>JAXGGA010000352.1:0-249262 GCA_038373865.1 Uloborus plumipes | reverse complement strand
TTCTATCCATTTCAGTAACAAAAAGTAGTACTTTTGACTGAAGAAAACTCCCCCATTGTGAAAATCGCTCATTTACAGCACTTCGTCTAAAGTTTGATATTGTTATCACTATGGGGTTGCTAGTTATTCGTTATGCGGCCGTTTTCAATTTCGTTGAGTGTTGTTTTTAAATTTATTGAATATCACACAACCTTGCTTTTTATGTTAAAAGTCATTGAAAATTCATCCCTATTTTCTACGTAAAAATTTAAAATTCTCTCAAAAACATCAAGGTGTTTGAAAAACTAAGCACCTTTCAAACTTTGAGACAAAAAACGCGCTGTATGACAACAAATTTCACCAGAAAACCAGAATATGCAATAGCGCAAAAAAATCAACAAAATTTCAAACTATCAACTTATCTAAGTATTAAAAACATAATTTATTCTGAGGTTATTTAAAGAATCTAGATTTTTCAGGATTGTGAGTTTTCTTAACTTTGAGCCCAGAGATACGATAATTATGAATGAAGATAAGGTTACGATAATGCGGTCGTTTGGTTAGATAAAAAATGTATTACTTTAAGTTTTAATAGAGTTTTAAATATAACTTAACAATTTTCATAAATACATTTTTTTGACGGACAATCTTAAAACTGAATAGAAATTTTAATGGTTTCCAGTGGCCAAATAATATTTTTAGAGGAATTTTGCTATTAAAATTTTTTTTAAACGGGATTAATCACCATTTTTCTTTCTTTCTTTTTTTGTAAACCTTTTACAGTTACGTTCCTTTAACCCTGGCGACTTTTAAAATATTTTGATTTATTCATTCTGATTCAAATGGAACCAAAAAAATACAGCATTTGGTTTAACACTGGATTACTGCATTTAATTCTTGTAAATTAAAATTTTTTCGGATTTTTTTCCTTTTAGCTTGAAATCATTAGATAATATGGGCAATTATTATTATATAACTGCCCGTATTTTCATATGCTAAACATAAACAATGAAATATCGTCATAGAGAACTTTAAGAGACTTTATTTCGTTGCAACAGGAATTTCTTTCTACTAGAATTTAAGTAATTTTGATGAAATGGATTTATAGTTGTATTGGTATTCGTTGAAATGAGATTTCACTATATACACTAAAATTTATAAAAATTTATTTTTCGTTCAGTATTTTGCTCACTTTAAACTTTTTCTACACATTACTTTTGTGTCCAAACATGTCTCCCTCAGCAGTTCGCTCTCTCACTTCCTCCATCCGGAGTAATAAGAAAGGCGAGTGAAACGCATTACGAGTGTTTTCCGACCACCATTCATATCAATGAAGAGTTCCCCCTATAACTGGAAACAATATCTGTGCGCGAGGCTCGCATACTCAATAAAGCGTTCGCTGCCCACATCATTAGCCAGGTCATACGTTCCGGGGAGAGGGGGAGAGATGCTTCTGGTGTTTATGGCTAAGAAAAAGGACCTAAACAAAGAAATGCGAAGATTTTTTTTTTTTTTTTTTTTATTCTGGGCGGTTTCTGACTTTCATTTGTGAAAGCATTACGATATAAATATCTTCTATAATGAAATCCGTGACAGTATGATGCAGTTGTTTAGTTAGAATGCAGTCTAGGAGCAAAAATGCTAAAATGATTTTATATAACGTCAATGAAACATATATTGGACTGAATGGGCCGTGGTGGCCCAATCGGTAAGGCATCGGACTCGTGTCCGGAGGGACCCGGGTTCGATCCCAGCCGATCAAAGATCCATCGTCTTAATTAATGGTGGCTGGGGGACGTTAAAAATGTCGTGGTCACAAAGTCCTCCAAGTGAAACGATACCTCTGGGGGTGCTGGGCCTAGGGTTTGCTCGACCCTTGGTTCTGGTTCAAAATTAAGAACAGAGCGCGCTTCAGGGCCCTATCCCGGTTAAACCACGAAGCTGTGGTAGGTACGGGGGACCCTGGAGTGTGAAATGAAATGAAATGAAATATTGGACTGAATGTTTCTTTTGAAGAAAAATATATTTGGCAGTAATTTTTGCTGCTAAGTTTACAGTTTTAAACTGGAATCTCTGCTGATAGAACTATAGTGTAAAAAAAAAGTTTATTTTTTGCAGTGTATGTATTTCACATGACTGAAGGTCATTAAATAAGATTTCCTTTATAATTAAGGTTTAGCTACTTATATGTTTCACGTTCGGGAATTCCCCATCCCGCTTGATGTTCTCAGAGACTGTTCTGCCTTTGACAGAAAACTCTTCTTCTATTTTGTTTCTGTTTTTTTCTGGACAAAAGCTTTCTTTTTGGTAACGAAACTCTTGTTACAAAAGAATGTAACATTAATTAAACACTAAAAATTCGTAACAGTAAAATTAGCTTAACAAATTTTACTGTAAATGCAATTATTTGGGAGGTTATCTTTATAATCATTCAAGGCATGATTCACAATTTCTGTTATATTTTAACTACGTCGCCTATATTTTTCCTTGTTTTAGTGATTTAATTGGCACAAATTCTGAAGGAAAAATAGGCAAGTATTGTACAGTTATCCAAACCTGTTCATCATTAATTTAGTTATCATTAAACCTATCAAACCATCTAAAATGAATTATTAACCATGTTCAAATATCTATATTTTTGATTAATAACAAAATGCTATTTTCTTTTGTTTTGAACCTCAGCTATATTGTCATGTCGTCCCTTTTCAGAAGAGACACAAAGTCTGCAACAGGTGCTTTTCGGTGCTTCACCTCCTGGGACATCCATTGCTTTCTGCTCCTTCGGGTGCTGGCGCTCATGTCCTGCATACACACACATACGCGCCAACACACGGTTACACTCACACACATACACGCTCATACACACGCGAGTACACGTATCGCTTGTTGCTATAGACAAAAGGGTAATTTTAATTTAAATTGTTGGAACTCAAATTATTATTATCTTAAAGATGGTTCAACTTTGACCCAGATGCTTAAAAAGTTATAATATCTAAACGCTCCTCATTTCTAGTTCATAGAATCTTTTATGACTTGTGACGCGTAACATACTTGTAAAACATTGCAATGTAGAACGGGAGATTTTAACAACTTCAAATCAGCATCCAAGAACAACTATTAAACAGTAAATTCGGTTTTGTTGAGATCATATACAATTAGCTGTATACAGTGATGCCAAGAAAAAGAAGAAAATTGATATCCCGACTTTTTCAGTTGAGATCAGATAAATAATTTTAGCTAACATAATCCTACAAACTGTAAAACCAATTTAATGTCGCGAAATCAGTGAAAGAAAGGTTTGATTTTTCAAAAAAAAAAAAAAGAGAAAAAAATGAAAAGGAAAAAAAACTACCGGTACTACATTTTTGCATGAAAAAAAAAGAGAGTACATACTTCATAAATTCCTAAGTTTATGTAAATTTAAACCAGGTTAAATCTATAAAAAATGAAGGGAAATATCGGTCGCAGCTGCCAATTGCTACTATTTCTCACCTATTACTTACTGCTCACATCTTCTTACACATCAATTGCAGTGCTAGAAAAGATAAAGTAGCGAAATTTTCATTGATTGCATATAGTTGAAGCTCTGAAAGTTTTTGTTTGAAATGTTCAAATAATCTGGCATTCAGTTACTCAGATCTGGCATTCAATTAATCTAGAGTCGTTTCAAATTGCATTTATTTGCTTCGTGATTTCACGCAATTTATGCTTAGAAGATTAAGTGGTAAGACTGAATGAGCTTGAGTGGCTTGTGGTATGTATTATCAGTTTATTAAAAGTAAAATCGACAAAATAAATCCTCACATTTAATTTTGTCTACCAAATTTCCTTTAAAAATAAAAAGCAGGAAAAGAAAAAAAGATATATCCTATGTATGTACGGAAAAAAATATATAGTTCACTTATTTTGGTAGCTTTTTTCTTTTAATGATTAAAACTTTTCATTAAATATTGAAGAATTGTTTTTTTATGGTATTATTTTGGGTGAAATTTTTACTATTAATTTTAAAAAGTATTTTTCTAAAACATGCTTGTTACTATGCAATTATTTTTTTTTAAGTTCTTGGGTAGAAATTTTATTTCTAAATTTGTAAGAAATATTTCTGTTTGAATACTTAAGGTTACGGCCATGTTTATTTATACAATAAAGAGCACTTATAGTGTTTTAAAAACGATATTTAACAAATAAATCATAAGTTAATGTGTTTAAAATATTATTGCAATATTTTATAAATAATGTGTCAAGTTTACTTTTATAACGTTATTTCCCAAAGAGAAGTTTGAAAAAATTTCAAAACCAAATACACAAATTTGGGATTAGCACTTTGATAAAAGAAATCTCTTTTAAGTTGCGTATCTAAACATATTTGACAGAAATAACTAATGTTACTTTCGTCTTTAAAATAACATCAGCGTTTTTAAATTCTTCTTAAACTTGAAATGCAATTTTGAAAAACCTGAACTTTGTTGTCGCAAACAAGTAAGGTTTTTTTTTCTTAGTTTAATTTTTTTTAAGTAGCGTAAAAAAGAGCAAAAAAAAAAAATAATTTCCAGTGATTTCGACAAAAAGCCACACAAAGCTTTATTCATCCGGAGTATCAACAAACGAACAAAGACTTCAGAAAAGGTATAATTCGGAGAAAAAAAAACCCGGGCATAGTTAAAATGGAGGCTGAGCGGAACAGCAGTTTTTCATCCAGCTATCGCTCCGTCCCAGCCCGGCGCGGTTCCCGGAAAGCGGGCAAAAAAACAATTTTCCCAATTTTCCCGTCCCTCTAACCGCATAAATCTCCAGGAGGGAATGCAAACAGAGTTCGGGTCTCTATTTCGGGAGGAGAGGAGCTCTTTCCTGCGGGTCAACTGATGTGAGAACAAATCGCGAAGCGAAACTCGATTCAATTAAGCATCTCCAGATGCAACAGATGCCTTCGGAGCTCGAGGGGCTGAACCCTAAATACTGAACTGGGGTCAGGTTTGATATAAATGAGCAGTTGTTTTTAATAAACTGAAGGTAAATAATTTTTTTCAGTTAAATTTCAAGTTCTCTAAAGATCTCATATTGGCGCTGCACTGTAAAAAAATGAATGTTGTTTTTACAGTATAATGCAACTTAATTTTATGGTAATAAACTATTAAAATTGCTAATTTTACAGTAATGAACTGTAAAATTGCTAACTTTACAGTTTATAAATGTGCATTTTACAGTTTTAAACTGGAACCTCGGCTGTCAGAATTTTACTGTTGTTTTTGCAGTATAATATTGCTAAATTTTACGGAATAAACTGTAAAATTCCAAACTTTACAGTGATAAACTATAAAATTGCTAGTTTTACAGTTTATTACTGTGCATTTTACAGTTTTAAATTCGAACCGAGGCTGCCAGTATTATACTGTAAAAACAACAATTGATTTTTTGCATTGTGGCAGTAATGAAGAAAACAAAACATATAACCCTTTTTTTTAGCGTTAAGCAAATAAGCTATTTGAATAAATATGTATCCTATTAATTATTTGAAAAAAACTTATTTTTAAATTTCTATTTAACTCTTTGATTCATTCAACTATACTACTAGTTTCAAAAACATTGGCTCTTTTGGACGAGTAAGCTTTTATTTTCTGTACTATTTCTTATAATATTTCGCAATTTGCTATTTTTTTTTTAATGAATTGGAACAATTGTTTAGATTGTGCATTTTTCCCCCTTGAAAACTTTTCAAATTTGTTTTTGTTTTTTTTTCTGCCTCTTTTTACACAAGCTTATATGCAAAACTATTAGAGACGGATTTAGGGAACAAAGAAAAAAATTTATCTGCGGGAAAACTTCTTAAAAGAAAAATTAGTAATAATGAATATTAACAATTTGATTGTTTCTCAAAAATACCCATATTTTTGCTACATTCATTAGAAGATATTTAATATGCAGAAATGCTGCATTTATATATATATATATGCAACAAAAAGTTCAACGGTATAGACATAAATATTAGAATTACAATGCTAAACATATAAACGAAAGGTTTTTTTTCTAAACAAAGACATAAAGCAAAACTATTTCTAAGAAATCAGTATTAAGACATGCTTTCCAATTTTTGTAAAATCATCCAATTGTAATAACTTTCTCTCGGATTTTTTATTGGAAAGAGTTTTGTTTGTACTGCTTATCATAAAAGTTCAAACTACACTTAAAGGTTAACAATGAATTAGCTGGAGCTTCAAGGTAATTTTTGGCATTCCACAAAAAAACAGTTTTGACTATTTTCTAAACTGTCAGCCAAGTAGTCACACATGAGGAAACACATACATTATCTCCAGACATGATGTGTTACAAAAAAAGACACTCAATGCCGAACCTGTATTTGACCACTACTTTTTCACTGCATACTCCTACTCTACCACCTTGCAGATAAAAGAAGCACGCACTTTAATTTGTATATTAACTCCAAGACTATTTCGTGGGGGCAAAAGCTGAGAAATCAAATTTAAATTGAGAGAGGTAAGCATGTGTATTGGTAAATTGACGAGTCCAATGATGTACAGTCCCTGAACGTTGTAGCCTGTTTGGTTTGTGCTTCTAACAGCAATCCCAAAAAAATCTTGCTTGGATAGAACTTTTACATTTTCCACTGCATTACTTCTTGCACAGGAGATAGCTTTCGCCACTAATATCCGTAAGGTTCATAAGACATATAAGTCCTCTGAGTTTAAAAATTTACTTTATATGTTATCTAATACAAATGCAACTAATTAGTTATGTATTTTTCTTGTTGTTAGTCTTCAAAATCTTAGTTAAGCAAAAAAAGAAGCCATTCCTTGAAAAATATTCTATAAGTTCTTTTTTTTTCAAAAGCATCACTCATTTCCATACCCAGAATCATAGCTAAAAGGATTAATTCCCGCAATGTTATTTTCGCCTCGAGGTTACCAAAATGAAACCTTACAAAACTTCTTGCAAACTACAAAAGTGAACACATTAATTTCCCGACATTGCTGGAAAAGGATTTTCACCTCTGTCCCCGGGACTCATCCAATTAACAAACTTTTCTCCAGTCTGTGCGTGCAGTGTGATTCCATAAAAATATCTGCTTTCATCGCAACCACCTAACGGCAATTATGAATTTAGCCTTTGCTGAGTAGAAAGTATCGCCAACAATTGCTCTTTGAGAATGTTCCCTCCCTTCGAACAGAAGCATTTCTGGAAAAATTCATCCGGAAGAGGCGGGGATGAGCTCTGAGGGATCACGAGACGAGCACTCGCATTCCATCTCCACCGGTGCCGAAGACAGACGTCTTCCCTGCTCAATCCGCATGAATACACTTCTCCCAGAGACCCGAACTCACTATTTTTACGCTGCCGCCATTCGTTATATTCCGGCAGAGATGTATGAAACAAAACCAAAAACTCAATGAGCGGAGCTGAGTTGTGCCTGTCCTGCTGCTGTGAGGAATGTCTCGGCGTTTATTTAGCTCCTTCCGGATCAACTCCCAGGGGCCATTGTTCTTTCGCGGCCCGATGGTCAATGGGGTGGATGGAATGATTCGTTTTGCACTGGATGGAAGCTCTGGTGATGGAGTCCTGGTTCCATTCCTGCCTTGACGAGTTTGAATTTAATACGTGTGTTCAAATTACAGTAAGGTTAATTCACAAAAGTGTGCGACAATAACAATTGGTGAAAAGGAGTGGTAAACATGTAAAGTAATATGGCATTTGATGTATTGTTATTCCCATATTGTTTGAAATTATGATGATTAAATTATATTCTAAGGAGAATGACTAGAATATTAAATGTTGCTTATTTTTCATCTTATAGTTGTTTTAGTATGATATGACTATTTTAACGTGTAATGGAAGTAACTGAGGCAATGCAGTGAAAGTTCTTTGGGGGGAATATGTGAGATAATTTTTGTTACAAAATTCTTTGCTAACCGAACACGAAAGGGCACTTTTTATTTTTATTTTTGTGGTCACAAATTTCTTTAGAGTCACAATTTATAGTTTGCACCCGAATAATAGATTTTGATTGTTGCACCTAATAAAGAATTTTATGATTTAAAGCACTTATTAAGTTTAGAAGTTCCTCCCAAAAAACAAAGTTACGACTCTAAAAGATTCTCATACGTCCCATTTTAACTTACGCCTCATAGACTTAAACCCTGACCGTGACGGGTGAAATACTTTTGCGTACCTGTAAGGGCAGAATTCTAAGAAGCAACTTTAGAAGAATTCAGAATAATGGAGTCTGGTACAGATTTTTTTTAAACACCGAGATCTTTTCTTCAACACTAAGATTAGCCGTCTGAATTGGATTGGACCCAGTATCCACCTTGATAACAACAGAATTTCAAGGAAAATTACCATGGATAAACCATATTGCCCTGGAATACTTAAAAGGCCTAAGCTGAGTTGGGTAGATGTTGGGTGAGCTTAGCTGCAAAGATTGGAGACTGGAAATGGAGACTACTGGTGTAGAAAAACTTGATTCATCCTGAGCAGTTGCCCTTCGAATGATGATTATGAGTAGGCTGTGGCATTCAATATACTGCTTGGTCTGTATTCAGTTTCATCGCCCTTGGCGAAGGAACATCTTTCCTTAGAACTGCTCTCACGCCAGTATATAAGGAAAAACCCCCAACTTTTAGATGATTCAACAACACGTCGCCGCTAAAAACGTATGTCAGAAAATAGTATTATGATAAAAACCTTTTTCAATTACAGTCCATTCGGTTTTTTTTTTTTTTTTGATCCTTTAATCAAACTTCGCACACTGCTCATATGTGAACTTTGTGAACGCTGTTTTTCGACATTTTTCCCCAAAAAAAGAAAAAGCAATATTGCGCATTAGCAAGAACAATCCCTATGTGACCTGAACTCGATCCAATAATTTAATTTATTCTCGCTGACAGCTCAAAAGTTTTCTTTCTTTCTTTCTTTCTTTTATTATATTTATATATTTATTTATTTTACTTTTTTTCATCCTGTATAAGCAGCGAAAACGTACCGCACTGTAATCATAGTATTCATGGATCTTGTTGTAGTTTTAGGGTATTCACCCTCTACAGAATCTGCTTGATACGTTTGTATTATTGCTACTGTTCAACAAGATCATTTTGAATTCTTTGAGTTTACAATATGTCAGCAAAAGACATTATGAATGTGGGAGTTAGTCTTAATTACTTAAGTGTATCTAGTAAAAGAAAATTTTACGTTTTCTCTCTATTATCACTTCGCAATTCCCTTCCTCAGCTGCCTCCTAATTGCTTCTTTACGCTTACTTTTTTCAAACTGTTCGAAGGTAGAACTCCTGAAACAGCCTTTTTTTTCAGTAATCAAAAAATACTTGGATCCCTGGGAGCACCTCTAGCAAAAGTTTTGTACATCAATAGTAAGCAATTTCAATCAAGCATCAAAAATAATAATCAAACACTAATTTTACATAAAATAAAATTATATTTCGATTTGAAAAAAAAAACTCACGAGTGAAATTTCAGATCAAGCTAATTAGTTTTGAAATATAAAATTTGAAACAAAAATCGCATTGAGGATGTAAAGTTCAAAGTTCAGAAGAAATAACGATTAAATTGGCTGTTATCAATGAAAAGTATCTTTCATTTATGCTTAACCATGCTTTTTACATCAATATACTTAAAAAACTTGCATTTACTGTATACTTAAACCATATTTCCACAACAACTCACGTATATTTACATTAAAAAATACATATAATCGTCATTTTTTAAGAGCAAATACTCCCCATCTCAATTCAATTTCTTTTACCAGGCTGATATGACGCACAAAAATTCATATATATGGACGGTCATTACGTGTTTTTCAAACATAGAAAAATGAAATTTTCTAATTTCGATACAGCTTTTATTCAAAAAAGGAAACGACATCGCTGCAACAAACACCATATTTCAAACTTCCTCCAGATTTTATTAAACCTTCCTGCTTAAACTACCCATAATATCACTCTACTTTCTTCATTATGAAATAGAACGAAAATATAAAGCATGTTTTTTAACATCTTTTGAAAAAAAAATCAGGCTTTTCTTTTAGACTACTTTCTATTTCTTTTCTTAAACACCTCCCATGAGATCTATGGAATAAAAGAACATCATTTAGAATGTGTGTACATATCTCTTTTAGATAGGGGAGCGTAAGCAGCAGCCTAAGTTGAATCTTTTTATAGAGCTACGTGCCCTATTGCTATGGGTCACTTGGGAGCTTGAGCATTTTAAAGTAAGAAGTAGGGAAGGCAGAATTTAACTATCGTTTTTCTTCTGGAACATGAAATAATCACGATTTTTGTGACTTGAAGCAGAACGTTTTATTATATCATGTTCGATTTTAAGATCAATTCAATTCTGGATTCTCACTTTAAGTGATCGTAAAATAAAAGCTACCGGGGATGGAAAGTTAATTCGAATATCTAGACCTAAAATTGCTTTTTTTTTTCCTTTCAAGAGAAAAGACGTTTTTTGAAATTTTTTGGCAGTTATCTTCGGAAAGTTTTATTACTTCTTTTTTTTATGAGGCCTTCATCAATTTAGCGTTATGTGCATATAATTAGGAATCATTTGGGTACACACAATCTTAGTTTTTTTTTATTATTATATTGTATTATAGTGGATGATTTTTTTTAATTCCAAAAGAGGATAAGCACTTTTTCAAGTCGTTTGTCACTTATCCTGGGGAAGAATTGTCTCACTTCTATTTCATGAGGCTTTCAAAACTTTGGCCTTTTGAGCAGATAATTGGGTATCAAAAAGCAACATAAAACTTTAAAAAGTTATAATTACAAATCTACTGGACGTATTGAATGCACACACCAAGAATTACTTTTTCTTCCAAGAAAGAAAGAATCTTTTTTCAAATTTTTGGAGATTTATCTTTGGTAACTGCTTCACTTTTGTTTTATGAGCTATTCATAATTTTAGTTCGCATGAAATTGGGGAAGCAAAGAGTTTGAATTTGGTAGATACAAATCTACTTTTTTTTTTCTGTCTCAGAAAAGGACTTTTTTTCACAAATCTTTTATTAGTTAGGTTTGGAAATCTTTCACTTTAATTCTACGAGGTATTTATAACCTTTGCCTCCTGCATGTATTAGGCCTATGATCGGGCTTTAGTTGAGAGCATATATTTTATACTGTTTTGTAATTACTAATCTGTTATTTCATGTTGAATACATGTACAGAAAATTGAGTGCTTTTTTCTCCAAATATGAGACATTTTCCCCTAAATGGTTTTCGTCCATTACTTCGAAAATCGTTTTACTCCTATTACCCAAGGCATACGGAGGCACCTCGAGGTGGGGGCGCAGTTTCCCTAGTTTTATGACATAGTTCAAATCCTAGTATATTGTGTAAACATGTAAGTACTCATGTCCCCTTCAACAGAGAAAAATAGAGTCATACTATTGCCATCTGAGTACATAAAGTTTACGAATTTCGTTGTTACAAATCACTATATTTAAAATTGGGTGCTTTGAAAGATTTGTTATTGCAAATCCTTGTAAAGTGTGATGCCTATACAAAATAACGCAGTTTTATATTATAATAATGCAGTTGTTTTTTAAGATTTACATTTCTTCTTTTTTCTATATCTAACTGTCTACCGTGGTATCAAATTTTAGGCATCTTCGAGGTAATTTATATTTTTGGTGAAGCAGGGAATCAGTAAATGATATAAATAACTTTTTAGACCCTAATAATTCATAACTATTAGAGGAACATTAATGCAAAATTTATGTAAAGAGATAATGGCAGCGCTCATGGTATGTATTCTGACATAGGTCTATTAGCTATTGAGTAGGGGTAATAGAGGGGTCAGAAGTAACTGAAAGTGCTTCATGTAACATACACCATTGCTTCTGTCCAGGTCTTTTGTATACCAATTTCAGTTGTAAACTGCAGTGTATCTAAATAGGTTCCTTAAAATGATATACTGGTGGTTGGAATAATAAGTAAATGTTGAATTATTCCACAACAGTGCCCCCCTCCTCTGAGAACCGAAAGGTTATTCTCTCTCCTCAGGACAAAAATATATTGAAAAATGTATTGAAAATTCAAATGCAGTACACTAAAAAATAGATGACGTTTTTACAGTGTAATACAGCTAATTTTACAGTAGTAAACTGTAAAATGGCTAGTTTACAGTTATAAACTGTAAAATTGCTAGTTTACAGTAACAAATTGCAAAATTGCTTACTTCACAGTTTATTACAGTGCATTTTAGTTTTAAATTGTAAACTCTGCTGCCAGTATTATACTGCTGCTTTTACAGTATAGTACATCTACTTTTGTGGTAAAATTGCTAATTTTACATAATAAACTGTAAAATTGCTAGTTTTACAGTGATAAACTGTAAAACAGCTAGTTGTACAGTTTATTACCATGATTTACAGTTTTAAACTGGAACCTCTGCTGTCAGTAATATACTGTAAAAACAATAGTTTATTTTTTGCAGCGCGGAAGTGCTTAGAATAGTTAAAAAGGTAAGAAACAAATGAAAATGTGAAGATCGACATATGGAAAGAAACATAGATTTTCTTCTTTTACTTCGATATATAGTGTTCTCTTCTTTATTTTTTACTCTGGTGTCGCGCCTAGGATCGTAAAGCGGAAGCGAAAACCGTGAGCCAATAAGTGAGAATCACAACATGACTCTAAAACTAAATGGAGGATTAAATTCTCCCCTCTTCTCATTTCAACTGGCTGCGAGACTGATACGATATTTCTCGCCCCCTTGGAGGAATCTCCTCCGTTCCCAACGTCCGGCCATTGTGTCGGACCATAAAATGTCCGGCCAAAGAAACTGAAATTTACGGACTCGCTTTTCGGAATTGGATGGCTAATATCACGAAATAGACCGAAAGGTTTTGTCATGGTTTACAAAAGGTTTCTTGTTTCTTGAAGTTATTTTCTTTGACTTTGCTGTGGCGTAAAAGATCTGTGTGCAGAGGGAATTTTATCCTGTTGTTTAATTAACTATTTTAGTTGCTAAATTACCTAGCGTATTGTTTTTTTTATAATATAATTGTGAATTGTTTTGAAGACTTTCGTGTTTTTTTTACGTTTCTCGCTTCAAAAACCGGTTTGGCGTTTCGACTTTTTATATACACTGCGAAAAATGAACTGTTCTTTTTGCAGTATAATACTAACAGTTCCGATTTAAAACTGTAAGATGCACAGTAATAAACTGTAAAACTAGCAATTTTACAGTCTATTACCGTAAACTTTAGCTATATTACACTGTAAAAAGAGCAGTATAATATTGGCAGCAGAGGTTCCAGTTTATAATTGTAAAATGCACGGTAATAAACTGCTAAATTAGCAATTTTACAGTTTAGTACTGTAAAATTGTCTGTGTTATAGGGGAAGACCGCCTATATTGGACCCCCTAAGAACAGGAGGCCTGTGTCGCTCAATGTGAAGCAAAACAAAAATACAAAATAGGGCATCGTAAGCTAAATTTAATCAGGAACCGCCCTAGGAGCTTATATCTTTTAAAAATATGGAAATTATTTTTTAAAAAATTATCTTACAAAAAGTTGCCAAAGTCCAATTTAGGAATATATGCGCCTATATTGAACCATGCGCTTCCTAAATTGGACCATGCTAGGAAATCATAGAATAATTTATATTTTAACTATACATCTTTTATGCAGGATTTGCAATAGAATTTCTTTTGATTCGGGCTCACTTAGGCAGTGTTGAAAAACTCACCGATGGCATTTCATGCACTTAATCATGTTTTGCACTTTATCTCTATGGCAAATATTGCAATAACAATTCTTTTGTGCAGTTTCTTGCTTCTTCTTGTGTGACTTTTTCTGTTCTATGCTTCTTTCATACGGCGTTAGAATGATTGCTGAGATAGCCTTCCTTTTTGTTCTTACAATTTTTTACGTAAGGTGATATGTGAGGCGGGGCTTTACAAAATCATAGTTGGAATTGACAATCATGCTTTGATGAGAACTATCCGCTGATTCTGCAGAGCTTGTACTAATTTAAGTCGTAGCTAGTTCTTGTACATGGTGTACAACAGTACAAACTTACACTGAAAATGTAGCCTGTTCACTTTGAGTAGTTTTATCTGGACTACTTACCTCTAACTCTGCTCCAGCCAAGTCAATGCCATTAAACACATGTCAATTAACAGGCCAAACTACTGTTCTTTGGAATCAACTCACAGCATTTGCCATGGCCTTGATCGCGGTTTGCCCATAAGAGTTACAAAACAGTTCTTCTACGCGATATTGGGTAATGGATCTCATTAGATGTTCTCGCATCCATGCATCACATGCTCGATTAAAATACGTAGATAGAGACTGAATAAAGACTTTATCTACGTGCATGGTGTGCTTAGAGAGAAAGCATTATTATATCGCTCTCGTTAGCCAAAATTATTGCATCTATGTTCTTTATGTAAGTGCTGTGCCTATCTATTAATAGAAGAACATTCATTTTACATTGCTTGGCTTAACGGTTTTGGTGAAATGTTGTATCAATTGTGTGAATTATCGTTTGTGATCCAACCTTCTTTTGAACAAGCATATTGCTCACCAGGGGTGCTTTTACGATAAGTTCATACGTGGAGCGTAATCTTTTGAAAATAAGCATGGGGAGGGAAGGGGCGGGGGCTAACAACTCTGTTGCACTCATGCAGCAACTAGCCAGTGTGTTTGTAACACGTTCACCACGCATTACTGCTCCAAAATAGTGTTTACCTTTTAACGTCAATATGTTTTGGGGCTTTTGGATAGTAAAAAGACCAGCTTCATCTACATTGAACATTTTAGTAGCATTTAAATTGTATCTTTTTAAAATATTTTTGAACAAATCGAAGAATTTCCCTTTTTTTTCGGTAAACCAGCACAAATTTTATTTAAATTAATAACTGTGTTTAACAACCTGAAACTACAGCTTCATGGAAAAAGAGAAAGAAAAACATATATTTTAAGAATTTGTAGCTTCTAGAAAAGTGCTTGATAAAAAAAAATGAATATCGTGAATAGGTATTAAAGTATGCTTAAAATAATCTTAACTAAGCTATTAAATCAGATGAGTCACTTATTTTATGTTACAATTAATAAAAAGTCTTGCTTAAAATCATATTCTTAAATTGGACCACCGGTCCAATATAGGAAATTTTTTTCGGTCCAATAAAGGAAAACATGCCATTTTTTATTCTTCAGCTTATATCTCTGTCAAAAATTATCACAATCGCGCATGAAAATACATAGATGTAATCCTTATTAAACACAGATTATCGTGCTATAACAGCAGTTTACCTCAGCTTACAAGTTTTAGTACTATCTTACTAGGTACAAGTCCGAAAAATAAGATTTTACACGTTTTCAACATAAATCATGCCGTACCTCACGCTACACAGTTCGAAGACTGGTGAAACTTCATACACATTGATTTTATTCCTAAAACTTTATATTTCTACCGTTAAAGTGTAGCATAGATCTCTGTACTAGATTTTAAGCCCGAAGTCCAATTTAAGCAGTGGTCCAATATAGGCGGTCTTCCCCTACTGTAAAAGCAACATTCATTTTTTACAGTGAACTCTTGAGCTTCAACTGTGCACTAAAATCAGTTGCAGGATTTTTTTTTTTAAAGTGCTTCAAAAATTCTTCTTGGATTTCTCCACAGAGTAGAGAGTTTTTAAAGAGCTTAAAATCCCGCAACAGATACCGGAGACCCTACGAAATCAGGGACAAATTTTTGGCGAAATTTCCGCCTCGATAAAGTGCTATTCCCTCCTCCACCAATAACGAGCATCATTTTCGCTTCCATCTGTTTGCATTTCACAGATGACTTGAGGACGGAAACGCGATGATCACCGAACCAACCTAAATCGTCTTCACTTTCGCACAGTACGGTGCGTAATTGTAACTTCCATCATTTACGACAGCTTTAACCTCCATTTATCCTGGGAAGAAATGATGGAAGGCTGAGCGGAAGAAGGGCGAAAAAATGGTCCCTCATTTCCGATGCTGGACATGTAGATTTCTCCCTTCTTCGCATTCCGGGTCAGGCAAGAGCTCATTCATTTCTATCATCCAGAAGCGGAGTATCACCTCGATCGTCCATTAATGGTCACTGAGAACATTTTTATTTTTCGTTTTGCGACTCTACCAGCGTATTTTGCGCATTGAAAATCCAAAAAAAAAAGCCTCAAAATTTTCGCCCCTATGTTTCAAATTTAGTAACATGGGAAAGGAAAAACAAAAGATTCATTCAAACGTTACGTTCGAATTTATTTTCATTACTATTAAAATTATTATTATTATTGTTTTTTTTACTATCATCATCATCATCATCCATAGCATAAAAATTATTTTGTAATACAAAATGTACAAAATGTTGAACATTCAAAATGTTAAAAATAAAATAGTATACTTTTTTTTTCCTCCATTTCCATTTCATTCTTTGGAAGGTAGTTTTTAACAAAATTGACCACTGCTATGTTTTTCGCTGCCTTTGTGAATTTCACACCTCCAAAATTTGTTCCACTCCTTTAAAAAATCAAGCAATATTTTTACCCCTTGAAAAAACAAATATTCCAGCTATATCCCTAATCATAAGTAATTAGTCAAAAGCAAGGGTTTTGTTGCTGAAGTTCAGACGAATGCAAAACTTGTTGTATAGTATGACATTTCATAAATTAACTCCATTATATTGCACAACAGATACAGTAAAAGCAAAAATCAACGAATTACAAGAAGATTCATGTTAAAGTTAGTTAAACAATAAAAATAAATTAAAAAATAAAAACACCTGTGAACTAAAAGAAAAATGGGAAGCTTTAAAAATAATATTGTAGTAGAGTTGTTTGTAATGTTGGAAGATTAAATTTTACCCATAAAATACGCTAGACAATATTTTCAAGAATGTCTATCCTGATAAAAGTTGGACTCAGTATTAACTTCACCTCTCAGTTGCTATTTAATTGACTATTATTGCTCATTAAAAAATTGTAATTCTATTAATTTAAAGAAAAATATAAACGCATGTTAATAATGAAAATAGTTTGTCCTAATATGGTCTGCGAATCAGTTCTCTCGTAGAGCGTTCTAGTACTGTGAAACAACCTTTGAGCATTTTCAGTAAGAGATATTTCAAGTTATTTTTCTTTTTTTTGAAATTACAGAGCATTTGAAATAAAAAAAATATCAATATAATTTATTTAATGTATAACAGCCGGTTAGAGCAAAAGTATTTTTTTTTTTTTTGTTCATTTTCTTTCTTTCTTTCTTTCTTTTTTTTTTTTTTTTTGTAGAATATGTATTCACAAACCATCAGACATTCGTATTGTCTTCATTCTACTTTAAACTACAGTAGGGCAAGTTTAGGTTCAACTATTGGCTTTTTCCATAAAATGAGAGAACAGTAAGGCTTTGCGAAAAAGTAGTTACTAAATTTTCTACAGTGAGACCCCAATTTTACATCCCCCGAATTTGTGTTTTTTTTTTTTTTTTTTTTTTTTTCAGCATTTCGCTTCAGCGGCTGTTTTCTATGTATTTCCCCTGTTTTACGATTTCTCATTTTTTCACGTTTTCAAACTGAGTCCTTGAGAAACGTAAAACCTGGGTTTCACTATAGTTGCTCAAAATCTCATTTTATTGCATTGCACCACTATTTCTCTGAACGGCTTTTTTGTGCGTATATGTACGATGTTTACAAATTAAATCTTTCTTTGTGTGAAACATTCTAATCAGCATAAAGATAGCAGAAAAAGTAAATATTGTCATACGCTTATTCTTTTAGACTTACTACCAAGACATTAACACGCAACTGAAAACAAATTTGACCAAAGATGTCCGCAGTTCTGCCGAAACACTTCAAACTGTTGCAGTCAGCACTTTCAGTCCGATGGAGCGTCCGTTCTATTAGGAACGATGAGAGATTTCATCTTCCCCCTCAACCGTTCTCCGATCAGAAGAGCGAACATATTTGTCAAACTTTGAATCCCGGAATGGTATGCAAAATACAACATTTTTTTTTACTCCGATGACTCCGCTGATGGTGTACTCGTGAATCGTTTACGGAATGTGTCGTTACGCGTCGAAACTCGTTGAAAAGCGTCATCATTCCAAGCCGTAATCATTGCCCACAGGAAACTTTTTTGGTGAAGATGAACAATGTTCTGGGAGCCAAATGTGCAAATTGGTAAAATGAATCGTTCTCCGATATGCAGTTAAGTGTTGATATGTTTTTCAGTTATTTACGAACGGCATGAATTTCGGAAGATTTTGTCAGTTATCGTGTGATCTAAATTCCATCTAACTTTGCGAAATCATAAGACAAAGTTAGTTTTAGTCAAATATATTAAAAACGTTAGCATTTGCGCATGTAATAAGGTTTGGTAAAAACCGAAATAAGAAAAAGCGATATAGATTTGTATGAGTAAAAACGAAGGGAACAGTAACAGCAATATGAATAAATAAATAAATAGCATCAATATTTCCATATTATTATTTTTTACTTTTATTACTTTCTTCTTTATTTTTTGGTTTAAAATGAGTAACATTTGCAATTCGCCTCGCTTTCAAACCACATTTCTTCTTCGTGTGTTTAAAGTTTTTAATATTGTTGACATTGATGATATAATAAATTTGAATTAAAGTGAAGATGCTAATGTTAAGCAGTTTTTAACTTCACTTTGGAGGAGGAGAAGGACTGCAACGATAAACCAACATCATTAAAAAGTCATTTTACTTACACTAGCTGTTTAGCTTAAAATATACCTCAATATTTCAAAAAAATCATGTAAGTTAAATAAAAAGAATATTAAGATTTAGTTTTTATACATTTTCAATCTCTGTATGCATTTTCTTAAATTCACTTTGAAAAATAATTGTAGTTTATGTTATTTTGGAAAATATTTTATCTTGCATAACAGCATAAACGGAGATTTAAGTTCAAGATTTTAGTCGAGTTTCACTTTCATTGTTATTAAATTTTTTTAACTTGATTCGCATCAAATATTACAAGCGAAATCTTAGGTTTAAAAAAATACATCACTCAAAAGTACGTCATTGTATCCATATGATTATACAAGCTATGCAATTCATAATAATTATTGAAAGTTTCTTTGTGACGTTATTTGTGACTCTAAATAGAAAATTTACTCATTGTCAAATAATTATCATAGTGATAATGTAATGATGCTAAATAGTTAATTAAATGAAATAGTTTAAAATGTAAATAAATTAAGTACTATTAATACAATTTGAAATTAACTATTTATCTTTTGCAGGTTAAGTAAAGACAATCATGGAAGAATTTCCCAATTATTAGAAAATTGTAAAAAAAGAATTAAAGAAAAAGATAGATGTCAAGATATAAAATGTTCAGTACAAAAAAAATGGATTTTTTTCGCAGATTTACTTCCTAAGATGAAAAAAAAAAAAAAAATTACATCTATATTTCATGCAGAGTAGGAAATTTATCATTCTCAATATATCTATGTTATCAGTACCAATTATAGCAGTATAATACTTAGGAGTGGATTCATTTATAGAGAGTGCTTAATAACATTTCATTCCAACGAAAGTTAAAACTCTCAACAGATTCACTCCCAGAAAGTGGTTCAGAACTTCTCCCAGATGCCCTGAAATCCAGTTCTCGGATTTCTCCGATCCCTTGCGCAAATAGAGAAGAGGGAATTAAGGCGCGTTCCGGTTTGGAATAAAAATCATCCTCCGTAATCTCTTCCCCAATCGCTTCTCCTCTAGCCATCTGTCCGAAATGCGAGACTCAAAGAATAACACCTAATCATAATGCTAAAAAAGACCAGAGATAAAACAGAGAGAGACAAAGAGATGGGAAAAAAGCGACTCCAAATTGAAGGTGTTTTGAGAAACGGAAAACCAAACGCGCTTTGCCATTTAACTTCGCAAGAGATCTGTCATACGATGAGTGGTGAGTCAATATTTGTCACTTTTAGCAAGCTGCCCACTTCGTGGATATCTCTCTCTGTCAACATGTACCCCCTCCCCCTTTTTTTCTCTCTATTTCTCCATGCGGCTTCTGTTGTTGGTTTTGCTTTTTGCAGTTTTGGAAATCCCCCCCCCCCCTTCCTAGCAGTTCTTGGCCATTCCATTTGACTCTCCATTATTTTCCACTCTGTTTTCTTAGCTTCCGACCCTGTTGAGAAAAAAGGAATGACATGTTTTCCTTGCCATTCTCGTTTTTACGTTTTGAACTGAATCAAGGACACACTTTGCTAAACAAAGAACGAGAATTGTAGTTGCGGAAATCATTGCATCAAAGGTGGAACATTGGATTCCTTTCGCTTTTGGCTTAGGATATCAGTATGACTTTTTTAATGTTGTCCGTATTGCCACCTTAGAGTTTTTTTTTTAAGAATTCTATTTTAAAAGGATAAATCTTTAGAAAACTTTTGAAAATAATTAATAACAAAGTACATGAGCAACTCCATTATTAAGGTACAAATTTCAACAGGAAATTCAAGCGAAACATACCTGATATTTTTTAAAGCTGTTCAAATAGTCAAATTCTTTATTCATTTGTTTTATTGGTGGAAATAGATCTTCTGAAACGAAACTTTTTTATTAAGAAGTTTGGAAAATCGAAACGGAAAAAAACAGAAAGAGGAATAGACTGATACCAAAAATAATTCGTAAAATATCGCAGAGTGAAGCATTATTGTAACAGCAATAATAATAATAATAATAATAATAATAATAATAATAATAATAATAATAATAATAATAATAATAATAATAATAATAATAATAATAATAATAATAATAATATTAATAATAATAATAATAATGATAATAATAATAATGATAATAATAATAATGATAATAATAATAATAGTAATAATGATAATAATAATAATAGTAATAATAATAATAATAATAATAATAATAATAAAATAATTAAAATAATAATAATAATAATAATAATAATAATAATAATAATAATAATAATTAAAATAATAATAATAATAATAATAATGATGATGATGATAATAATAATGATAATAATAATAATAGTAATAATAAAAATAATAATAATAATAATAATAATACTTATAATAACATTAATTGATGATGATGATGATGATGATGATGATAGTTCTAATAATAACATTAGTTGATGATGATGATGATAATAATAATAATAATAGTTATAATAATAACATTAATTGATGATGATGATGATGTGATGGTGGTGATGATGAGGAGGATCACTTGATAGATATATAATAATTATAGTTTCATTATTTTGTTTTGCATCATGAGTGTGCGCGCCCATTGTATCCGTGTAGTATAAAAATGTTCTCGTTAGGGACTGATTAATAAAATATTAGATTCCTCAAGCTAGAGGCAACATAAAATTCTATCTTTAAAATAAGTGCATCACATTTTGACAAGTTTACTTACGAGAATTTAAAAAATGCTTCAAATGATAGCAGGCGGGAGGGAATCAGCTAGATACAAGTGAAATTTCTCCCTCCTCCCCAAGAAGGTGTCAAAACAAAAAGCGCACCAGGAATAGAAACCGATAAGTGAGGGAGTTGTCTTTATCTCACCATTTTGTATTTGCCCCAAATTTATAGTAATCCTCGTTGGAAAAAAAACATACCTCAGAACTGGCAGTTCTCCCGCATCTGCGGGGACGGGTACAAGTTTCAAAAACAAAACCTTTAAGAAAGCTCACATATTCGACTCTCCTCAAAAATTAATTAACTGATTTGTGAAAATATTTTCTGAAGAACGAGGGGAAAATCTGTCTTGTGGCGTTTTTGAGATTAAAGAACTCAAAATATATGCTGGGAACATTGTTGTCAGGGCCCGATTAACCCCTGTGGTTAAGGGAAGCACAGTCTCATTTTGGGGCCCTCCGCTTTTTGTTCTGGGGAAATTTTCTAAAAATATTTGGCAAATTTAAAATCTAAATGATTTAAGAGTAAGAAAAGCTGTTAAAGTACAATATATCACAGTTGGGACAAATTATATTGAACCAGCTCTCTTTAAAGCTAAATATAAAAGTCGAAACTTGAATTTTTTTGTAGCTTTTCAGTCATTTTTGGGCCCCCCAAAAATTTGGAGGGGAAGCTCAAGCTTCCTGAGCCTTTTGGGTAATCAGGCCCTGATTGTTGTGAATTCAGGTTGATGAATTACCTACGTTAATTATCATATTAGTGGTTGTCTGTAGTTAAATGTGATAACATTTAGATTGTGCATATTGAAATAAGGTGGGTGTGCCAAATAAGGCCATATAGACCAACAAGACCGTCCCACAATTTTTGATGTAGTACGGCAAACATTCGCTACATCGTTACTTTATTCTCATCATAAAGCAGCTAAGTCGTTATTTTTTGCTTTTTTGGTCCCTCCTGGGCACAATTCGTGTGCATATTATATGCAGCATATGTGACATAGGATCATATCATCCACCAGATCCTTCGATTTAAGTACATGATAAAAACAATTTAATATTACACCGCAATCCTAACAAGGTCAATCATGGCCTTATTGAACTACAATCTATTTTTCCACCGTTGTGAATCACAGAAAAAAAATTGACTGTTCACAATAATATTTTTCTTTTAAATTCTTCAACTACATAAAATAGACTTTCTACAACAATTTTATTCCAGTAAACTAAAGTGATCTATGAAGAAACTAAATTTATTTTTAAATAAGAACAGGAAATTTGGACAAGCATCTCCTTAACTACTTTTCATTACATTTTTGCCTGATGATAAAAAAAACTACCTTTTAATGACTCTTTATCATCAGTTATGCTTTCAGATACGAGAAATTCACGATCTAGAGAATTTTTGCGTTCCAAAATTAGCATAGGGTTTTCTTAGAAGTCTATATGGACTTATATCGCTGCCTTAGTTTAAAGCTCCTTCCATGAAATTGTGAAAAATCTAATGGTAATAGGGAGGAAAAAGAGTTGATTATATATCTCAATCTTCCTACTATAACCTTTTTAGACATCTATTAATATGGGTTCATCCTGATTATTGTAATTTTTCAGTTTTCCTGGTGCGATCCGTAACAAAGCTTTAAAATTTTGCAAACACATCGTAAATGATTGCAAGAGTTATCATTTTATTCATTTTTTACCGATGCTGTTTCCAGAATGAATCTTTTTTTTTTTTGAATAGAGTATGTATAGTATAGTATGAGTAGTAATTTTGTTTTTCCTTACCTCAGTTTTTTTCTGGATTATCTTTTTTCTTTTTAAGAAACTTTTTAATATAAACCATTTTTAGAAACAGAGCAGGATTCTGTCAATGTATTCTGAGGATGGACATACCATTAAGTCTTGTAATCTTTCACTACGCAGCTGGTTTCTAATGATGAAGGGGTTGCAAGGTACACTTAGCGTTGCCTGTTTTGTTGAATGGAGCACTGAAATACTGCAACTATCTCTGGAACATTTCTGAAGCAAATTCCTTGAAGTTGTTCCTTCATCTCATGAAAGACTTGTTTCTTTGAGTAAGGTGGATAATACCGAACCAGTCCCATCGATCGAGAAAACCTGGTCAATGCGTATGTGTCAAATTTTGACGCCCTTCCTTGAAGGATTATAGCTACCTTGTCACTGTTCTGTGAGGCAACACAGATTCCCCCACAAGCCTCTTGAAGACCTCGATGGCACTGCCGTGCTGTAAAACCTCGGACACATTTAACATTTTCCCAACTAACTCTATACTTCTTGTGAAACTATCGCGGTTGATTTAAAGGCTGGTCTTATCTATTCCTTTCGTATTGACATAAATTAATAGTTATCACTATTAAAGTTCCAATCCATCGTATTTATAGTAAACATAATACCCTGCGTTACTATTGCAACAGTGGAATATTTGGTGAGTTCAAAAAAGTGTTCTGAGAATATTTATATTGTGCACATGTTTCCTAACAAAGAGAAAATAGAGAAGCAGTGTAAGAATGAATAGTTTTTTAAGGTATTGCGGGTTGACAATAAATGTGTATGTAGTCAATATTTATGATTTCAATTACTCGAGAATTATCTGATTGAAGTGGTCCCAAAAAAAAGAGATCTCAATGTAATCATCTTCTCAGAAACAGATCCTCAGCAACGTAACATCAAACAACGGTTTGAAACGCACAGAAAATCCCCTTTTCCACAATCCATGGAATACCAGTGACCAGATGCTCCGTAGGAAGATACTTTACGAGCCCAAATTCTGTTGTCTATATCAAGACTGCGAGTACATTGCTAGTCTTCTGCCCACCCCCACCCCTTACCCGAGCAACACGACCTTCCCTTCCAGTCCCTTTCTCTTACCAGCCTTACTTATATTAGTCGGTGGCTGCTATTTATATGTCCAGTAACCTGGTTATCGCAAGAACGCAGATAACAAGTTGAAATTCGCGGAGGGAAAAAACATCGAACGCAAAGAAGGGAATGGCTTTGTGCTTTTAGAACGAAAAAGGGATGTGAATAAAGATGTCAAACGAACTCTGGGCGGAGGAGTGATATTGAAATATTGGAAGAGTGGACTGAATGGCTACCGGAAAGGAAAAAATATAACTATTCCATTCTATCAATACAGAAAAGGACGTTCCACTTCAGATATGGTTTTCACTCGACGGCCGAAATGGCTTACAATAGACAAGGATTTGTGGATCCATCTTTTTTTTTCCTGAAAAATTGAGTGGATATTCCTGAAAGGGGTTCTGAGATAGATAAGAATAAATATTTGGATTCTGGAAAATATTTCAAAGCTATATATTTAATACTTTCCAATAAGTCTTTCATTTTATTTCCGAGCATTTTCTTATAACACTGTTCACCTGAATTATTGTTAACAAAAGTTTAAAACCAAGAGTTAAAGCTTAATATAAACCATCGCCGTAATATAATACACTACACATTACTCACATTTATAATATATTTTGTCACTTGCTCACATTTATATCAAAGATGTCCAATTTGCGCTTATTTTAATGTCTGCTTTTTGTGCAAAATGTGCTCATAATAAACTGAGAAACGGCGTGTAAAAAAATGAAAAACACTTGTTAACATAAATTAGCATTTCGGCAATTCTCTAGGTTAAAATATTTATAATATCATTTATACAAGTTAGCTACAGAATTAAACTCTTCAGTAATGAATTTGATTGAGAAACTATAAGAAAATATAGATTAGAAATAAAAATCGTAAACGTTAAAATTTAAAGAAATAATCTATACAATGAAAAAGGAAAAACGAAACTGAGCTGATTCTATCATAGTTTACTGTTTCTGATTTCAAACGTTTTTGATTGAATGTGAAACAATTTTTTAAGATACCCGTAAATCGCAAATCTTATCTATATTTTATTGAAATTGAAACTAAAGTATGTACAATGTCATAGTATGAATTGCTATTTAAAGTGTTGTATTCTCAAGTATTATCTTGTGTCACACACTATTTTTTACAATAATGGAATGCTTTTATATTAAAACAGCACTGCTCTAATATTTAAAAAATTAACATTACATTAATAAATCAGGTGGAGGTTTCACTTTTAATTGCATGTTTTGGATCCCACATGCATTTAGTTTGCTTCTACTTTTTCTGATACACATATATGTTTAAAAAATAAAACGTGTTCATATTTTACTAATCAGAGTATTCTTCAGTAATACCGAAAGAAAAATTAAACTGATCCTTCAGTATTTCAGGCAGATTCAATTGACAGATTTTCATGAAATTTAATACCAAATTAGTTCGAGACTGTTTGACATAAAATGCGATTTTTCTGAATTTCGGTTTTTCAAGGAAAAATATTTTTTTCTTTGCTACGGACACGGAACTTCTTTTCAGTTTTTCCGTTTCAATATAATTTTAAAGCACAGAAAACAAGTTCATAATTCTACGCACGAGTTTTGCGCGACAATTAAAACTACAGTAATATTTGTTTTTGCAGCATTTACCTAGAATAAGGGTTCCCAAGTAGCACACTTCGTTTTTTAAACGTTGTAAAATGGTTATTAACATTGTGACAACCACTTAAAAACATTTATAAAACGTTTAAAGGTTATTTGTGCTACCTGGGTTCATGACCGGTAGACAACTAAAAAGTGCACAAGATTATATTCATACAGCTGGAATTTAATTGTACCATAAGTTTTAATAATATGGTGCGCTTTTACAATAAAGCAACAATATTGAAATGTTTTTTGTGTGCGTGGGCTGGTATTTAACAGAAAACAAAGAACTGATAGAACGAGTGCAAAATATTCTTCTTAATCCCAGTGTTATAAGGGTTTCTACTGCATTGCTATTTAAATCACAAATTTCATTATTTTAATTATAATGCTATTACTTACGTTGTTTTTCTTTCACGCTAAAAAAGAATAAGTTGATTGGTTTAAAATTCTTAGACAAAGTATTTTAATAAAAGCACTTATTTAAAATTAAAAATGAAATTGAACGAACGAAGCTTATTCAATGCGACTTCTGTTTAACCATACTTATGCAGATTAGGGAATAATTAAATAAGAAATATTCCTCCAAAAACAGGCTATATTTTTGTTTGCTTAATACTTTCGTGGTGTTTACAAATATTTAACTCAGCGGGTGAAAATGGAAATCGAGAATCGAAGGTTATAATGTGTGTTTGTTTCATCAAGAAACACATTATGTCTTCTTAACTGCACAAAACTAAAATATACCCAACTGGGATTTGGCGAACCAAAGCAAAGTTTCGTGCAAGTACTTCATTTAGAGCAGCTAAAACTTTCTACCCTTTTCAGATAGCTAACAACTAGGGAACACAAGTTGCTCGCATTTTCAACAGATTTAGTGAAAAGTACAGTGCACTGCAAAAAAATGAACTGTTGTTTTTACAGTATAATACTGACAGCCGAGGTTCCAGTTTAAAACTGTAAAATGCACAGTAATAAACTGTAAAACTAGCAATTTTACATTTTACTACTGTAAACTAGCAGAATGCAGTTTTACAGTGCAGCAGGTGTGCAGTTTACTACTGTAAAATCAGCAATTTGTACAGTTCATTACTATAAAATTACCTGTATTATACTGTAAAAATAACATTTATTTTTTACAGTGCAGACGAACTGCCCCCCCCCCCCCATCCTTCAACACAATTGTAAGCTGCTATGTAGGGGGTGTTGAAATATAGATGCCTGAAACACTGAATACGATAGAAATTTTAACTTTGATTTTGTTTTGATAAGAGACGCTGCTTAAGTGAAAATTAGCATAAACAATATTTTTTCTCACATGATAATTACACATAGTCATTACATGCATGAACTGCAGAGGTTTTATGTAACAAAATATAAGCCTGATGTTAGCTTGAAGTATCTGTTAATGCCATAATTTTCAGAATTTGAGATACAGAAATTTTGTAACGTAGGATTAAGTTGAGCGAAGTTTTTAGAAAAAGTTTCCTAATCGGTCAACTAATATTAATACTGTTTTTTTCTTTTGATATCTACTCCAGCTGGTTAGTATGACCGGATTCGATGCCACCCATTCGAAGTTCCCCCAAGGACACTAATGGTGAATGGTGCACGTCAAATCTGCCATCGCCTTAATGCCCTCCAAGATCTAATTCCAAATCAACACTTCTAGGGGTTATGATGAGGTGTTCCTCTGATGCTGTATCTGAATTTTTGACAGCTTTCGTATTGTGAAAATTACAGTGAAGAAATTGAAAAAAAAAACTTTTCTTTTACATTTTTGTTACTTCCTTAATGATTTGCGAAAAGTTGTTGCAATGAGAATTTGTTGCAAAGTATCTGAGGATGTTTCGCAATATCATCTCTAATTCGCTAACGTTATAACGATATGCTACTTTCTTCAAAGTTTACTAATATTTATTTTTGTATAAATTGCGTTGCCTTTTCTCCAGACTTATTTCTTTTTTAGTTTAAATAGTAACTGAACAAATGTCCGCCAAACATGTTAAAACAACAAAGCAGTTATTAATAGAAATAAAATATTAATATTTCAACAAAAGGTTGTTTTAAATTTCAATATAAAATTCAAAGTGAGTTCGGGAAAAAATGCTGAATCGGTGAAAAATAATGCAGGTACTTTATTGAAATCTGTGTAAGGCGAAGAGTATTAAAACACCGGGTTTGGTATTTTCAATTAGCAGAACTTTCTGAAAAATTTTAATAACAATTAAAGGGCTTGGGAGATGAAGGGGCTAAGCGCCTAAACATAAATTGAGAGTAATTAAATTTCAAATTTTGATTGTTGCAGTTGTTGCAGCTTTTTTGTTTTCTGATTTTGTCACAAGTGTGCGTATGAAATCGGTCTAATGATATCTACTTTTTGATGTATCTAGTTTTATTTGCTTACCTGTATCCATCGCTTACCGTAGTTCAGAGTGTTTATTTTTCAAAATTTAACTTAGCCCCTTCATCCTCCAAGCCCTTAACTATGATACTGTCGGTAAAAATAATTTTCGTCTTAGCCTTCCCAACAGTTTTTTTTTCTTTTACTATTACTTCTATTTTAAAACAACGTATATTTTAATGTGACAAAAGTGAAAACTGTATATACTGCTAATTTATCTCGTTAACGAATCTAATAATTTTTCTCCTGTCCCACACAGTAACCTTCAAAGATATCCCAGTAAAAATAAAAGCAATCATTTCCAACGATAATTTCTCTATTTTTTTTTTTTTTGGCAGTGACAACATGAAAACAAAGCGAATCGGTAAAAAACTGCGGAAGTGGCGGAAAAGAAAAAGCAGTTGCTTACTCGTACTGCTTAAGACATTGTCCATATGTGCAAACAGCCAGGTCCATGTCCGATAAGCTTCTTGGATGTAGCGACAATGGTTATTGCCTGGAATCACCATGATGTACCGATGCTTCTTAAATGGTGGAGACATAACGCTCGGAATTACACCCGGACAGAAAACCAGTCGCCTGCACCAGCAAGATAAGAGTCTGGAAAGGGGGTGGAGGCTCTTTTATTTCTAGCTTGCAATGACCTGTTTTTAACTGAGATCGTACATTCCGCTGTTTTCGTCGTACTTTTGCGTTTGATGGAGTTATTTTTTTTTTATTTGTGCTTCGCTTTGTGTTTTAGTTGAGCCGCTGTTTGTTTTGGGATTTGGAAGAATGAATGTTCTTTTTCAAAAGAATATGTCTTTTGAAGACAAACCATGCTGTTAGAACGATCTTTTTAGTTGTTAGACAGTCGACAGAAATGTTTAAAACATTGAATCTGTTTTTTTTTTTTTTTTTTGAAAGTATTGGCGTTGTGAGCTGGTTTGATGAAAGTTGGTAAATTAATTTCCAGATAGGTGCTTGCAGTAAAAAAAAAGATTAAGGACAAATTAGTAATTACGAGCTACTTTTTAAACAAATATTTATTAATCACTCTAAAAGAGTTCTTAGCGATGAAAGTGTTAAAATATTTTTGACGATGAAGAGCATACATTGTTGATGTAGAAATGAGCTCCAAAATGACCTAAATGAATCCTTTGCGGGAAATGTAGTAAAAAAATTACCTTAGTTTTGGAAAACCATCACATTAGATCATTGATTCAGTTACATTATGCTAAAAAACATTTGTAGTATGTTGCCCCAAAATATGGTACAAAAGATGGTGCAACACCATCTACATTTTGGTGCAACATAAGCAAGTAAGCACCGAAAAACAATAAACTTGAGCAACACCATTTTTTGGCTGGAAATTGGCTAAATCTATTGATGCAACATACCAGCTTGAATGTGGACTTAAAAATTGCTTTCATGTACAATGAAAGCTGCTTTATTTTTTCAAACTAGTCTAAAATATTCTCCTGAAGTATTTACTAGTTAATGCATAGGGTCTACGATAAATTAACACTCATAAGGCAATACAAATCCAATTTTTAAAAAAGTGAAACATTTGCATTAACTGCAGCTACGTACACCGTAAACTTACTGAATTAATCTCATACAATCAGATTCCTTTCTCTCTGTTGTAGACATTTTACTGAGTAATCTGTAACGACATTTTATTTGAATTTCATTTTGATTTATTGAAATTTAATAAAATTCCCATTGCTTTAATTATGTATCAAAATTCGCCTAATCGTATTAATTTTTTTTAATGTTCTCTTAGATACAATAAATTTGATAGCTAACTAAACAAACTATGTTTTTCGTAATCAAAAAACGGTGCACAATTCCCATCAGTCACTTCGCGACAAAATAAGTATGCTTTTGGCTTTTTCGAAAGCGAGTTTAATGTCATAAATGGCAGTATTGCTATCAATATGAGTTTAGTACAGACCTCTGTAGTTGCGTTATACATAATGGTTATTACAACAGACATAATGAATTAGCTGCTCTTCAAGCTACATTAGAAAACACCATTGAATCATGCTGACTATACAATGAAAGCAAAACTTCATTTGCTATTTAGTAACTTTGTACCACTTTTACCATCAAGCAATTTATTTGTTAAAAATTGATGTTGATCCCATCATCTGTATTATTCCTGAAAAACTGTTCTGGATCTATAGCTAGTTCTTATATGAGTTTCATTATACAAATGTCAGTATTACCATAAGTATAATATGGTACAGCCCTTTACATTTGCTGTATAAGTAATTATTATATCAAAAGTAATGAATTAATTGCTCTTTAATCCATGTCAGAAAAAGACAATTTAATAATTCATGTTAAAAAAATTATGAGTAATCCTTCTTAACTGGCTAGTAGTTTTGTATGCATCCTTTATCATGATCAAATAACTTAAAATTCGCAGTTATTACAACAGACGGAATGAATTAACTGCTGTTCAAAAATCACATCGGAAATGACTATTGAATCATGTAGGTTATAAAACTAAAATTAATCTTTCGTATCTGGCTAGTAGCTTTGTATCCATCATTGATCAAACAACTTAAGATTCGCAGTTATTAAAACAGACGGAATAAATTAACTGCTGTTCAAAAATCATATCAGAAATGACCATTGAATCACGTGGGTTATAAAACTAAAATTAATCTTTATTTCTCGGCTAGTAAATTTGCATCCATCCTTTATCACGATCATCAAGCCATTTCTTCGGTAAAAATCGAAATTATTCAGACCGCGTCATCAGCATTATCCCTGAAAAACTCTTCGGGAATAGTCGGCTGAGAGCATCCGAATATTCCCGAGAAGAACCATTTTTCTCTCTGAATGTCATTTCCATTCATTAGGCTATTGTCAGTTTTCCGCACGGACTGTCATTGAACATATTTCCCCTTTATGCCCCATGCTTAATTTCACCCCAGACCAGCCGATAGGCCCCGACAGATAAACCCCATCCCCCACCAACTCAAAAATAAAAGTTTTGACTCTCTGGGATTAAAGCTTTGCTCATATATCATTGGAACAAGATTAATTTGGGAACCGAATTATAAATCGATTAATAACTAAGTCGGCCAATTTTTACAAATTTTCCTTTGCGCTGCGCTAATTAATCATCCGTCGGCATCTGTTGCGTACTGATCCGTAGATCGTCTGCTTACCGGGGTGGTTTACACGTGGGGAATGAGCAAAAATTCTGAGGACAGCGTTCGGATGGGGAGGCAAAATAATGCTGGAGTCTTCTTCAGTCGTTCCTTCTCCCTCTGGCTCGTTCTCATACTGTCGTGCTTAGTGCAAAAGTCGTATCTGCAGACGACTTCAAGGAGAGAAATTGCTGTTTAAAGTTTTGCTTCTAAATGCCTTTGATTCTTTGATTTGATGAAACTTTTCAAATAATTTTTTAAAATATTTCCCGTGAACAAATGACCCAAAACATTGTATTTAGGTGAAATATGTGACAAAGAATTATGCGGTGACCGTAACTCAATTTTGACAAAAAGTGCAGGTGGGTCATTCCGACGAAAATAGTACAAATCATATCTGAAACTCTTTACTTGAGATTATCAAATTAAATTATTTCCACCAACTAATCATATTTTTTTAATTGAGCTTCCATTTATTCATGTATAATGAAGTGTAAATAACTAGTACATGACTTATTTAAATATTTTGATCACTTTGTTTAACAGAGTGGACAAATAAGCCTTTAAAAATATCTGTATAATCACAAAGAAGAGTTAGAATCACAGAACAAGCATAAAGTGGAATAAACAGCCTAACACTGTAAGTCTGTCTGCAATTTCAAGAAAAAAATTTTTTTTTTCATCATGAAATCAGCTCTAATAGAGTGGACAGCCAATAGTTCAAATTAACTATCATAAGAAAGGAATTAGGCTCACCCTGGTTGTTGACTACATAATTCAATGTAGCAAGTTAATCACGGCAGTTATACTACCTATATTTTTTAAAATATATATCAGATTGAATGCAATTGTTTATTTTATTTCCAAAAGGCATATAACAGAGTGGACAATTCGAAACATAGAAAATCTAGGGACATGAATAAAAAATAGTGTTTTTGGGGGAAATGTTTTTTCATTTGCGTAATAATCTGGAGAAATGGTGTCAGAAGCATCTTTTGTACAGTGCAGTGTAATTTATTTTGTTGTTACATTTCAGTTTAATTTTAAATCACATTTAAAATTCTAGCAATTTGAAGCTGGGACACGTCATTTTCTCCTTCTTCTGACAAAGATAATTTTTTTTGTGTCATTTCTAAATGGATTATACCTAATCAATTGATACTTGATGGCACAAAATTAAATGGAGAACCAATAAAAATACGCTTAATGGGTGGTAGTTATTAAAATTGATTTTAAAAAATTCTAAAATCTCGGACATGATTTGTACCATTTTCGTCGGAATTACCCAGGTACGACTTTTGCGATTATCACAGCAGCATAGCTCTCAGTAAGACGCATTTGAATACAGAAATAAGGTGCCGTAATTAACTACTAAATTGAGGTTTACATTTGCCACAGCTATCTAAGACACTTAGAACTGTTCTGTTCAAATAAATCAATTACACTGCAAAAAATGAACTGTTGTTTTTACAGTGTAATACTAGCAGCCGAGGTTCCAATTTAAAACTGTACAATGCACAGTAATAAACTGTAAAACTAGCAATTTTACAGCTTCTTACTATAAAGTTAACAATTTTACAATTTATTGCCTTAAAATTTAGCTATATTGCACTGAAAAAACAATACTGGCAGCACAGGTTCCAGTTTAAAACTGCAAAATGTAAGGTAATAAAAAATAGCAATTTTGCAGTTTATTACTGTAAAATTAGCAATTTAACAGTTTTTTACTGCAAAATTAGCGATTTTTACAGTTTATTACCACAAAATCAGCTATATTATACTGTAAAAACAGCATTTATTTTTTTAGTCTAATAGAATCATGGAAAAAAGCATTAGTTGTGGTAATAGGAATCCCTATAACTTTTTCTGATTCATCCTCAAGCTTTCAAAGTGCTGTTTTTATATTTAGACGATACGGAGAAAGTTTATAAATTACTCTTCTGAAACTTGAGTTTTTAATGAATTTGTAATACACTTCTTGTCGTTTTTCCTTGAAAAGCCTCAATTAGCACTTCGGCCTGTTTCTATCTCAGCAGTTGCGAATTTACTCATTTAGGGACCTATCGCGAATGCAATTTTGGGCCCTTTTTAGCCTACTTTCCCGTTAAAAATAAAAGAAAGACGAAAAAAGTATCAAAAGTAGCTTAATGCATCTAAAAAATATCGCCAAGTCCAAAAAATATTGCCAAGTTAAAAAAATATCGCCAAGTCCAAAAAATATCGCCAAGTTAAAAAAATAAAAAGGTAAAATGAATATCGAAAAATTAAAAATTTGAAAGTAGGGTATTGAGATGGGGAATTTGTGCGTCGGTCGGTCGGTCGGTCGGTCGGTCGGTCTGTCGGTCTGTCTGTCCCCCCCTAATAACTTTTGAATGAACATTCCGATTTGGACAAACTTTTTTTTGTTGGAAAGATCTCGGCGAGTACAGCTCATTCCCATATTTGATTTTTTGATTTGAACAATTTTTGGTTCAACTTTGAGCCGTTCAAAAAACCGGTCCCGCGATACTAACTTTTTAATGAACAGCCCGATTTGAACAAACTTTTTTTTGTTGGAAAGAACTTTTCAAGGGTACTTCATTCCCGTATTTACATTTCCGATTTGAACAATTTTTCGTTCAACATTGAACCGCTCAATCAAGCTGTCACCCCTAATAACTTTTGAATGAACAGTCCGATTTAAACAAACTTTTTATTGTTTGAAGCATCTCGGCAAGGATACTTTATTACCGTATTTAAATTTTCAATTTGAACACTTTTGGTTCAACATTGAACCGTTTAAGCAACCTTTCTCCACCTAATAACTTTTGAGTGAACCGTCCGAATGGAATAAATTTTTTTTTGTTCGAAAGATCTCAGCGAGTGCAGCTCATTCCTATATTTGATTTTTTGATTTCGACAATTTTTGGTTCAACTTTGAACCGTTCAAACAACCGGTCCCGCGATGCTAACTTTTGAGTGAACAATCCGATTTGAACAAACTTTTTTTTGTTCGAAAGATCTTTTCAAGGATACTTCATTCCCGTATCTACATTTTCGATTTGAACAATTTTTCGTTCAACATTGAACCGCTCAATCAAGCTGTCACCCCTAATATCTTTTGAGTGAACAGTCCGATTTAAAAAAAACTTTTTTTTGTTCGAAGGATCTCAGCAAGGATACTTCATTACCGTATTAAAATTTTCAATTTGAACACTTTTTCGTTCAACATTGAACCGTTCAAGCAACCTTTCCCCACCTAATAACTTTTGAGTGAACCATCCGAATGGAATAAACTTTTTTTTGTTTGAAAGATCTCGGAGAGGCTTTCCCATGCATTCCCATATTTCGCTTTTTGATTTGAACCATTTTTCGTTCAATATTGAACCGTTCAGAAAAAAAAATTAACATTAGCGTCTACGGGGAATTTAAGTTGAATGTTGATCCTGAACTTAAAGTCGGATTTCCTTCAAACTAACTTTGTAAGAAAATGGTTTTGATAAATAATGTTTGTAACGTACTTTTCTGAGTAATCTTCTATGAGGACTCTGATTCCGACTCCGACTCCGCAAACATGGCGGAAATGCAGGCTCAGAAAAAAAAATTACTGACTGTGCAGACGATTTTTTGTTTATTTATAAATTTGTTTTATTTTATTTATTATTATTTTTTTTTTTTTGGCAGACGATGTTTTTTTTGTAACAAAAATTTTTCATTCACGAGAACATTTTATTCTTTATTTATATTTAACAACTGGCAACAGATTAAAAGTGAAATTCGAGACATTTTATTAACGGACGAGTTTTTTTTTTCTTTTTTTTTTCTTTCTTTGATAAAATGTGTTTTGATGCTCTTTGTACTTTTATTTATTCATTTATTTATTTTATTATTATTATTATTATTATTATTTTTTTTTTTTTGAAAACGATGAGGATTTTTTCTACGGAGGAACAGTTACACTCTTTAAAAGGTGCGACAAAACTTTATTTATTCGTTAATTACTTTTTACGTGTCTACTTCATCTGATGAAAGGGGTATATTTTGCTTTTCGAAATCAGCTCTAAGTGCTAAAAAGGTATGTTTGACATAATTTTAAGTCTCAGATAATCAAGAGAATAATGATCAGATGCGAGAATGCCGATGTCGATGTACGGGAAAGTAGGCTCGTTTAGTTCTTGACAGAACTTCTTGTTATATAATGCAAAAAAAAAAAAAAAAAAAAACTTTTATATGCAGCTTAGGATCTCTTTAGGAGACTTATGCCATAGAGTCCTCTCACAATTACGACATTGGGAACGTGGTAAAACAGCCACTGCGTGTAAAAAAAAAGCGTTGGATTGTAATAATATTATATACAATGTGTCGAAACAAAACTGAACTTTTTTGGCAGTTTTTTGAACTCACTGTTGTAGACCATGCTACGCTTTATTTAAAAAAATGAACAACAAAAAAATTTTTTAAGAGCTTGATCAGTACTTCTGGGTTCAAAAGCAAAAGAAAAAATAGCAGCAACCAAAAATGAAAATTGTGAAGGGAAAAAAATGCAGACACGTGTTTCGGTGTTACATGAAACTCCTTTTTCAATGCAAAAACATGCAAGATTATATAAAATCTATAAGAAAATATATAAGATATATATATAAAAATATATAAGAAAATATCCGCTAAAAGCATTTTTGTTTCATTCGTAAGTTCACGTAGTTTTTCTGCATCGAAAAAAGACTTCTTTAAAATACCAAAACAAGTGTCTGAAAGTTTTCCACACTAGTAAAACGAACTGTAGTTTTTTTAAATTGTTTTAATTTTAAACTGTAAAATGCACAGTAATAAACTGTAAAACTAACAATTTTAGTTTCTTACTGTAAAGTTAGTAATTTTACAGTGCATTGTCGTAAAATCACGCTGTGTTATACAGTAAAAAACAGCAGTATAATACTGGAAACAGAGGTTCATGTTTAAAACCGGAAAATGGACGGTAATAAACTGTAAAATTAGCAATTTTACAGTTCCTTACTGTAAAAGTAGCAAATTTACAATTTAGTACTGTAAAATTAGAAATGTGACACTTTACTACAGTAAAATTAGCAATTTTTAGTTTTTTACTATAAAATTAGCTGTATTCTACTGTAAAAGCAACATTTATTTTTACAGTGCAGATCTGCGTAAAGCTGTCCATTTTTCTTTTCGTTTTTAACCGAAATCTACTAAATAGTTTTTTGTGAACTTTTATTATTGTTTGTCTTTCAAATAAAGCGTACTTTTGGTTTTGAACAACAAGTTCGATAAACTTCCAGAAACATTCAATTTTATGTCAGCAAGTATATTTTCTCATTACAATAAAACTGTCTTGATGGCGGGAACTGGCGGAAATGTTTCTCGTGGTCAACCCAATAAAAGACGATAGGAAATACATCATAATTTAGCCTAATTCCAATTGACAGAAATAAATGGCTGGGGCTTTGTGCGTCCGAACCCTTTAAGACGGGTCCCGCTCTCCTTAATTCCCCAGAAATTGAGCCGACTTAGCCAATCAGAAGGGCAAAGAAAATCGTTTGCCCTGACGGAAGAACCAAGGATGGGAACCGACCATGTATTTTTATGTCGAGCTTTGATAGGTTTTCGGATATGCAGAAGTTTCATTTGCAAAGGCATTATTACAAATATCTCTTCAGCAATAGTTCATTTTTACCATAGTATGATGAAGATAAACGATAAGTATTTATTAAATGTAAGAAGTAGGAATATTTTTCAATTAAGAATTTCTAAAAATTTAGCAAGGAAGTTAAGCTATTAAAGATATGCTAAAAATAACTTTACTAATAAAAAAAAATCTTTTAAAAATCTTTTTTACAAAAACAATCTTTGACAAGAAGTAAAATTAATTTATCGTACATTTTATTTATGGATTTTTATGAAAAAAACAAATTCTGATTGAATCTTTATTTTGATACTTTAACTTTGCATAAGGGGCATCAACTTCTGCTTAGTAATTAAAATAAAGTTATTGAAAAGTTTGTGATTTTGTACTTGAAACACAGCAGTTAAAAAGGCAAAAAATAAAAAGTCGTCCCGCAGCCTTGATTTCAGAAACAAAACTCAAGCTAGTGTCATAAATCTTAGTATCTAATAGCAAACTTCTTTAGGTAAAAACAAAAAAGAAACCATAAAGTGGACTATTTTCTACACAGATCCTTTCGCATAAACCGTCATAAAAGTTTTATTTTACAAGCTAAAAACTTCTGTTTTCCGCTCTAACATTGAGTTAGTCTTGCGCGGGATTAATTTCACACAAAGCATCTCCAATGCACGTGCACGTATCTATACGGGGCAGTTATATCCGGCCGTGCTGCAGCATATGCACGGCTCTTTTTGCGGACACGCGCTCTTTATTGGCGACTATTAAAACACATCTCTCTCACACGATGATTACTATCCTCGTATTCCAGAGAGCGGGAAAGGGGGGGAGAGGAAGGGTTAGGAAGATGTTCGGCCGGAATCATCTTTCCCCCTGAGTTGACTCTGCAAATTTTATGAACTCCTGGACGTGACGCCAGACGATTTGACGCAATTATCGGCAAACCCTCCCAATAACACGTTTTCCAGTAGAAAGGGGTGGCTGCTTCGGAGGCACCCCTGCCCCCCTGCGCAAATGAGTTTAAACGCAAAGAAATGCTTTTCCCAAGAATTTCTCTCGTTTCGTGAATTAAAACGAAAGTAACTGCGTGTTCCATTCCTTCCCCCCACCCCCGCTTTCGCGCAATTTTCGTTCGAAATTAGAGCTAATGCTAATAGAAAGACTTTGGTTCGGGCGTCTGTGTTCGTCTTTCGATTAACCCGAGGGACGTTCCTTTTTGGTTCGTGTTCGTTCCTTGTTCGGTAATTGAATCAAATCTCCGATTTCGATGACGGCAACTTGGGGCGGGAACCGATCCATCTCTCTCTTGGGGTGGAAGAACATTCGAAAGAGGGTGGTGGAGACGGCTAAGAATCCTCAAAAATTCTTACTTTAACGAGACGAAATGACAGTTCTGCCTGAAATTTCATTTTTCGTAAGAGTCACAGCGTTCTTAGTTTTCGCGCCGAGATCGAGTTTTCTCTTCTAATTGTGCTCTAGAATTATCGAATGACTTATTTTCGTTCCTGCGTGCACGTGTTACTGCTGCTGGTAATTCGTTTTGGGAGGATTCATATCGAATTCACAAAAGACACCTATCTCCAGAACTCCTTTTATTCTTCATCGTGGCTTCCGAAGGTGTTATCAAATTTCTGGCGCTTGCAGGCAAAAGATGGGAATTGCTCCGAAATAGCAACCAAACTTTGAAAAATAATTAGTGACATCATTATTCGCTTCCGGGAAAACAAAGTATGATCTTGTCCATTTCTGTGAAAGTACTTGGAACAAGGAGTACTTAATCATTTCGGAAAGAATTATAGCCTTCAGTCGTAAAAAGACGAAGGAAAGATCGCAATTAACTGAAAAATTCGATAATTAGCAGGAATGAGATTTAGTATTTTATTCCTGACAGTAAATGCGGAAGTTGGAAATTGATTGACTGAATCAAAATGAAATGAATTCAAAGCGCAAAAAAAGCTGCAAAGATATTATATCTGAAATAAATGATTATTGATGCCTATATTTATTTTTACGATAAATTTGGAGGTTGCCATAATAATCCTTTTGGGGTAAATTATTAAAAAACACAAATAAAAGCAAAAAGTTTTTTTAAATAAAAGTTTAAGAATTATTATCATTACTATTTTGTGGAAACAATTAAAATAAAATTGATTTCTACAGAAAACGATTTTACTTTTCATACCATCTGATTCAAATTAGGCTTCTTTCTATAGCATTGCATAATACCTCGTCTCTTTCTTTCTTTTAAGTATTCATGTTTGCTTCTTGCTTTCATTTGATCGTAATTGATGTTCCTTTCATTTCGAATTTTATTTTCATGTGCTGATAAAACTAACTACTCCAGCCCGCACACACAACACACGCTAAGGTTGGCAAAAAACCGGGGATTTTTTTAAAAAAGCCCATAGACTTAAGATTTTTTACCAAAAAAAAAACTAAAACTTTTTTTTTAATTTTATGAAATTAATATTTGGGGTTTTATTCTCTTTTTGAGAAAAACATCAGTAAGGGCCCTGCTCCACATCAGCGGAAAACGCGACCGAAACCGAAGGCAGAAACTGAAAATCAGGGTACTTTCCATAGGAACACTATTTAATTCATTTTACGTTTCTGCTTTACGTCAATGTGGAGCAGGGACCTAAGATCTTATTTTCAGGAAAAGTATGCATAGTAGAAATAATTTAATGTATAAAACATTAATGATATTTCTTACTGAAAATGTTATATACAGTGAACTCTCACTTATACACCGCCTCATTTATGCGCCTTTTTCACTTATACGACGATTTTAAATGGTCCCAGCATATTCCATAGCAAAACAATGAAAGTATCATTGGTTTATGCGTCACTCGAACGATAAATATTTCACTTATGAGCTGAATTTTCCGAATAATGTCCAAAATATAATTTATATTCTTAAAAAAATAAGCATTTTTCTTCACTTTTTTCTTTAATCTTTCGCCTTTATTGTTCACAAAAGGCATTTTTTCCGCATGAACTAGAATTCGGAGAGGGACGATTATCTATTATGTATCGTTTTAAAGGGACCAGTTTGTAATTAGGTAGGCTACAATTTTTGATTTTTCATTATCATTGTAGTTACATTACAGTATTCTCTCATTAGAGCCTGTGTTGCACTTTACTCCTTTAAATAGGCTTGTTCACTTATACGTCTCTCTCACTTACGCGCCTTTTTCTGTTGATCCCTGGTGCCGGCGGATAAGTGAGAGTTCACTGTATAAGTACAATTCAACCAAGTTCTAACTCAACCGAACATGTATTTTCTACTTTTGGAAACTTTTAATCAAAGCTTAGAAATTTATTTTGAAGTGGAAAAAGCTAGAAAACTAATAAAGGTTTTGAGTTTTTTTTTTTTTTGAAGAAAAAGAGAAAAGATAATGAAACTCAAGAATGGTAGAGGTTTCAATTTTATAACATTTTCTACGATTTCAACCATTTAGATTCTTTATCACTGAATTTTGGACTAACTGAAACATTTTTTTGATTTTATTACGATTTTTCTGTTTCTTTCCACAGAATAACATACAATAATAAACATTTTTATAAGACAGTAAAAAAAAAAGCGTTCATTCATTTTGTTTTTAATACAAACTCCTATGGCAAGTATCCCTAAAGTAAGGAACACATTCAGAAAGCTCTAATTTTGTTTTGCATTGTGCATATTTTTTAATTTTTATAAAGCTGTTAAGCTGCTCTGTGGTAATTTTTATGAAATAGTATTTCCTGTATTCCATTCAGTTTGGTTTATTAAGTTTGATAAAAATGGTTAAGGAAGAGGTAATAACTCTTGAATTTGTTTTTAATAATTGAGCTTTAAGGTTATAAGTTCAGCAATGAATACATTTGTTACGCGTTTCAACTAATTTGATTAACCACTATAAAGATACATGCTGTAATTGTCTCCCTGTTTTAATAGCTTTTATTAGTTTCACATGTGGCTTTGTATGCATGTATGTAACTCTGAATAAAAGATAAAATTCACGTTATATATACGAATATAAAAGTAATAAGTTTAATACTATAATTAATACTAAAAGCTAAACTATATTACATGTTGATATATTATAAGTGTTTCAGTTGTTTGTATGTAGCTTTGAATAGAAGATAAAATTCACGTTCTTTGCAAATATAAAAGTAATGTATTCAATACTACTAGTAATGCTAAAGACTGAACTATATTACATGTGTTGATGTATTATAGGTGCATCTAAAAGCGTATTTTTTAGTTTTTTTACAGTAACTTAGAGTTTTTTTTATTTTAATTCCTAAACATTATTATGCAATCATTCAATCTGAAATAACATCAGCGTGACATGGGTCTTTAAGGTACCAAAGCATTATTCTACCGAACATAAAAGGGCATCAATTCGCATCTATACAAAAATAACTTTTAGCTAAGATATCTCGCCAGCCGGCACGAGCTTTTATTCCACGGAAAACTTCCAAAGATTCTGAATAGTGCGACAGCATAGTAGGGCCAATAATGACATATCAAAATGCGTCGCACATGATAGCTCCTTCAAAAACCATTCTTTTCTTCCCGAACACTGGAGGGGGGCGAGGAAACCAGATATATGTATGCAAATCGAAAGAGCGCCATCCCTTTTTCTTCTGAATTACGAGTGAGCCAAAACGATTCGGAGGATATGCAATAAACCGCGGATAATAACCCCTTCTTTTCCCGACTTTTTACCTCCCCACATTCAACCCCTTCGCGTGTTCGAAATGAACGTTCCATTCGGAAAGAGGTTCTAAGCTGGGGTTGAGATTCCGAAAAGGAGAGAAATCTCGAGATTTTTGCGGTGGTAAATCGCTTTTTGGGAGGACGTTTGTCGGCTGAAGGCGGATGGCGTTTAAATCTCTCCATGCATTTTTTGTTCCATCACCCCCCTTCTTCTGTTCCATTTCTTTTTATACGCAAAGGGTGTTGGATGGGAGGAGGGAGACCTTTTAAAAGATGGAGAGCGGTGCTGCTGCATTCGGAAGTCGTCAGAAGAAATTATGTGCGGCTTCTGATGTCGATTTGTGGTATCATCTCGCTGCTCAAGGAGTTGTACGACTTCGTTTTTTGTGGCAAACTTTTTTTCCCCCTTCCCCTCATCTTAAGGAGAAGATGCTCGAAGCTTCAAAATAAATTCTACGCTTCTTAGCTGTTTTCTTCGAAAGCTTTTAGTTTAAGTGTCGTATCTTATCTTCGCCGCCACGTATATTTATTGGATTAGTTAGAACTTGTTTTCCAATTTCACATTTAAACGGTTTGTGTTTAGGTGGAAGCGAAAGTATATGAAAGACTTTCCCTGCGTTTAAAATTTTGTACGTGGCAAGCATGAAAAAATCAACTTAATACTTTACTAATATTATTTTTTAAAATTAAACAATCTACTTCAGAATTGAACTTAACAATCAGCAAAATAATTAAAAAAAATGATAATAATAACAATAATAATAATAATAATGATAATTATTATTATTATTAATTTTATTATTATTGTTGTTATTGTTATTGTTGTTGTTATTATTTTTTTTTCTTCCATTATCATGCAAATTTCACGTTCATAATGTATCGAAAAATATGATTACCATCCCTTCATCTAAAAATGCGTTTAAAACTCGTGAAGTAATTTTCACACATCATTTTTTCCAGCTAATTATTAATGGAAGAGTTACGGTAACGTTGAGATATCTCTATAGATTAAAAAAGTAACGTCAAGGAAATCGTGGAATTGTGTCTGTGACTTTCCCAAGTCCAGGAGAATCCATAGCACCTAGAGCTTTAAAATTCTGACAAAATTACTACGGTTCCTTCAGGTTTACATCTCGATGCGTTTTTTTTTTTTTTTTCCTTTTTTCTTTTTTTCGTAATTTATTTTTGAAGGTAAAATTTTATATTAATTGCCCATTAAGAGGAAGAAACCTTCTCACAACCTTTACCATTCTATATCATTAGAAGGAAACTTTTCTCAGCAGAGGAAGAAAGTTGTTCTAGTTTATTAATTCGAATGGAATGATATAAGGTTTTCTTCTGAAGCAAAAGTTCTTCTGTGCTCAAGGCCCCTTAGATCTTATTGCTATGAAATTAGGCATATATTAGTCAGTTGCGTCAATACGGAGGGGGAGGGGTCCGCCCGTAGCGGACACTTTTTCTTACTGGTGACCCCTATCTTTCCTTAAATGTGGGTTCACAACTTTAAATTTAGCAAATACCCTGCACAATAGTCTCGGAACACTTTCTTTACATTGGAACATATTCGAAGTTTACATTCAGGCAACTGAAACTAAACTTTTTCTGAGCTAAAATGTTCCAGATCAGGTAACGTGGGAGTATACACTGTTTTCTTCGATTTTTTTTTTTTTTTTTTCAATTTTTATCCCGGCTATGTATTTGAATGTATTTTGCCCTTGAATTATTCCTTTTAATTCCACAGAAAAGTATGCTTGACTTTATATGACGTTTCCCCACATTTTTTTCACTAGAGAAAAACAATAGTTGCGGTGCCTGTCCAGAAAAGAATACAGTGAACTCTCACTTATGCGCCTGCCCTAGGGAACAACAGAAAAAGGCGCATAAGTGAGAGAGACGTATAAGTGAACAAGCCTATTTAAAGGACTAAAACGCAACAAAGGTTCTAATGAGAGAATGAATAAGAATGTTTCTATAGATAAGGGACACATATTACTACGGTTTGGCAATTACTGTAACGTAACTATAATGATTAAGAGAAAACAAAAGTTGTAGCATACCTAATTACAAACTGTTCCCTTTAAAACGATCCATAATAGGTAATTGTCCCTCTCTGAGCTCTAGTTCATGCGGAAAAAATGACTTCCGTGAGCAATAAAGGCGAAAGATTAAAGAGGAAAGTAAAGAAAAATGCTCATTTTTCAAAGAAAATAAATAAATTTTCATACATTTTAGGGAAAATTCGGCGTATAAGTGAAATATTTATCTTTAGAGCGACGCATAAACGAACGATACTATCACTATTTTGCTATAGAATGTGCTGGGACCATTCAAAATCGTCGTAAAAGTGAAAAAGGCGCATAAATGAGGCGGCGTATAAGTGTGAGTTCACTGTGTATACTTCAATGCTACATTATAAGCAAACCTGAGCTCACTTTTAATCTTTCCTACACATATAGTCGTACACACACACTGGAAGGTGCAATACTGAAGATGTGCGACTTAACACTGATTGTGCAACATGCGATAACTGCAATACTTTTGAACTTTTTTTCACCAAGTGAAAAATTTTCAGACGTTTTATTAGTAACGAGTCCGATACTATGGTTTTATGCCGAAAAATGAGTGAAAATAGGTTAAAATAAAACCCTACATGGAAAAGGTTGGTTTTGATGATATTTTAAAAAGTTCAGGGAGGAACTTCTGTATGGGACTTTAAACAGGCTTATGCTTTTGAACTTTTCTCTTCTCTAGCCTCTCAAAATATTATTAATTGCTCCCTTCCCTTCCAAAAAAAAATAGCTATGAAGTGAAGCTATGGAAAAACAGGAAAAAAAAAAAAAAAAAAAACTGGGGGATTAGTTTTAAAAGAATAGGACGCATGAATGAGGAGAATTGGTGGTGGTCATTGGATTCAGGCGTCATTTTACATGAAAATCAGTTATAATTTAGTCAGAAGCATTTTGAAGAGTTTTTTTTTAATTTTCTTTTCTTTCCTTCGTTCTTTCTTTTATGCCGTAGAGAGTTATTGTGCAATCATAAATTTTAGTTAAAAACGTTCCTTCATATTTCCAAATAGAATAAAAATAATACGTATAGCAAGAGGGACCATCAATGACAGGGGGAGGGAGGATAAGTGCACAGACGGCACCATTAATAGTTCCATGGATATTTTTCTTTTTTGGGGTTTCTCGTTTTTCAGATGTTGTGTAGTATTTTGGGATTATGATATTGTTCTTTGGTGAGGGCGGACGAGCGCACTATGAATTCCAACTTTTGAATTGAACTTGTCTTTCCTTTATAAGAACAAGAACATATACCAAAGACAGAAGTAAGAAAAAAAATATATGTTTCTTCTACTTCTTATTTAAAGTGCATCCAAGTATTAAATATCCAAGTGGTTTTCCCTTTTATACAGCAAATATAAAATCATAGTTCGGGTTCACGAAATAAAAATAATGCCTTGATTTTCTCTTTGTTTGAACGCAAATACTACAGTGCCTTCTATCACGGTGTAATCTTAGAATAGGAATATAGATGGCGCCACAACTGCTTCTTTCGCTTTCGATACTTGAAAGGGAGTCTTGATCTTTCGATAATCTGTGTTAAAAGGCAATGTGTGGATACTTGTTATGTTGTATCCAAAGGATTTGCGAATTCTCTTTTTTTTTTTCTTTCTTCAGAAAAACTAATTTATGCAATACAGATACACCCTTGTGTAAATTATTTGAAACAAACTCGAAAAATTGAGAAAACTAAGAAAGGAACTACTTTGTTTAAATTTATATAAAACCAAAAGTTTTTATAACGTAATATGATGTCTACAACTCTTTGTAAACATTTGGAAACGATTCGCCATGGAATCTATCAATTTTTTACACTCATTTGTAATATGTGTGTCTATGAATTAGTATGTGATGCAGTGATTAGCTTCTCCATAGTTGAACAGTCCTCCTGCAATAGTCGATTTTTGCATATAGCCCAAAGATTCTCGACTGGATTGATATCAGGAGAGCTCAGGCTATTTAGATGTCTCAATTTGGTTCTCAGATATGAATTTCTTGGTCATTTGGACGCATGGCAAGGGGCTAAATCCTGCTGGAAAAATACCGTTTCACGTGGGTATCGTTCCTTCAACACTAGCAAAGCATTATATTTCCAGAATAGCAATAGATTTCTCAGAATACATCATACCATTCTTCAAGGAACTAACCCCATTGTAACCGAGACAACCCCAAAACTTCTTTTTAGGATGATTTTAAAATGTTTTCATGTGCAAACCTAAATTTTTTTCACCTGAAGATCTCCGTACGTCTTGAGTTCGTTGACCTTGGATAATGAAATGAATTTTGTCACTAAATAGTCGTTTCCTCCAATTTTTAGCTGTTCAATTCTTATATTTTAACACCCACAAATCGCGATTTTTCTTCATTGGTGGAGTCAGAAGCTGTTTCTTCATAAACCGATAGACTGGCAGACCGGTACAATAAGGTGCCTTTGAACAGTAGATAAGCTTCTGATTAGTGGAAATTGATGATAGGTAAAGGATTTAAGAATCTCATCCATATTTTTACCAATTTTAGCATAATCGGTGAAGAATAAAGGGATAATTTTAAAGTCATGAAAAAAATATTTTGTTTCAATTAATTTGCACAAAGGTGTATATGGTCACCGTCAGCTACTTGTGAAAAAAGTTTCGTAATCAAAATGAACTTTTAGATGAATAAATAACAAATTTCTTGACCTATCATTATATATGAGGTATTATATATATCTTGCAAGTTGCAATTTACTAGAGGCATTATTGCCCGCCTATGCAAGAAGAAAGTATTTCAATTTTCCTTCCCTTTATTTTTCTCTTTATTCTTTTTTTTTCTTTCGTTTTTTTCTTTTTTTTTAATTCTTCAATCAATCAACGAATTTCTTTTTTCTCTCACTTGACATAAAACTAGGTTTCTTTGATTTTAGAAATTGCCATGACGACGAGAGTAGGTATAGCTCTTTTTTTTAGTAGTTATTTAAAGAAATTAATTTTCGCCTTTATGGCTGCAAACTTAATTCCAGCAGATTTTACATTAAAAATGGGCTGCTTTGAGTAAAATCCCCCTTTTTTTCCTTCCAGTGAAAACACCTATATAGACGAATTTCAATTGCAAAACTTCATCTAAATACAAAATTTCTTACAATCCTTACTTGACTATGTTGGATGCTAATTTTATTTTTCAGATAACGACGAATTAAATTTTTCTCATTGACAAGAAACTGCTATTTAACAAAATTCCCTATGATGGAGCTGTTTTTTAAAGTTAATTTTCAAACAAGTTGCCATCGTCAATGCATCACTAATAGAAAAAAAATTGTTTATTTATTTTTTTTATTTTGACACAAAAATATCAAAACTCTGCCAAAAACTTCAACAATTTTGAAAAGTTAAGAGTTAACTTTGACTCAAGAAAATACCTTGTATCTACGACGCCATTGGAAGAAAAGGATATGAAACTTTGTCTACAAAGATATTTGTTTCTTACAAAAAAAGAAATTACTAAATCTCGATCTGTCGATACACTCAAGAGTTTAAAGAGAACATCTCAATTTGCTCTGCTGTTTCTTCATAAAACATTTGGATATTTCAATTGCGTCATGTTTTCTTGTCTTTGATGCACGTTACTTCTCGCTTGTTGTTGACTTTCGTTGAAAGAAGTTTGGCGACAAATAAAATCCAAAAGTTCAACTACGCGGTGAAAAATTCAACAAATTAAGTAAATTAGGCAATGAAAAACCCTTAAATCGCAACAAGAACATTTTAGATGTCCATATTTTTTCATTCAACTGATTCTTAAAACCATAAGTATCAACTATCAAAACTGCGAACGAATTCTTTAAATTAAAAATAAGCATCACACAGATAAATTACAAATTGAATTATTTAAATGTTTTAACTTTGGGGTGATTTACTGCAACGGGGAAGAAACACTTGGCTCGTTTCCAAAATATTTCGATAAAATATTACTAAGTATGACGGGGACTAGAGAATATTTTGATTATTGGGAGTCTGGAGTGGTTTTCAAATTTTTGACGATGGTTATTTTATTTTGGTTACCCTTTGTTTACGTTTGCGAAGGAAAGATTTCCTTCGAGCATGCATTGGTGATAAAGATTGGACGCCAAAGCGGAGAGATCGCCCGATTCCCAATTACCGAAATCGTCCCGGGGGCCTTGATATAGCTAAGTAAAACATCAACTAACAGGAAAAGTCTCACATAAGTGTGTAAGTAAGCAACAATGTCAACAGCTGTTCTAGTAATGGAAGGCAATTTTTTGTAGACACAAGGAAAAAATCGTTAATTGGTCTTCTCTTTTCTTTTGTTGCATGAAAATGCATTTATTTCGAATTAGGAGACAAAAATCCTTCATTTGGCTCCCAATTCAAAAGGATACATTTCGAATTAGGAGCCAAATGAAAAGAAATCGCACAAGAGTAAAATTTGTTCCAACAATACTGCACATCCAAAATTCTATTACAGCTTTAACTCTTGGTCAAGGTCCACCAATAATGACCTTACTGGTTGCTTGCATTTCCTTTATCCATACTTTTTTTCAAATTCTGCTTGATTTCTTCCAAATAAAACTCACTACGGGATAAAACTTTTCCATTTTTCCGGCACCTCAGCAAGTTAAAATAAGCGGCTGCGTGATTCACAAAATCTCTCGGACGATATTGCAAACAAGGGTCGTTTCTGACTTGAAATGTATAGTCTAAAATCATCAACAATAATTCATTTTGAAATTTAATCCTCTCTTGGACTGAATTCTGTGGCTGTCTTCGTTGACCGTTCATCTTCACTTATCAAATTAGACTGCGTTCAATATGTTTTGAATATCTTTACTTTTTTTTATTTAAATACTTTTGAAACTGCTTAAAACTGAATTAGATTCTTATAAAGCAAGTCAAAGTAAAAATAAGTCGAGCGTCGAACACCGTATAGAAATATTATAAGAAAGTATTCTCATACAACACGATGGAGGAAGCATCATAACGTGGAATATGTCTGGTATATTTCTAGTTTGCTGAAATTGCTGTTGCCATTTTTTCTAATAATATTTAAATTTTACACTTTAATGAATCTTTTACTGCTTTTTTCCCCATTTATTTAGCGGGTCATTTTACATTTTCATGGCTAAAAAAATTATTCGGAGGTTTTTTTTTTTAAACTTTAAGGTAACTTTTTTGACTCGGGAACTATTTTGATATACCCCACCCCCTACAATCAGAAATTTGGCGACTTTTTGGCGAAATCGAAAAATTGTTACCACAAAATTTTTAAAGAAAAAGTTTAACGGCTGAAAAAAGCGCCAGACTTGACGCGTATTTTTTTTTTGGGGGGGGGGTTCATTTTTTTACATACTACTTGCCTAAGCAGGAATAAAAATTAAATTTTCTTCTATAAACGTATATGAGATGTATAGCACTTGCAAAACCTTAGTCATTATTCATGTAAACATTTTCTTGGAAGAATTTTGCCTTCTTTTAAAGCTTGTACGAATCCATCGTCTTTCTGCCTCTTATCAACAGCTGATGTTTCATCGTCAAGCTCTACTGGTTTTGGATCTTCTTTTTCATCTAAATCGTATTTCCTTCGAGAGACTTTCGAAACTCTTCGTCTGCGCATCAACTTCTTCATTTCATCCCTCTGAGATTTCAGTTTGGCGAAATAATTAGCAGCATGAGTAACAAAATCTTTGGGATTATCCACCATAACTAATAATGAATACTCATAAATCAAATGCTCCAGTTGTTCAGTTAACTGTTCTTTGTCTTTGATGTTTGTAGCTGAATAGACACGTGAATATAAATCGTCGTATTCTGTTTTTGGTCCCTTCAATTTTCCCCCCAAAATATCGACTAAATCAATGCCCAACTTGTCCATCTGCTTCACAAGTCTATCTTCCGCGGGCAGGAGAGTCATCCTTCTGGTCTCTAAATTCATCTTTGCTTCAAAACGGTAAAACTTTGATAAATACACAAATTCTGCCGTAATTTTCTAGACTGGGACAAAAGACATCAATTTGCTGTTGATTTTCGTGTTTTCATATGAATACAAAGCCATGTTGCCATCTTTTGCTAGTAAAGTTATTGATCTTTATTTTCAACCGAAGAACTTATCAAAATTGTGTAAAGTAAGCAGATGACTACAATTGAGACGCTTCTCTGTTGCTTTCAAGTGGGAACTAAAAATTCGTCAAACACCAAAAGACTTATAAATCGAAAGTCAGTATAACTTCAGAGACGATTTTGATGATTGGTAATCTGACGATCGCTCGTCATTGGCGTCGAATTTTTGTCACCAATGCATGTGTGACTTTCAATATAATCCCCGGGTTGCCGCCTTCATTTTATTTTATTTTTTTGTCAACTTTTTTTCGGAGATTACATACCAAATGTTTTTTTTTTTTTTTTTTTTGTCTCGTGCTTTGGTAGTCCTTTACAGCTTTAGTTGTCAGTTTGTATTTAGATTTTGGTTTAGTTTTTACATTTCTAGGGAAGATTTCGCTAAATGGGAATCTGGCTATCTCACTCCATTGGCGTCAAATTTTTGATACCAATATATGCACGAGGGAAGTCTTTTCTGTGCAAACGTAAACAAAGGGTTACCAAAATAAAATAACTATCGCCTAAAATTTGACGATAATGCCAGATTCCCACTTGTCGAAATCAGAGGTGGCGCTAGGAAATGCCCGACAGGGGGGCAAGCTTGCCCGACAGGGGGGCACAGGTATAATTTAAAAATTAAAAGTCCCCCCCCCCGTTCTCCAGTGTTTTAATTTTTTATGGTGCATTCGCATAAAAGGTAATCATTCTGACCATAAACCCAAAACAAAACAGTACAAGTATTAGGATTAAATTAAAAAAATTAAAAAACCCCAGACCCTGATTGCCGACCTCATATTAAAACGAACTACACTGATCAAAAAACATTTTAAATTTAAATACATTCAGTTGTTTTCAAGAGGACCAGGTAAACGCGGAAAAGGAACGATGATCCTTATTAGTAAATTTGCTAGTCGGCAAAAGCAGAATAAAGAGGGAAAATTGAATATTCTTTTAAAACCTCATACTAAAATCAACTACAAGTATTTTAATTGTTAACAAATATAAAATGGCAACAGAAAAACATTTTAAATCATTGAGTTTTCTTTCTTCGTGGGCCAACAATGACATCGGCTTCTAATTGCGTAAATTTAAGGTTTAGCCGCATTTTCTAAAAAAACGTTAGCATTCGAATTCTAAATAACATGGAAGTTTCAAACACATTCTATCAGATGCAGAATTTTTTTTTCATTTTGATACTGTTGTTTTACTTTTCTCTTGTTTTTTTTTCTCTTCAAAAATCGTGAAAAACCATTTAAAGGTTTTTAATTAATATCTTCGTTAATTAACCCATTAATGCCTGACATTTTTTTTCCAAAGATATTTTGTATACTGGTTACAAACAGTGTTTAATGGACAGGAAAAATAATAAAAAAAATATTACGTAAAAAATAATTTCTTTATTGAGGAAAGAAAAATCGTCCCTTAAAAGTTACGATAGACCCCAGAGGGTACATACTTTTTTACCAAATTTTTTTTTCTGCCTACGATATAATATTTAAAAGACATTTTATAAGAAGAAATAAAATCAGCAATTAACATAAACTGGGAATAACTTTGAAAACTTCGCTTTTTTTCTTGAGATTGTGAACGATGTCATTTTTGATAAAGATCATATTAAAACTGCTACAGAACACACTTTACAATGGTTATGTGCTGCAATCTGTTAATAACGAATTGAAACAATACCAAGGTACTAATTGAACACAATAATTTGTGAAGTTTAAATCCAACGTTTAAAATGCACAAATATACAGGTATATTGCAGACACGTGTTTCGGGGCTACAAGGAGCCTCTTTTTCAATGCAAGAAGTGTGAGCTTTGCTCATTTTGGGGAAATTCAGACCCTATTTTGGACCGTCCTTAAAAAGGGACGCTAGGCATTAATGTGTTAATGTCATTCAAAAACGCGATCTAGCTGAGAACACTCTCCTTTCAAAAAATATTTTTTTCGAAACGGTCCATCCGATCAGCCTGTAGAGTGCCACAGACAGATCGACAAATACACAGATACGTCAACTTTATACACGTTAACCCCCTTCCTTGTTGCGTCGGGGGTTTACAATCAGAATTGAAACTAAACAAAAGGATAAAGATGTACGTACATTTACAATTTTATTTTTCGAAAGAATTTCAGAGATACACAAAACAAAAATATTAAATGATAAAGGAAATGAAAAACAAATGAAGAGTAATTGAACTTAATAAATAAAAAGAATTATCTTATAAACTAGTCTGCTTGCAGTATAGGAGACCATTATGTTGGAGATTTTTTTTTATTTAGTTTCGTTTGAATGTAAAGGAATAAGTAATCAAAACTGTATCTTTCTCTTAATCTCTCGTGTGGCTTTCTTGGATAAAAGATTTGTTTATTTATTCATTTATTTTTAATAAATTTTCCTTGTTTTTTAATTTATTAAGTAGCAAAATTTTACATTGGGAATATTTTCCTTTGGTCTGCATGAAAAATTAGCTGCTTATAATAAAAACTGCACTTATAATAAAAACTAATAGTAAAAACACTGAAAGACTGAGAAATATACTCTAAAAACGCACGATAAGAATAATAATAATGGTGTTAGCAATATTATTTACAAAAAAATACTAATAATAATATTAATTGTTTTATGTTTTTATGATTAATTATAAATTAGCAGTAATAAAAAAAAACAAATCCTTTAGAATAACAGCAACTGTGGCGACGATTAAAAAAACAAACAAACAAACAAAAACCAGCCGCTGTTTTTATAACAGAAAAACAAAAACAACGAAAAAAACTCGTCTTCTTCCTTCCGACATCACCACCCGACCACCCCTCTGAAAATTATCTCCCCCACTAAACGCAGCTACCTCTAATGACCTTGACATGTATCCCTCAATCAGCAATAACAAGGAAGAAGTCTTGAAATACATTGATCAGCCCTCAAGGCAGATTCCAAAATTTTCCCGCTATACACTACGTGCATAATGCGCGCAAACCCGTTGGCACATAAGGGGTCATCTCCACGCTACATTTACAATAAAACACATTTCAACAAAAAAAAAAAAAAAGGCAACCTAATGTTTAAATTACCTTTACATCTCATGAGTGGGGGAAAGGGGATCTATAGAGATATTTTATATTAAAAAACATGTATTATGGTGGTAATTACCATGTAAAACTTGAATATTTAACAAAATAAGTTGAAGACAAAAGATAAACCCAAAATCTGGACCTTTTGTCCACCCACTGAGAAATCTGGACCTTATGCCATCGCTGTCCAAAAATATGGACCTTCTATTCGTGGATCTTTTGGCTGTTTGACCTTATGCTCCTTGGACCTTCTGTCTGGCGGACCTTTTGAACGTGGATCTTCTGTTCGTGGACCTTTCGGTTTTGGACCTTCTAGCCGGATCCCGAAAAATATGAGCGAAAAAAAAGTATCAATACTTTTTTTCCTCACCTCTAAACACAAAGGGTGTAGATTTAATTTTTAACTTGTTGCTATCTAAATGTGTACGGTTTTAAATGAAAGGAAGAAAGAAACGAAGAAAGAAAACACACAAAAAAAAAAAAAAAAATCAAATTCATACTGCCCCTATTGCTAAAAAAAAAAGCATTTCAAAAGTTTATAACACACACTTACCCAGTTACTTCTGGATATGACTTCTGTTCTGTTCTAATAAATTTCAATTCGTTTAGATTTTGGTTAAGATTTTTTAGGATTCTTTCACCATGACGTGACGGTGCGAAGGGCGAATTTGAACTGTGGCCTAGGGTATGCTTCGTTTCTTCACAGACTATTCTTTACTACCCCGAGTCTGAAGTATCGCTCCTCCTCAGAGGGTGGCCTGGCAAAGGCCCTGGAGATAAACACGTGTCGATGATTATCAGATTCTCAGAAAGTGACAGACAATGAATGTCCGTTTGCCATGCTGCTGGCGATTTGCTGGGTAAGGACAGCTGGTAAGAAAAAAAAGAGGAAGATTTGTCCTTTTCAACCTGAACAAAAATAACTTTCTCCAGCAGAACTTACGTTCGTTTAAAAGAGATACGACGATATCTAACCGGTGCATCCTGTTGCTACTGCCCGAAGGTTCTCGTGTTCAAAATTGGTCTGGAAACGCGTAATTCATTAAATAATGAGAATATTTTAGAGAAAAAAACGGTTTTTTTGATTGAATTATTTTATTGAAAGCAGTTTACTGATCCGTCGGGATCGGAAAGATTGCCGCCACTGGTCGAAATATCACCATTTTCTATCAAATTTTGTTTTTCTAAAGTATAAATTTTCATGACTTTTTGTATATATTTTTGACTTGTAGTTATATTCTTATTTTATTTTTACCGGGAGGGAAGGGGATAAAGTTGATTTCTGCCCCCCTCACATGTCAATTCTCTGTTTATATTATTTTTAGTTAAGGGGCTTTTAAAATTTTTGTAGGTGTGTTTTATGCTTACCGGCAATACATCTTACAAAACACGCGTTAACACGTTTGTCGTCAACCACTGTCGCCAACATGAAAAGTCGCCAACTTTGGATTCTACTGAAACTGTTAACAAGAGTAGTCTACATTTTCGACTCTTGTTAACAATTCTTTTGTTTAACACTTCTTTTTTTTAAGATCGCCGAATTGGCGATCTTAATGTTACTCAAAGATGTGAGATTTCAAAAATTTCGAAATTAGCGTGGTCGTCAAATTTATGTTTTGAATAACTCGGAAATATTTCGGTAGTTGGGAATCTCGTGCGATCTTTGAATTTTTGGCGATATTTTAGTCCCCTTTACTCTCTGTTTCTTTACGGTGACAATATTTTTGTTTATGTTTGCAAAGGAAAGATTTCTCTTGCGTATGCATTGGTGCTAAAAATTTGACGTCAATAGAGACAGATCTCTAGATGTCCCATTATTGAAATCGTCCAAATTATTTTATTGTTGGTAGCCCTGTTGCTTTATGAACCCCTATGAAAATTAAAAATCAATAATTTGAAAAATTAAATAATTCAATAATTTGCAAGCGAAAATTCAAAAATCCCCAATGTCGCCAAGCGAAGCGAAAGACAAATCTGTCAACGGAACAAAAATACGCTTAACAGTAATCAAATATTGTTGTAAGAAATTCGCAGAATTCTACGTCATTTAGCGGTATATTATTTGGCGAATTTCCGCTTGCGTCCGGTTAACTAAGAAGTACCGTTGCAAGTTCTGACTAAATTTGAAGGTTGTGAAAATCAGTATTGCTGAAAGGTTAAAATTGAACACATGTTTTTTCAACTAATCAAACCGCTAAACAAGACTAAACTTATTGAAATGAAACAAAATTCCGTAAAATAATTAAAATCAGCAGTTAAAGCATAGAATAATCTGCCAGATAATAAAACAAATTCCTAAATGATTATCATGAAAAGGTCCATTAAAATGTATAGTTAAATTTTGAGAAGCCGAAATGGCGAGAGCTATTTCAGCTCTTTTTCTTGGACATTTTTCTCGCCCATTTGTCATGTTCTACGTTATGATAGTTCCTCCTTTTAATATTCAGCTCTTACATGACAATATCACATTTGAGTTTTTCGAAATATTTCGCAGCATGATCTGTAACATCATCAGGATCTTCAGCATAAGCTGTCATCGCGTAATCTGTCATCATTCTTACTAATTTATTTCTGAATTTCATTTCGTCTCTTCTTAATTCCAAAACAGCATTAGTTGAGTTTTCTTCTGTATTGGCTTCTTTACTAGAAATATTTTGGTTTTCCTCTTTGTTAACATCGTCATCTATTTCTTGTACTTTTCTTTCCAGATTTAAAGCATTATCACTTGGATCCTGGTTGTTTTTTGCAAAATTAAGAGCTTCTTTTTTTGTTGTTGAATCGATTTTGCTTTCCATAAGAGAATTATTTCTCTTTTCCATATCACTTTTTTCTTCCCAAATATATACACCATGTACTTCGTTCATGAACTCCCCATAGGTGTTCCACCATTCGTTATCAATTTTTAAAATACTGCCACTGTTTTCAACGAATTTTTTTTGCAATACCTTGCTTTCTCTTGAATTTTTATTTTGCTGCAGTCCATTTTTGCTTTTTACCTCCATTCGATCTGCTACAAAGTAAATCTTCCGATTCTAGTCTAACTGTTTGTCTGCTAGCTGCAACTTTAAAGTAATGAACTCTTTAAAATATTACTCGTTAAAATTCTTAAGTTTTAAAAGCACAATTTACTTTACCGATGCCAACTTTTAATATTATATCAAATATGACTTCTATTATATCAAAAATTAAAATCTGAATGGCGATCTTATGTTACTCAGAGATGTGATATTTCAAAAATTTCGAAATTAGCGTGGTCGTCAGATTTATGTTTTGAATAACTTGGAAATATTTCGATAATTGGGAATCTCGTGCGATCTTTGAATTTTTGGCGATATTTTAGTGCCCTTCACTCTCTGTTTCTTTACGATGACCCTTTTTGTTTACGTTTACAAAGGAAAAGATTTCTCTCGCGTATGCATTGGTACTAAAAATTTGACGTCAATAGAGAGAGATCTCCAGCTGTCCAATTATTGAAATCGTCCTAATAATTTTATTTTTGGTAGCCCTGTTTCTTTATGAACCCCTATAAAAATAGTTTATCTTTACTCTTCGTGTACCTATACAAAGGAAAAACCTTTCTTTCGCAGTCAATTATGCCAAAACTTTAACGCCAGGAAATAAAGATCGCCAATATCACAATTATTGAAATCTTCCTATTCCCCATCTTTAAGACAGTGAGCAATACAAGGGTAAAATGTCCTCTCCATTTTTTTGTCTTTTTTTATTTGGGGAATCCCTACAGCAACAAACCGCTTCATCTTTCCCTTTTCATTTGAAAATATTGTCTGTAATACATTCACTGAAGTGTAAAATATGCGGAACTTTCCCGTAATACGTATGTTACTTGGTTTGGTGACTTGACTAAAATAACAAAATAAGAGTTTGTGTCGCAGCCATGTTTGATCGTCGTTTCTGATTTTATATTTTACTGGAGCTTTTTATATTTATTAAAAACTCTGATGTATGTGGCGGATTACTGAGCACTTTCCTGAAACCTTTTAAAGTTGTTTTATATAGCTGGAGAATTATTTCAAGTGAACTTTTTCTACTACTAAATGGCTTACAATTATTATCGTAGTTATTTAGAGCATTATATTTATTTTGACTGATTAATTTAGCAATTTGGCCACATTATTCATAGTATCGGGAAGTTTAGTCTCTTTAATGGATTACTTTTCTTAGAAGTTTTTGAAAAGGGTAAAATAAAATATAGTGTCGCAAAATAAGTAGTTTTTATTTAACTTGGACAGATACAGATACAGATCGTGAGAAAATAATTGCGTTAGAGCTACGCTCTTTTTCGCTGTTTGGGTGAGAGAGAGAACATGATTGAGCTGACATGAAACAAATGGAAGGACTGGGTAAAAATGTAAGTGCAAAATTACAATAGAAAAACAAAAAGTGTAGGAAAAGTCAGAGCGAGGGACCTGCCCCACGCTCTGTACTCACTTCGCGCCGGAAGTGAGCAAGGAAGAGACCTACTGTTAGGGCCAATCCTAACATGGTAGGGGTCTTATGGAGCTCTTAACCAGCAAGCCTTTTCTTGCCGGTAGGGGAGGAGAGAGTCGCTAACAGCGAGAAGGCCATAGGCCTCGAAATGAGACCCAGCCTAGCGGCAAGCCGCTGTCACGGCATGGACTAGTGTGAGAGATTGTCATCCCTAGTAAGGTTGCTCCACCGAGAACCGAGGGAGTAGGTGATGTGCATGGTATCAGATGGAAACCTAGTACCACCGTGGTGGAAGGTGTAATGAACTTGATCATGAAAACTCGGACCAAGCATGACGTTGGCTATATATAGAAGCATATGGCAACCCTAGAATTTAAAAAAACTGAAAATGTTGAATATCGACAACCACGAAGCATTTAGTTTGCAATAGGGATAAATGAAGAAAAATTGCCTGGAATAAAAATTGCGCGAAATGACGTACCTTCCCAAGTAGCACACTTCGTTTTTTAAAGGTTGTAAAATGGTTATTAACGTTGTGACAACGTATTAAAAACGTTTATAAAACGTTTAAACGTTTTTTGTGCTACCTGGGTTTATATCGGAACTACTTTTTTCGACGACGAATTTGGCGACTTTTTTTCTCGCCAAGCATATTGCTGTCACAAAACTTTAAAAACAATCCTCAAAAAATGGTACAAAATGCAAGAAAATACTAAATTTGGCAACAGCAAAAACCTACCCAGGTAGCACACTTCGTTGAATTAACGTTTTAAAATCGTTGCCATCGTTGAAAATCCGTTAGGTTGCGATTCTAACGATTTTACAACGTTTTTAAAACGCAAATGTTTTCCGTTGAAAATCAAGTTGTGTTTTTAACGATTTTACAACGTTTTTGTAACGCAAATGTTTTCCGTTGAAAACTAAGTCCAAAAACAGCAGCAGTCTACATCTCAACACTCTCGTCTTCTCTTGCAAGCAGCCATTACTTCAACGGCAGACAAAGAAAAACATTTGTAAAGAATGTTCATCTCAAAGGTACGTAAAGTATTGGAAATTGTATTTTACTTACTATAAAATATTTTATAATTCTCTGTTTTCCATTTTCCGTATTGTTTTTTGTGTTATAATTCTCTGTTTTACATTTTTCGTATTCTTTTATAGTTATCTGCATTCACGTATAAAATTTTAAAAATCTATGTGCATCGTTAAAATTAAAATTGTATGTAGTAATTGGTTAATTGTGTTCCTGTTCTTTTTTTTTTCTTTTTAATTTCATTGATTATGTGAATTTTAAGAAGATGCATCCAAATACTTAAAGGAAATCGTAATTTAATTTTGGGGGAGATATGAAAACTTCAAAAGAAGGAACGCTATTCTAGCATTATTACTTCGAATTGATATTTTGGAATCGGCTGCCATTTTGAAAATAGTTGTCGGAAGAATATTCTGTGTTTACAATTTTATTACGTTTATTTTTTAACTAGCGGATTCATATCATTGCTAAGAAATAAAAAAATATATTTAGATGCTTAGAAGGATTATTAAACAATATTTAAATAAAAATATGTAGTTTTTACACATTTTTATCAAATATTCGAAATATTTTGAATGCAAGGTTGAGATTACAGTATGAAACATAAGTTTCGTGCGAAAAAACTATCAGCAATTATGCAGCAGTCAGTTTAATGGGACAAAATCAGGAATAATATAATCTAGCTGTACATCTCCCCTTGTGGTTGCATTCGAATGTTCCCAAGGGGGTGTTTAACCCCTTTTTGGGGGTAAATCAGTTCATTTCAATGCAGTCTCAAATGATATGAATTGGCGCGACCACTTGGCGATATATCTCCATGCTTTTGATCGCCAAGTGATTGACGCCAACTTGGCGACTTATCGCCAAGTTGGCGACAAATTTGGTAGAATTTTTTTTTTTTTTTTTTGAATTTGGGTTTAATTTGGCGCTATTGGCGATATTTTGCAAAAAAATCCATTGAATGATGTTAAAATCGGCGATATTTGGAAAATTAATCATTGTAAAACATTTTTTTGCATTGTTTCGTGGCAACTAGAGGTGTAAATGTTTGAACTGCTACCTTGCTCACTCCAAGCACTATTTTAACACTTATCATTTTAAGGCATCTACTAAGTTATTTACACGTAAAAAGAAGTTGTGTGGGGTCCAAACCAGATATTTTCAGTTTAACCTTTTCCACGAAATTACTAGGCCTAAACTTTAAAACCTTCATCAAAGAAGTTGAAATTGTTTTGTAATTTCAATATAATCTGCTAAGGAGAATTTTGGGATTAATTTTCTTATAACTATAAAAGTTACGAATTTTTAAGTGAAAAAATAACAGATAGTGTATTTTTTCTACTATATTTCAAATTTTGGTGATTAAAATTTAATTAAATTAATAAAATAATAATAATGCGGTTCAAGCAAAAAGTCTCTGACATACCATTATGAGGGGAAAAAAACAATTATATTATTTATTTTTAACCCTTTGAGCGGCCGCGACATAAAATTCCGCTTTTAGATATTTCATTGAATGAATTTACCGTCCAGAATTTTGGAAAAAAGTACCAATGAAACTAGGAACTTAATTATTGATCTCAAGTTAATTTCAAAAAAATAAAATATATTACTTAGAGGCAGAAAAAAAATATTAAGTGGTTCTAAAGTAGAACCCATGGCGCTTAAAGGGTTTTAACAAAATATTGATGAAAAAAAATGGAGATTGTTTTAAACTTCTCAAATTAAAAAAATCAAACTTTAAATTTTCTATTAAATTAGTTTTTGCTTTTAATGTGGAAAATATGTTTTTAATCATAACTTTTTATAGAAAAACATGAAATAAGTAAAAATCTTAAGAAACAAACAAAGTGTCTAAAAGAACCAAGTCCTCTTAATCTAAATTCAGTTTAAGGCTTAATTGTGGACCTCTTAAAAGTAAAAGATTTTACAATTTAGTAAAGCTGCATTTGGAATATAATTTTTAAAAATGTTGTTAAACTTATTTATCAATCTATAATGGCTTTTTCTGTTTCCAGATGATCGATACGAATTTTTTTTTTTGCCGGAAAACTTCATTGAATCGTAAGTTTCTTTAACTTATATTTAACTTGGTCATGTTTTACGAATTTAGCAAGCATTAAACTATTGCATGAAAATTACGTGTAAAATTTCCATCAACTTTACTATCAGGGCTTTTAGGACCATCTTTTGTCCCAAAATGAAATAGAGAATTTCCAACTAGTTTCTTCAAATTTTCAATTTTTGCACTTACATCCCTTTGCTTCTCCCTGCCTCGTATTAGAAATACATTGCTAATAAGATAAGCTTGTATTTTGACAACTTCTTAATGATTAAATCTTTTGCGAAGTCTCCCTTAAACATCATAGAAAATTTCAATTATTCTCCTATATCGTATGAAATAACACTGAAATCACTACGAATTTTGCTAACTAAATCCTACCAACACTCATTGATTAATGAAAACTTTTTAAAAAAGAGAGAGAGAGAGAGAGAAAATAAAAGAAATAAAAGTGATTAAGAAAAAAATTTTGCTACGTTTTAAACAAAAAAAAAAGTTATAATTCAAACAATTGCATTTAGTTAAAATTATGTGTATGTATATATGTGTATATATATATATATATATATATATATATATATATATATATATATATATATATATATATATATATATATATATATATATATATATATATATATATATATATAGATATATATATAGTATATATAGATAGATATATATAGATAGATAGATAGATAGATAGATAGATATCCTTCATATAAGTTCACTTTTTTCTGCTTTACAGATGCTGTACGACAGAATCGATGCCGCAAAAGCGCAGAAGATAACAATGTCGAATGGAGTATTTAAACTATTCCTCAACCATGCACTGTTGGAACAAAAAAACTGAAAAAAGATCAAATATGAATGTTTCTTGAAGAATATAATGTACTAGCAGAACCCGGCAGACGTTGTTCTGCCTAGATGTATATTTTGTCTCCACATGGTGTTTTGGATGTAAAAATCTATAAAGCGTTGTTGAAAATAGGCATGAAAGATTTTAAAAATTCTAAATCAAGCAAAGTTATCTTCTGATAAAGTTATTCAATTTTCAGAAAATCTATTCAATGAAAAATTTCATTTTCCTTTAAAACTATAAAACATTGTTCTGTAGAGTTGGAAAACACAGATGTCCACTTCTTAGAAAGTTAATAAAGTCACTTAGAAGGCTAAACTAAGCTTAACAACAATGGTGGACTTGTTGAAATTTCGCAATGTTAAAGATGCAAATGATACTTAAACTTGACAGTACTTGAAGAAACTTCTTTAAACAGAAAATTAACACATCATTTTGAATAAGAAAAAAAGCATGGAGGAATAGTTGTACTTTAGTAATTTGATAGCATAAGCTATCGGGAAATACTCGTCCATACGCACAACCGTTTGAAAATTAAGTAACAACATATCTAATGCGAAGAAATGAGTTCCATAAATTTTGCACGTGTGGCACAATTTGAGCAAGCATGAATATATTATTCGCAAGGCTAAAAACAATTTTAATGACCTATTTGGTGCTCAATACCCACCATTCCGTACGTCGTTAATAATTTTTAACATTACGGTTAATGACAAATATTACGGACATGAAAAAGCAAACACCCTATAAAATATGGTAGCATTTGAGTACTGTCATGCAATAATATGTTTGTCTGAGAAAGAAACATATTTAATCAGGTATTTATCACACACAAATAATTTTTTCTAATTTTCGAAAACAAAAATAGTTGCGTAGCAACGCTCCTTGGAAAATTTCAATTATTGAAGGTTCTTGGCGCTATTTAAAAAGTCGCCAATTTGGTAGCTAATTTGGGATACCTTGGATAATTCTGATCCCCTATCCCTTCCATAAATAAAGAAACTTACGTATTATCACTTTTGTGAAAGAGAAATTGTTGCCAAATGTTGAGGTATTCTCTATGAAGCTGATTACTTTTTGGCAATCTGAAATCAATTTGAATATTATATTTGGTGCTAAATGTACACCATTCCGTAAGGCGTTAAAATAATTTCCAACATTGCGGTATATCATAGCAAATAGTATGGACATGAAAACGAACTATTGATTGGATGTTTGGCGAGAAAATATAGTAACATACTTTGATTGAAAACAGCAATAGGTATAAAAAACATAATAGTGTTCGTCTGGAAAATAATGCATGCCATCTAAGCCTCTACAAATCTAAAGGAGTTCCGAAATATGAAACTGAATCTCATTTGCTTTTAAAAAAAGATTAATCTGTTAATCAAATACCTTTTTTATTTTTTATACTTGAGATAGTTATTGGGAAAACTTCCATTATTGGGGGCTCTTGGCGCGATTCAAAAGATCGCCAAATTTACGGTATCAAGCAATTCCAACTATCTGCCAGAGAGTTGAGTTGATACACTAAATACTCGATTGGATTGATGAAAGCCTTCGAAAATGGCGTTTTAAATTGAAATTACAAAGACAGAATCAGGTCTAAAATTGAAATAAAAAAATAACTACCCATCGGATTTTGTTGAAACTGGTCTCTAAACCTTCCCAGTACCAAAAGGAACAAACGGTGAAAGTTTCAGTCAAATCTCCCGGGTAGTTTCTGAGATCTTAGGGAACACACACACACACCAACATTCATTTTTATATATATAGATAATAATTTTTGTCATTTAATATTTATTTATTTTGTATTTCGCTGCATTTTGCACATGCTTACTTAATCTCCTGCTACATATTGTTTGGTTAAATTTAGATTTTATTATTGGGAAACATTTATTATGAGTGCTTGGACTTGAGTGAAGTAATTTATTGATTATGATTTGGTTAGTTTTTGATATCGTATTGTATTGTATTATATGACTGATGGATTTATATTTGCGGATTTTCGAGTCTATTAAATATCTGTTTTATTAAATTTATGTATTCTCAAATTTAAAATTCACCAAACAAGTTCTCTTACTTGTCTAAAAATAAAGTTTTTAAATGTTTAATTTTGTCAAGCAGTTGATTTATGAAACAATTTAGTTTCAGTCTTTCATCTTGTTTAATTTATAATTCTCTAATCTCGAAATTCGTTTTCATTGCAAATGGCTTGTATTGTACTGGGTCCAACTGTATATCTTTTATTTTTCGAAACTTAATGTCATAAAAAAAATTGCATGTAATATAATGTATATCATATAGTAATATTTTTAATTTAAATTTTATTCATTGCACACGTTAGCAATAAACTTGTTAATTATATTTAACTTGCTGTCGAGTTTTAGTGTTGCACTATATATTTTTCTTCCTTCCTTTTTTTGCGACATTTTTTGTCTATTACCGATTTGTGCAGTAGATACATGTGTTTGAAGTATTCCTAGAGCAAAGGTTTCATATTTAACTCTTTATTTAATAGAGGAATATTCAAAAAAATCTGATATGGACCCTCACACTACTTCCTTTTACGTGTAAATTTCTTAGTAGATGCCTTAAGAGTTAAAATAGTGCTTGGAGTGAGCAAGATAACAATTCAAGCATTCACACCCCTAGTTTGCCACGAAACAATGCAAAAAAATGTTTTACAATGAATAATTTTCTAAATATCTCCGATTTTAACTTCATTCAGTGGATTCTTCGCAGAATATCGCCAATAGCGCCAAATTGAGCCCAAATTCAAAAAATAATTCTTTTCGCCAACTTGGCGATTTGTCGCCAAGTTGGCGTCAAACACTTGGCGACCAAAAGCTTGGCGATATATCGTCAAGTGGTCGCACAAATTCATATCACTTGTCTGCATTTTAATTAACAGTGATTTACCCCCAAAAGGGGGAAAAACACCCCCTTGGGAACATTCGAATGCAACCACAAGGGGAAGTGCACAACTAGACGCCTCTCATCGTCTATATTCCAATCTAGAAGCTTCTATGGTGGATAGTTTTTGAGTTATGCGACATACATACGCACATACATACGTACATACAGACGTTACGAGAAAATTCGTCGTAATTAACTCAGGGGTAGTTGAAAAGGATTTTTCGACTGGTTATATGTTGGTAGGTATAGATATGCACGTGCTGAAAGGTCGAGAAAACTACTCAATATTCATTCGGGGGTGAGCAAAATCAAAATTTAGACCCAAGATTGAGTGATTTTTTTTTTTTTTTTTTTGCGATCACAATGCATTCTTTACTACGTAAAAGGAAGTAAAAAAGCCTTTCTGATGTTCATGGAAAATTTCTACATAATGCACGTTTGTTACAACGAACTTTCAAAGAGGGCTTTCATAAGCTACAGCACATATTAGCGTTAAAGACACGCTTGATAGTAACGTCATTTCAACGGAAAGCGTTAATTTTTTTAACGTTGAAAAAAAAGCATAAGCCACGAAATATATTAGCGTTAAAAACAGGATTGATACTAACGCAATTACAACGGATGGCATTAACGGTTTTTCAACGTTGAAAAAATGGTTGAAAAATAGCATAAACAATAAGACATATTAGCGTTAAAAACACGTTTGATACAAACGTCATTTTAACGGTAGGCGTTACCGTTTTTTCAACGTCGGAAAAAAAGGTTGAAAATTAGCATAAACAACGAGACATAGTAGCGTTGGAAACACGTTTGACACCAACGTTGTTTCAACGGAAAGTGTTACGTTATTTGAAGGTTGAAACATTTGGTTGAAAAACAGCATAATCAACGAGACCTATTAGCGTTGAAAACACGTTTGATACTAACGTTGTTTCAACGGATGGCCTAACGGATTTTCAACGTTTAAATAACGTTAAAACAACGAATGTGTGCTACTTGGGTAAAAGCTGAAAAAACCAAAATTGGCAACACCAAAATAAGGAACAGCTACCCTAAAACGTCTGTAGGGAGTGCCAGATTTGGCGTGTAATTTTTGGGAGGTATATCAAAGTTATATCTCTTTATCTTGAGAAACGGCTTGTAATTATAATAAACATTAAAATTTAATTCTAGCAGCATTGTTTTAGAGAAATTTTTAATGTTATGAAATTTCCCCCAAATTTAAGACTGCGTTAACATAAATATGAAAATTTAGTCACTGTTTCTCCAGAACTACAAATTGGAACCTGATTTTCTAATTAAAATAAGTTACGCCAAAGTATTATGAAAAAAAAAAAATATATGATTTCATGAAAAGGCATACGATGTATACTGACACATCAGTTCGTTCGGAATTTATTTGAAACAGAAAACAATTTGAGCACTTTCAAAACTGAGAAAAAACAAAATCCAAAGTTTCAGATAACACTTTGAAGTAAACGTCAAAGGTGTTTCCTTCAGTTTATTGATATCGGTTTTTTAAAACTGAAGGCATTGGTGGTTTCTTTTGCCTACAATTCAAAACATCTCTAAAATACTTAGCTAAGTGATCAATATACTCGTCTTTCGAAGGAGGTCGTGAAAGAAAATACATTATATATCCAACGAGTTCAGTTTCCAATCTATGGTCAAAATTCTTCACCGATGGATCCAGTCGTAAATCAAAGTCGTTTATTTCATCTTTCGGTTGTTTAGGTTTTGTCAGGTGCTTGATGTAACTTCGTATTGCATCTAGATCTTTGACTGACATATTCAAGTTTTCTGACAGCTTCAAGTTTATGTATGATTTTAATACAATAGATTAGTCCACACTGAAAAGTACACAGCATTAACTGCAAAAACTGAAAAAGAAAAGATTTTTTTCTTTTCACTTTCCTTTTCGATTTCTCGACCGCTCGTGAACACTCATTATTACTAGAGCCGGGACCTCCGTGACAAGCGCGCGCTCTTTCCTTTCGCGCGCGTTCCTTCTTTCCGGGCCCGGAACTGAGTTTGGATGACTCACACTAAGCGATCGAAGGGAGAGCGTTTGCTTCGTTGGCTTACAAGCAGCTAGCTGGTAATTTTACTTTCAAAACGCAAATTGAATTTTCTTGACATGTTTAAATTCATGGATGTTTACTTTAGATTGTAATTAAAAAAAAAAAAAAAAAAACGCAGTTTTGATACATCTATTTTCTGAAAAGAGGGTAAAATTCCGAGAAAACTTCAGAATAATACTTTATAATATAAACAGGACAAAAGTCTCATTACTCAAAAAAGAAAAAAAAAATCAACTATTACATGTTATAAATAGACATAAAACATAAGAGAATATTAAAGATAGACGTAAGAAAATAAATAGACAAAGTACTTGAAATTTATTTTATTCATTTGTTGTTCAAACATCAATATGCTCTTGAGCTGAGTAAATCTCATTCATAGTTACAGTTTCATTTGAAAGACAAGTGTTCTGCTGCAATTGTTTAGCTAAAGGGTTTTAATAAACTGCATTGAAAGCGTTTAGAATTATTAACAAGAAATAACCAACAATATTTGTTCAAAAAATACTATAACAGGTTTAAGAGAAGAAACCTTAGAAAATGTTATCTATATATTTAAAACTATCTATATGAACAAAATTTAGTAAAAAAGCATAAATAATATGTTTCATAAGAAGAAGAAAAAAAAGAGGCTATTTTTCATTTGAACTAGAGGCAAGAACATCATATTTACGTTTTTGTGAACTTAAATCATTTTTATTAAGCGTGTAGTTGTTCAAGAATATATTTAGAAAAATATTTACAAATTTAACACCAATGTCAAATTTTGGGTGACAAACATTGCAAACAAAAGGTGACAAACATCGCACTTACCGAGACATATACCCAATTCATCAATTTTTTTGTTATTAAATCTTTTAAAACCTTTTTTGCATTTGATTCATGTAAAAACACTTCATACTCATCACTTAAAAAAAAATTAAACACTTTATAACAAACAAGAAAAATCTTCAGTATTTCAACATCAGGATACGTTAAATTCCCTCGGTCAATCATTAACAAGTATGTTTCAGCCAATTCACCAGCGATTTCAAATATGACTTCTTTGTCTGTAGTGAATAGATTTATACAAGAACAAGTAACTTTGTACTTCATCTTGTATGCAGCATACCCAGATAAGTACACAAATACAGGAATTAGAGGTACTTCCTCTTCAGAATACGAGAGAAAATCTATACCTTTTAACTCAATATTGAAGGTTACATCGCTTTCATCCTCTTGGAAATCAAAAAGAAAGTATTTTTTAAAGAGAAACTACCAAATTTGCTGGAATGTAACTGGATTAAACTCTTTAAACGCAGTCTTGGAAACGCTTCTTGGATCGCTTAGCGTGACGTCATTCAGTGCGCCACCTAGGTTGTTCCTGGCCCGGAGAGCTAAGAAAGCGCGCGAAAGGAAAGAGCGCGCGTTTGTCACGGAGGTCCCGCTAGAGCTATTACGTTACTTTGGCTGGTTAAAGAAAATATCAAGTCATTACATAATTTGCATTGGTTTCTCAGTTTTTTTAGAGTACTTATCCGTTAGCCTAGCTCAAGCAAAAAATCAAAAATTGCCAATGTCGCCAACCGAAACTAATGACGAATCTGTCAACTTGAGCAAAGTGCACTCAAAGGTAAATAAATATGGGGCGAAACTCTACATTATTTCGTGATTCATTATTTGGTGATTTTTCACTTACGCCAGGTTAACGGATAAGTACCTTTTCTGGTTAATTTGCTTCAAGTTTTACCAAGGCTTCACTAGATAGCGTTTTGTACAGGCTGTATTATTACTCAAAACATCAATGGTGAAGATTTGCCCGCTAGAGAGCGATGAACAATCACCACCCAAATGTTTGTTTACATTTATTAACATATTGTTTCTGCTGTAAAAAGTGATGTTTATCCTATCTTTAAGGGTTAAAAAATATTGATATAGTTAACTAGAGTACAGAGTGAATTGATGCCGAAGGCCTCATTAGTACTGCTTTCTAGGGGAAATAAATTCCCTTTTCAGGTAAAGTTGGTCACAACTCATGATTCAGTCATACGACATTCATTCATCTGTTTACTTTCTTCGAATTCCCAAGTAGCACACATTCGTTGTTTTAACGTTATTTCAACGTTGTAAATCCGTTAGGCCATCCGTTGAAACAACGTTAGTATCAAACGTGTTTTCAACGCTAATAGGTCTCGTTGATTATGCTGTTTTTCAACCAAATGTTTTAACCTTAAAATAACGTAACACTTTCCGTTGAAACAACGTTGGTGTCAAACGTGTTTCCAACGCTACTATGTCTCGTTGTTTATGCTAATTTTCAACCTTTTTTTCCAACGTTGAAAAAACTGTAACGCCTACCGTTAAAATGACGTTTGTTTCAAACGTGTTTTTAACGCTAATGTGTCTTATTGTTTATGCTATTTTTCAACCATTTTTTCAACGTTGAAAAACCGTTAATGCCATCCGTTGTAATTGCGTTAGTATCAATCGTGTTTTTAACGCTAATATATTTCGTGGCTTATGCTTTTTTTTCAACGTTAAAAAAATTAACGCTTTCCGTTGAAAATGATGTTACTATCAAGCGTGTCTTTAACGCTAATATGTGCTGTAGCTTATGAAAGCCCTTTTTGAAAGTTCGTTGTAACAAACGTGCATTATGTAGAAATTTTCCATGAACATCAGAAAGGCTTTTTTACTTCTTTTACGTAGTAAAGGATGCATTGTGATCGCAAAAAAAAAAAAAAAAAAGTCAATTTTGGTCTAAATTTTGATTTTGCTCACCCCCGAATGAATATTGAGTAGTTTTCTCGACCTGTCAGCACGTGCATATCTATACCTACCAACAAATAACCAGTCGAAAAATCCTTTTCAACCACCCCTGGGTTAATTACGACGAGTTTTCTCGTAACGTCAGTATGTACGTATGTATGTGCGTATGTATGTCGCATAACTCAAAAACTATCCACCGTAGAAGCTTCTAGATTGGAATATAGACGATGAGAGGCGTCTAGTTGTGCACCTCCCCTTGTGGTTGCATTCGAATGTTCCCAAGGGGGTGTTTTTCCCCCTTTTGAGGGTAAATCACTGCTAATTAAAATGCAGACAAGTGATATGAATTGGTGCGACCACTTGGCGATATATCGCCAAGCTTTTGGTCGCCAAGTGTTTGACGCCAAGTTGGCGACAAACGCCAAGTTGGCGAAAAGAATTATTTTTGGAATTTGGGCTCAATTTGGCGCTAGTGGCGATATTCTGCGAAGAATCCACTGAATGAAGTTAAAATCGGAGATATTTAGAAAATTATTCATTGTAAAACATTTTTTTGCATTGTTTCGTGGCAAACTAGGGGTGTGAATGCTTGAATTGTTATCTTGAAACTCCAAGCACTATTTTAACTCTTAAGGCATCTACTAAGAAATTTACACGTAAAAGGAAGTAGTGTGAGGGTCCATATCAGATTTTTTTGAATATTCCTCTATTAAATAAAGAATTAAATATGAAACCTTTGCTCTATGAATACTTCACACACATGTATATACTGCACAAATCGGTAATAGACAAAAAATGTCGCAAAAAAAGGAAGAAAGAAAAATATATAGTGCAACACTAAAACTCGACAGCAGGTAAAAGATAATTAACAAGTTTATTGCTAACATGTGCAATGAATAAAATTTAAATAAAAAATATTACTATGATATACATTATGTTACATGCAATTTTTTCATGACATTAAGTTTCGAAAAATAAAAGATATACAGTTGGACCCAGTACAATACAAGCCATTTGCAATGAAAACGAATTTCGAGATTAGAGAATTATAAATTAAATAAGATGAAAGACTGAAACTAGATTGTTTCATAAATCAACTACTTGACAAAATTAAACATTTAAAAACTTTATTTTTAGACAAGTAAGAGAACTTGTTTGGTGAATTTTAAATTTGAGAATACATAAATTTAATAAAACAGATATTTAATAGACTTGAAAATCCGCAAATATAAATCCATCAGTCATATAATACAATACAATACGATATCAAAAACTAACCAAGTCATAATCAATAAATTACTTCACTCAAGTCCAAGCACTCATAATAAATGTTTCCCAATAATAAAATCTAAATTTAACCAAACAATATGTAGCAGAAGATTAAGTAAGCATGTGCAAAATGCAGCGAAATACAAAATAAATAAAGATTAAATGACAAAAATTATTATACATTATATTCTTCAAGAAACATTCATATTTGATCTTTTTTCAGTTTTTTTGTTCCAACAGTGCATGGTTGAGGAATAGTTAAATACTCCATTCGACATTGTTATCTTCTGCGTTTTTGCGGCATCGATTCTGTCGTACTGCATCTGTAAAGCAGAAAAAGTGAACTTATATGAAGGATATATATATATATATATATATATATATATATATATATATATATATACACATAATTTTAACTAAATGTAATTGTTTGAATAATAATAATAATTTTTTTTTTTTTTTTTGTTTAAAACGTAGCAAAAGTTTTTTCTTAATCACTTTTATTTCTTTTATTTTCCCTCTCTCTCTCTCTCTCTTTTTTAAACAGTTTTCATTAATCAATGAGTGTTGGTAGGATTTAGTTAGCAAAATTCGTAGTGATTTCAGTGTTATTTCATACGATTTAGGAGAATAATTGAAATTTTCTATGATGTTTAAGGGAGACTTCGCAAAAGATTTTATTATTAAGAAGTTGTCAAAATACAAGCTTATCTTATTAGCAATGTATTTCTAATACGAGGCAGGGAGAAGCAAAGGGATGTAAGTGCAAAAATTGAAAATTTGAAGAAACTCGTTGGAAATTCTCTATTTCATTTTGGGACAAAAGATGGTCCTAAAAGCCCTGATAGTAAAGTTGATGGAAATTTTACACATAATTTTCATGCTATAGTTTAATGCTTGCTAAATTCGTAAAACATGACCAAGTTAAATATAAGTTAAAGAAACTTACGATTCAATGAAGTTTTCCGGCAAAAAAAAATTCGTATCGAACATCTGGAAACAAAAAAAGCCATTATAGATTGATAAATAAGTTTAACAACATTTTTAAAAATTATATTCCAAATGCAGCTTTACTAAATTGTAAAATCTTTTACTTTTAAGAGGTCCACAATTAAACCTTAAACTGAATTTAGATTAAGAGGACTTGGTTCTTTTAGACACTTTGTTTGTTTCTTAAGATTTTTACTTATTTCATGTTTATTCTATAAAAGGTTATGATTAAAAACATATTTTCCACATTAAAAGCAAAAACTAATTTAATAGAAAATTTAAAGTTTGATTTTTTTTAATTTGAGAATTTTAAAACAATCTCCATTTTTGTTTTCATGAATATTTTGTTAAAACCCTTTAAGTGCCATGGGTTCTACTTTAGAACCACTTAATAATTTTTTTTCTGCCTCTAAGTAATATATTTTATTTTTTTGAAATTAACTTGAGATCAATAATTAAGTTCCTAGTTTCATTGGTACTTTTTTTCAAAATTCTGGACCGTAAATTCATCCAATGAAATATCTAAAAGCGGAATTTTACGTCGCGGCCGCTCAAAGGGTTAAAATTAAATAATATAATTGTTTTTTTTTTTCCTCATAATGGTATGTCAGAGACTTCTTGCTTGAACCGCATTATTATTATTTTATTAATTTAATTAAATTTTAATCACCAAAATTTGAAAAATAGTAGAAAAAATACACTATGTGTTATTTTTTCACTTAAAAACTCGTAACTTTTATAGTTATAAGAAAATAATCCCAAAATTCTCCTTAGCAGATTATATTGAAATTACAAAACAATTTCAACTTCTTTGATGAAGGTTTTAAAATTTAGGCCTAGTAATTTCGTGAAAAAGGTCAAACTGAAAAAATCTGGTTTGGACCCCACACAACTTCTTTTTACGTGTAAATAACTTAGGCAGGAATTCAAGTGAAACACGGACGATCGCAACTCACCATTGCAATCGCAAATTACAAAATTTGGATAAGTTACAATCGCTATAAATGCTAATCGCACTGACGTCACTACGGGTGGAGCTAATAAGAGCTCAGAAGCAGTCAGCGATCTCCTCTTATTCCCCAAGTAGGCTGTGACGTTTTATCTAGCTCGTTTTCATAGGCTAACGTCACGATGTTTTTATCAAGAAACGTTCTAATGTAATTCACTTCCAGTAGCGATTGCAATTTGCGATCACCTGTTTGACTTGAATTCCTGCCTTAGTAGGTGCCTTAAGTGTTAAAATAGTGCTTGGAGTGAGCAAGGTAGCAGTTGAAACATTTACACCTCTAGTTGCCACGAAACAATGCAAAAAAATGTTTTACAATGATTAATTTTCCAAATATCGCCGATTTTAACATCATTCAATGGATTTTTCGCAAAATATCGCCAATAGCGCCAACTTGAACCCAAATTCAAAAAAAAAAAAAAAATTAACCAAATTTGTCGCCAACTTGGCGATAAGTCGCCAAGTTGGCGTCAATCACTTGGCGACCAAAAGCATGGAGATATATCGCCAAGTGGTCGTGCCAATTCATATCATTTGAGACTGCATTGAAATGAACTGATTTACCCCAAAGAGGGGGTAAAACCCCCCCTTGGAAACAGTCGAATTCAACCACAAGGGGAGATGTACAGCTAGACTATATTAATCCTGATTTTGTCCCTTTAAACTGACTGCTGCATAATTGCAGATAGTTCTTTCGTACGAAACTTAAGTTTCATACAGTAATCTCAACCTTGCATTCAAAATATTTCGAATATTTGATAAAAATGTGTAAAAACTACATATTTTTATTTAAATATTGTTTAATAATCCTTCTAAGCATCTAAATATATTTTTTTATTCCTTAGCAATGATAGGAATCCGCTAATTAAAAAATAAACGTAGTAAAATTGTAAACACAGAATATAACTTCCGACAACTATTTTCAAAATGGCAGCCGATTCCAAAATATCAATTCGAAATAATAATGCTAGAATAGCGTTCCTTCTTTTAAAGTTTAAATTAAATTACGATTTCCTTTAAATATTTGGATGCATCTTCTCAAAATTCACATAATCAATGAAATTAAAAAGAAAAAAAAAAGAACAGAAACACAATTAACCAATGACTACATACAATTTTAATTTTAACGATGCACATAGATTTTTAAAATTTTATACGTGAATGCAGATAACTATAAAAGAATACAAAAAATGTAAAACATAGAATTATAAAACAAAAAACAATACTGAAAAATGGAAAACAGAGAATTATAAAATATTTTTAGTAAGTAAAATACAATTTCCAATACTTTACGTACCTTTGAGATGAACATTCTTTACAAATGTTTTTCTTTGTCTGCCGTTGAAGTAATGGCTGCTTGCAAGTGAAGACGAGAGTGTTGAGATGTAGACTGCTGCTGTTTTTGGACTTGGTTTTCAACGGAAAACATTTGCGTTACAAAAACGTTGAAAAACCGTTAAAAGCACAACCTAACGAATATACAACGCTGGCAACGGTTTAAAAACGTTAATTCAACGAAGTGTGCTACCTGGGTTAGCAACATATAGCAATAGCGTTCAATTCTGACATCTCTGCATTAATAATATATCCGCTTAAGCCGATAAATGAAAAATGTAGCAATGAAATAATATTGTTCTATTTACTATTTTGTTTCATTATTGTTGCTGACACGATCTTAATTGTTACGCAAAAGCTCAAATGTTCATTTTGATAGCGTTGACGCATCAGAGCGATAAATGGCGAATCTATTCGTCGAGACATTTCATTTTGATGCCCCAGAATAAAATGTACTGTAATGAAGCGATGGTGTATAACGGAAAGACGATTGACAATAAAAACATATTATTACTTCCTTTTACGTATCACTGTAAAAAAAAACTGTAAATTTTGAAGAAATTATCCATATTTTTTACAGAAAAAATCTGTTTGTGATAAAATACAGGATTTCTCTGTTTTTTTAATCTCCGTAGCCGGTTATAAGCGCATTAACTGTTAACGGTGAAGCTCCATTGCTCGATTTTAACCACGTGACCCATCCTGCCATCCGAGTGGTTGGATTGGAGATTCGAAGTAATGGCGGATGTTTTAGTCGTTGAAAAGTAAATAAAATATTGAAAACTCTGGAGGAAACACTTTGGAGTTCAACAAGCTGAAAACTTTCCCACTATCCCGTAGAGTTGCCGGTAAGTTAATTTTTAACATCAAATTAATTATTGTTTAAGTTTTAGTTGATAATTTTCCGATTATTTTATGTGAAATGTAAACCGTTCCATCTTCTATGGTTTCTATTTGCATAAAAGTTTCAGGACTAGCCTCATAATTTGTTGATTTGAAGGGTCAGTGAAACAAAGCATGTTATACGTATCGTATCGTCTTGATTTTCTTTATCTATGTTTTAATGTAAGTTTACTTCTGTGTCATTTTCAAAATTGTATGTCATCAGGACCCCTTTTACCGTGATACAGTACATGCTTTTTAGAACGATCACTCATTCCTGTGACCCTGCTGTTATAGCCAGGGGTGATTGTGTTCCGGTATTTTACCGGATTTCCGGTATTTTCATGATAGATTCCGGTATTTTCATATTCGAAAATGCCGGAAGTAAAATATTTTTAATTATGCTTTTATCTTCCCACCTCCGGATTTTTTTTCTTTTTCGAATTTTCGATGATTATGCCGATAATTATTAATAATATTCATCAAATAGAAATATTCAGGTGTAAATTCTAAGTGTTTTTTTTTTACCTTACTAAATTACCTTATTTGCATTCGATATGAGAATCGAATTTTTCTCACTTTTGATGCTTATTCCCCTTAGTTAGGAGACAAATAAATGAAATGTAACAAATGCAACTTTCATTGCTTTATAAATGCTTTCGCACAACAAATAGCAATTCTGTTAGACTTTTGCTTTCGCCTTAAAATATTTTTTTTTGAAGATAATTGCTCATCACCAGCTCAAAAGTAACTTTATTACTCATTTACAATTTAATTAAATGCATGTACAATATTTTGACTAAAAACTATTTGAATATATGAAATGTGTTAGTTTATGAAAGGAAATTAATTATTACTAGGTGTGCTTAGTAATAGGGGCCTTGGTTTTAAAAACACTCCACCCCCCCCCCCCCCACTTTTTCTTTAAAACTTTCAGGTATTTTTTTATGAACTCACAATCACCCCTGAAGTTATAGCGACCAATGCATGTCCCATTTGCTACTTTATAGATGCAATGTTACTTAAACCTCTGAGCTGAATCGCTCGTTCTAATATAACGTTCAAACAGGATTCAACATTTTATAATTCTCAGGACTATCTTTGCAAGAACTAAAATTTACCAATTTTATGCTTCTAAACCTCAAGTATTTACATTGAAAGGAGCTATAAAATAAATGTTTTAAAAAGCGATCGAAGTGAAACACTACTTTTTGAAATAAAGAAGGAATCAAAGTATGCTAACTGTTACCTTTAATTTAAAAATAATTGATTTGTGTCATTTATTTTCAGCACAGTTTGTTGAAAACTGTAGTGCTTTAAAGTTAATGTGGAATTCATGTTTATTATTGTAACTAAAAGTTTAAAAAATCTGCAATTGCTTGTTTTTATCTTTTTTTAATGAAGCATGGCGTGTTAAAAGTATTACAGAATTTAAAAATACTGTCAACCCCGCTTAAACGAATACCGTCAGTTCCAAGAAATATTCGAATAAGCGGGGTATTCGATTAAGTGGGGATCTTTAACATTGTGTCTATGACATGGGAAATATATTCGGTTTCGAGATATATTTTATTCGTATAAATGGGGTACTACTATAGTTATTAAAAAGCACATTTAAAAAGGAAGTTAAAAACAAGCTAAATTATTAAAATATATATAAATATAAAAACTAGGTTTTTGATATCTATCTGCTAAAATGTGCATTTACCCCTAAAGAAGCATGTAACACTAATAACTCTGTTTTGAAAATTCTTCCTTACTACATAAAAGGAAGTAAAAATGTCTGTTGTCTGGTTTTTTGAAATAATTGGTTCAATTAGAGAATCGACATAAAATTAAAACAACCGTCAGATAATACATAAATGCTTTTCTAAAGTTTTTTTTATTTCATGTGAAGATATGATCTGGTACAGATAAAAAAATTCTTCTTGTTGGGTTATTCCAGCGAACATGGTACAAATCATGTCTGAAACTCTTTACTTAAGATTATCAATTTAAATCATTTCCACCAACTAATCATATTTTTTTAATGAAGTTTCCGTTTATTTGTGTATAATGAAGTGTAAATAACTAGTACATGACTCATTTATGAAAGGATTTTGAATATTTTGATCACTTTGTGTTAAACAGAGTGGACAAATAAGCCTTTAAAAATATCTTTATAATCACAAAGAAAGGTTAGAATCACAGAACAAGCATAAAGTGGAATAAACAGCCTAAAACTGTAAGTAAAACTGTCTGCTTTTTCAAGAAAAAATCTATTTTTTTCATTATGAAATCAACTGTAACAGAGTGGACATCCAACAGTTCAAATTAACTACCATAAGAAAAGAATTAGGCTCACTCTGGTTGTTGACTACATAATTCAATGTAGCAAGCTAATCATGGCATTTATACTACCTATATTTTTAAAAAAATATATCAGATTGAATGCGATTTGTTCATTTTATTTCTAAAAGGCTTGTGACAGAGTGGACAATTCGAAACATAGAAAATCTAGGGACATGGATAAATAATAGTGTTTTTTGGGGAATTTTTTTTTCATTTGTGTAATAATCTGCAGAAATGGTGTCAGAAGCATCTTTTATGCAGTGTAGTTTAATTTATTGTGTTGTTACATTTCAGTTTAATTTTAAATCACAGTTAAAATTCTATAGCAATTTGAAGCTGGGACACGTCATTTTCTCCTTCTTCTGACAAAGACATTTTTTTTTTTTTTTGTGTCCTTTCTAAAAGGATTATACCTAATCAATTGATACTTGATGGCACAAAATTAAATGGAGAACCAATAAAAAATACACTTAATAGGTGGTAGCTATTAAAATTGATTATAAAAAATTCTAAAGTAAGTCTTGGACATGATTTGTACGATTTTCGCTGGAATGACCCACATTCTCTATAAAATATTGTATTCATAGTATTTAACTAGGGTTAAAAGTCTAAATGGTCTCATACTTTTTATTAGCAGTTTTGAAGAGCATAAAAATAGGTTAATTAAATGTTAAAGTCTAACAATTTTGGGATAAAAATTAAAAACTTATGATTTTACATCATCTGGCATTCAAACCAAAATAAGTGGTAACTTTTAATGTTCTTGCAGATACTGACTATTTTAATTTTCCAAATATTCAGCTTGTTTATCTTTATTGTTAAAAATGTCGACTTTCTTTATAAAATAATGTTTAAACCCATTCCTAAAAAATTGTTTATTGTAGGTTACTAAGACGAATACTGAAGTTGAACTGTTGAACCTCCCGAGTACGCCTTGTCTAATATGCTATGGTAAGTTAATTTTTTTTATATCTGCCTTTGCTATTTTAAACAATTCCCTCTAATAATGTTAATTAGCATCTTATGTTTAACATCTTATGTATAACATTTTCCCTAGAATGTGTTAATCCTGCTTGTGCATTATCTAATGAAATGTAATAGATGTACAATAGAACCTCAATATCTTGAAAACCGAAAGCGATTTGACCTGATTTTGTTTGATGGATCCCTTATTTAAGTTAAAGCTAGAAATGCTCTAAATCTTAGATAATTTTACAAAATTGCGGATATTTTGTTTTGAAAAGAAATTTGACGTATCAATGTTTTGAGTTGAAATGTGAATTGTCAAGTTAAAAAAAATAAAAAATTGTTCCTGATATCAAGGCACACAGCCATGGCTGCCACACTTCTGTCTGGCGGACAGAATTCCATATTCTGTAAAATGTCGAATCATTTGGAAATTTGTTTTGGGAAAAAATGAAATGAAGCTTTAAAAATATCTCATTTAGATTTTTCAAAAAAAAAAAAAAAAAGCAAGCAACTGCTTAATAACTTTCTCTCTAGTTGCACCTTGAAGACTAGTAATTAATTTATTTCAATCGTAGCTACATTAATCCAGAAAATTATGTTAAAGCTGTTTTTTCCAGTTTTATTTTTTAGCCATGAATCTCTTACCAGAAACTTTTTATTGTTAAGAATCTTTTAACGTGAATTAGAAGCTTTTTTTTCTTCAGTAACTAATACAGTAATTTTTTTGTTATCGCGTTTTCTTCCAAAAAATCTTTTCGAAAAAACTATTCTGAAAGTTTAGATTTTACTTAATTTTGCGATTTAGTTTTATTATATAGGGTAAGTGCTCCAGTAGTCGGTCATTTAAGAGATCTTTTGTGGATCTTGGCTAACCTAGAACTTTCAGCTATCAATACAGCAGCAAAAACAAGGTAAAACTTTAGAATGAACCTTTCTGATAGTGAATCACCTACTTGTTTCAGAAATTAAAAAAAAAATTATGTTAAAATCTAAGCTGTTGTCAACACTAGTAAATGCTCCAGTAGTCGGCCACAGAAATCCAGTGCTCAACCACGTTGAATCCAGTAGTCGGCTACTTCATTTTCATTGATCTTATCTGATATAGGGGTTGAATTAAAAAACAAAACAAAGGGAAACTTATAACGAACCAGACTCGTCATTGGGGGGGAGCAATTGCTCCCCCCCCCCCCCCCCCGTTTTGAGAAATCAATTAATATATAAATGGGCGTGATGTTTGCTTTTTTCCGATGGATTTGCATTGTGTTTGCACCCTTTGCTCCCCCCCCCCTAAAAACTTGAAATGACGGGCCTGCAGCGATGCATTATACTTAGTCTGGTCATATTTTTCGTGGTACCTCTGGTACTCAACTGTGTAGATGATCATGTTAGTGTACTTTTGATACACTATGTGCTTTACTTATTTCTCTAACTATCAATCTAGCATTATTAATTTTAGACAGTACAATTAGCAGAGAATTCTCGGGACAGTAATGTTTTTTATACTTTAGTTGCCTAAAAACAGCTTTATTTTAAAAACTAGCACTAAAGAAGTGTTTTTTTCTGAATAACGTCTAAAAATATGTCTATATCAAAAAGAAAGTTAAAAAAAAAAAGCTTCTGAAGAAAAGAATTTCAGCAGCACTTACTAGAGATGCAAGAAGGGACAAAATAAATGAAGTTTTTTAAATGTACAAAATGTTCTTGCTTAGGAAGTGAAAAAACAGGAATAGTTTTGTAGTAAACAGCAGTTTTTAGTGATAATGAGCAAAGAATCAAGAAATGAAAAACTGCTTTACTGTTTATGTAAACATAAAGACGTAATAATAGAGTCGACACAATTAATGACTGATAATCTTGTCAGTACTCAACTGGTTCACATTCATTAGAATGGAATTTCAACATAAAGAACCTAAAACTAAAACTGTAGTTTCAGAAATGATTGCTTCCAAAACTGCAAGTAAAAATACATTCAAAAATGCGATGAAAGGAATCTCTGTCAAGGCTTAATTTAGCACAGAATGCTCCACTGAAGCAAGGTTATATGCTTTAACTAATTGAAGTAAGATGAAATAAGGAAGTAAATGGAACTCGGGATGTCATGAAAGTAACCTTACAGCTTTCGACAAGAATATTAGTAAACGAGGAATAACCTTGAAAACAAACCAAAATTTAGTTTGCAACAATGTAACCATGTAGTTTTGAAATTAACTCAGCACAATTCTAATCCTCTAGCGAAGAAAACTCAAGAAGTCAAACATGTGGGGAGAATCATTAGTGAAAATATACCAACATTTGAAACAATTTTCCTAAATAGAGCACAGGGGTCTTGAAGCTTTGGTAAAGCAAAAAGTTTAGCATAATAGCAAAAGAAAGAATAACTACATGCTTGGCACTCATTAAATAACTTGAGCCTATGTGACTATTGAAGTTTTGCATCTTATCCCCTATAATTGAAGAATGTTTATTAACTGCCGAATAAGCATCAATAGAAGTCAAATCATTCGTTTCTCCAATTTCATGAGTTTAAGATAAAATTTGATAAGAAAAACTATTAAAACACCATTTGATAATAACTAGATGAGTATCAAAACTTATAATCTTTACTCAACAAATGCGTATTTAAAAATCTCTTTTTTAGAATTTTCAATTAAATTTACAACACTGGGAGCAATAAAATGCCGAAATGGTGGTCAAAAGAATTTAAAGCATTCAATTTAGTAATTACTATTTTTCGAGAAAAATAAACTTTGGAAAAGGTATTTTTACTCAAAACAGTTAAATTGTCGCTGTATTTTAATAAGTTAATTTAGTTTTAATTTGATGAACCAATATTAAGAATGAAAAGCTACATTAAGTATGGCCGACTACTGGATAAATCATCCAAACTGCTTAGAACCAGAGGTCGGCCTACCATGGCCAACTATTGGAAATACAGAAATATTCTGTACCCAGTAGTCGGCCTCCCCTTTAAAAAACAATCGAGTCTAACCAGGAATTCGCTCTTTCATTGAAGCATTATGTTAGACATTCCATTAAGATAAAAATCACTCAAATTTACAGTAGAATTAAATTAATAAGTGTTATTGGCCATTTTAAGAAGACATGTCCTCTTAGCTGAAAAATAAGCAGAATCGCAATCTTGGATGACGGGCACACCATTCAAAATGAAAAGACTCATTACTAATTCAAAAAAAGTACCCCAAGCTTAACTGCCACTGGTTGATGATTGAGGATAGGTACATGAATGTGTGAATGCACCTTATCTGAATTAAAAATGTACTATTTATGAGGAGTTTTATGTTATTGTGGCCGACTACTGGAGACTGGCCGGCTACTGGAGCGCTTACCCTAGTTAATTACAACATAAAAATGCAACATATTTGTGCATTAAACTTCAAACATATTACGCGCTAACATGTTTGTGTAGCAAAATGATGCCAAGTGCTTTTCAGTCTTTGTTAATTTTTAGAGTAGCACCCATACACACAGCATTTTGTTATTATCCAGAGCAATATGGTAAATATCGAAAAGATAATGGTACTTGAGTCTATAAATTGTGTTGAAATTAAACGATTAAGATATCAAATGTTAATGCAGCTTTATTTTTTATCAATTGGTTTTTTTTTTACATTAAGGTTACATTTTAAAACATAATTAATCCATCTTTCTTAACTTTCAGGAGAACATTAGGAAGCAGGAGAAGGGGACCAGCCTACGTCACAGTTCCGAGAAATCGTTAAGTGGGAGGGTTGTCAGGAGTCTCTGACCTACCTCTCCTTCTATATACCTTGTGTAAAACTTGCTTGAATTCAGAGCCACATTTTACACCTAGATTGGGTATTCTCCTTCTTGGGACAAAAAAAAAAAAAAAATAAAGTAAAAAAATTGTAGACCAGTGTAATTAATCAACGTATTTTCATTTGATTGTTTTGATTGTTATGTTTTAAAAGTATTAGAGAAAAAGAATGCTTCATACAATTCAGTTATGACCGCCCATATTCATATGTAATAGATTTTTTCCATTTCTGTATTTACACTACTCTTTGTAATTACTCTTGTGTACTTATGGCAATAAAATATTTTTTTGTTTAATTATAGTATTTTTTGTAGCATCCACAGATCCAAGAGATACATATTTTCAACTTTTGCCTAAGCATGTTTCAATTAACGTGAAAGTTCAACTATACTGCCTAGGCATATTTTCTCACTTAAATTTTTGATTTTATTAATCTAAAAGACAGTTTAAAAATAGTTATTTTTTTAGCAAGTTTCTTCTGTACAATTAGTGTTTCAGACATAAAAATCAAATTGTACAAACATTTAGGGGTGTTAGAGGGGCCATAAGAAGCAAGAATCGCACAGGAACATAAGGTAGCAGACGCAACGCTAACGGGCTATGTACACCCAAACTATAAAAGTTTGAGAATGGCTTGTTTTGCGTCACTCGGTTATTGTGTAATCTCGGAGCATGTAAGACTGGAAGGCAGCAAAATGTCAACAACCTCTTTAAACCTATCTTAAAAACTGAGATATTGTGAAAAATCGATTATTTGTGTATTAAATTTGTGACTTTTTTTCGCATCCACCTGTATTTGGTTCGTATTTATGTGACATACCAGAGTATCCTGTCCCGTAAATACGAGCCAGAAACAGGTGGATGCAAAAAAAGTCACATTTAATACACAACGAAGATTTTTCACAATATTTTAGTTTTTAAGAAAAGTTTTAAGGAGTTGTTGACATTTTGCTGCCTGCCGCTGTCTTACATGCACTGCAAAAAAAAAAAAAAATCCGTCAAATTTACGGAAAAAAACTGGCAGCCAGGCTGCCAGTTTTTTTCCGTTTATTTAACAGAAATCTTCCGTAATTTTTTAACAGATTCTCCGTTTTTTCACGGAATATCTCTGTAATTGCAACAGTTTTTAACCGTTTTTTTAACAGGTTGATTTCATCACTTTACGGAGAAAATCTGTTAAAAAAACGGTTAAAAACTGTTGCAATTACAGAGATATTCCGTGAAAAAACGGAGAATCTGTTAAAAAATTACGGAAGATTTCTGTTAAATAAACGGAAAAAAACTGGCAGCCTGGCTGCCAGTTTTTTTCCGTAAATTTGACGGATTTTTTTTTACAGTGTAGTAAAGGAAGTATTGTAATCGCGAAAAAAAAATCACTCAAATTTGAGTCTAAATTTTGATTTTGCTCACCCCCGAATGAATGTTAAGTAGTTTTTTCGACCTGTCAGCACGTGCACATGTACCTACCAACATATAAGCAGCCGAAAAATCCTTTTCAACCACCCCCGAGTTAATTATGACGAGTTTTCTCGTGACGTCTGTATGTACGTATGTGCGTATGTATGTATGTGGGTCGCATAACTCAAAAACTATATGCCGTAGAAGCTTCTAGCTTGGTATGTAGGCTCCGAGGATGGTCTAGTTGTGCACTTCCCCTTGTGGTTGCATTTGAATGTTCCCAAGGGGGTGTTTTACCCCTTTTTTGGGGTAAATCAGTGTTAATTTCAATGCAGACTCAAGTGATATGAATTGGCACAACCACTTGGCGATATGTCGCCAGGCTTTTGGTCGCCAAGTGTTTGACGCCAACTTGGCGAGTTGGCGAAAAATTTGGCGAAAAAATTATTTTTTGAATTTGGGTTCAACGACGCTATTAGCGATATTTTGCAAAAAATTCACTGGATGATATTAAAATCAGCAATATTTAGAAAATTAACCATTGTAAAATATTTTTTGCATTGCTTCGTGGCAGATTAGGGGAGTAAATATTTGAATTGTTACCTTGCTCACTCCAAGCACTTTTTTTAACACTTAAGGCAACTACTAAGAAATTTACACGTAAAAGGAAGTAGTGTGGGCTCCATACCAGATTTTTTTTAGTAACAACAAAATGAGCATATATAATCGCTCGGTACTGAAGAGAAATACAAGTACGAAAAGAATAAACAAAACTGCAATATTGCGATGACCAACTATATCACGGACTAGCTGTACCCGCCCGGCGTTGCCCGTGCATTTAGAAAATGCAGATAAGTGAATAGCGCAGGAATAGTAGTGTGTATTGCAACAAATCACAATAGTAGCAATTTCTAGTGCAGACAAAAAATAGCTTACTTATTGTAAGTATGTATGTATGGTAGAATGTGTATATTGTATGTATGTAAGAATGTTGTATATGCGTGAAATAAGCATGGAGCGCTGTGAACGATGAAGGAATATAAAAATAACAAAAGGCAAACATTATTTTTAAGTTATTATAATTTATTCCTTAAAATTATATATCATTAAACAATTACGACAGTAACACTATTAAACAATATCAATCTCTTAATGCTATAGCGTGAACAATATTTTTTGTTAGCTAACACAAACAAACTGGATGGTTTACCCACTCGAGAGTATGCCACGTATAATTGTCCGTGTGAAAAACATGGTGTTCTCAAATCTAAGCCACAAACAGACATCGTTTGACCTTGGAATTTGTTGATAGTCATTGCAAATGCCAATCTAATCGGAAACTGAATACGTTTGAATTGAATTGGCACATCTGTAGGTATAATAGGAATCCGTGGTATGAGTATACTTTCACCTCTGAACTTGCCATTTAAAATCCTGGCTTCGATCACGTTTTTCATTAATTTTTGAATGGCTGATCGCGTGCCGTTGCACAGCCGGGGCGGGTTCAAATTACGAAGCAAGATAATTGGAGATCCAACCTTTATTTTTTAAAAATTTGTGTCACTTTAATGGTCGTTCATACCCCGCCCCCTCTCGCAGTGAAAAAAAAAACATTACACAGCAGATTTTGCCTAATAACTCAACACTCATGGTGTTTGATACGTTTTATTTGTTTGTAATGATGTTTTTTGGTCACAACCAATATGAAAATCACAAAAAATAGTTACTTTAATTTTTAACATATATTTAACTTCTTCAGAATTTTTGACTTTTAATTTTACCTTGAATTTGACGTAAATGCAAGGTATAACATACAGAATTTTATAAAGGTACAAAAATTAACATAATATAATTGATAGTGTATATAATTTTTGAAAAAATAATATAAGTGCCGCAAATCAAAAACCATTTATTGCCACAATCGATTCAAAGCCCCAAAAATGGCGCAAACGTCCATAAGAAAATTCTACAGCATCGAAGGACCCCATTGCCAATTTTAACAAAGATCCGACCAAAACTGTCATTTTGTACTATAAAAAAATATGGGGTAGATCCCCATGAGGGGATGTACCTGCATAAGGACATTACAATCATTAAAATCATTCAAAAAAAAAAAAAAAACATGCAGCTGTTCGAAAAAATCCTTGCGGGCCTGGATTCGATCTCATTCCATCAGGAACTTCAACCTGACGCGCAGAACCACTTGACCATCGGGTCGCTCGTTGAAGTAAGGATTTACGATAACACATATTGTATTGGCGAGCAGCGATCTCGAGAAGAAGTTTTATAAATAATTTTTAAAAAATTTTCTAATTCAAAAATCGAAAATCGGGCTTCGAGGTCTGATGGGCAGCCCCTTTGTGCTTCCGTGTAAAAAATTCCAGGTCCTTGCGTGCAATAGATTTGGCTGGAGAGCTCGGTCAAATGGACAGACAGGCAGACAGACAGACAGACACATTACACTTGCTTTTATTATTATAGATAACTGTGGACTGAATTTTAAAAAGTTCTATGGCAACCCGTTGGTAGTATTGGCTCGCTTAGCGAATAGATTCGCCAATTATCGCTCTGCGGTGCCAGTGTCGTTTCATAGTTAATTAATAATTAGAATCAATTAAAATTAAAAATAATTCGCTAACTAATTAAAATAAGCCGTTAAAATGCAGAATAAACCAACAAATAAAATAAGCTATTAAATAACGTTAAAATATACTAAAATAGAATTGAATGCCAAATTGTAAAATTGTCGCCAACAAATTAACTTTTAATTTTGTCTTTTATTTATCTGATTTGTATATAATGTTAGTTAAAATAAAATTCGATAGATGTCGCTGGACAAAGACCACCTTTTTTATCCCGAGGGTTTTGATCAAATGAAACAGTCTGTATAAAACGCTATCTAGTGAAGCTTTGGTTTTACAGAGTAAGGAATTTTATTCGGTCTCAAGAACTTAACGAGCCAATACTACGCAAGAAAATATTAGTGTTGGGCCATCGAGATTGGGGCATATTTTCGCCTATCATAAAATGATTTTTTTGAAATTGAGTGCTGAATTTACTCAGGCCTCAGAGTGTCGGTGTAAAGCCTTGTGTTTTAATACACATAGCTTCAAAAATTCTGAATCTTATTTAAAGTGAATAGTTTTGAAATTTAAAACACATATTGAAAAAAAAAAAAAAGAAAGAAAGAAACGGCATTGACTTTTTTCTAAATACATATATCCTTGCTTAAGTTTAGCCCCCAAATTCGTTTGTTAACTTTTTAAACAAAAGTTTCACAATTACTATTATTGTTCATTGTTTTTGGCAACAATTAAAAAGCAGATGTAATTATTTACTACTATTTACCATTGTTTTGGCAGTACGTTAAAAGCGGAAATAAAAAGTGAGTATAAAGACGGAGAAAGTCATCTAAGAGATACTCTTTAAAAAATTATATTTTTCTCACAATTCAATATCAGAGACTTTTTATGCTCTTTTCTTTTCTTTTTTATAATAAATGGTGATAACAAATGATACATTGCAATTATGAGTTGAAAGGACTTTGAAAATTTTATGCCTCAATGTAGGATAGCTTATTAACAGAATATATTTGCAAAAGCAAAACAATAAAACACAAAAAATTCACAGCAAGGATTATTGTTTAAAGGAAAAAAAAAAACTCCAAGCACTTTCTGACATTTTTAGATTTCGTCGTTACAGTCCTTCGTCATTACTCCAGCACCGAAGAGCGCGAAAAGAGAGAGCGAAAGTGTTAAGGAGTTAGAGGCGCAAGATGGAGAGAAGAGGAAGAAGAGCATCCGAACAAAACCAAAACTAAAAAAATCGGCGCTTCGGAGCACCCCCCCCCCCCTTCTTCAGATGGTCGAGTTGGGAGTATTGGTGGAGCAGATGTCGGCGCAGACGATTCGAATCGGCGGGCGAGCTCTGTGATTGGCTGGGGGGCGGGATGCTTTACCTGGGACACAGAGAGACAAAGTTGTCGAGACGGAATCGGACTTCGCTTCCCCATAACCCCTTTTCTCGGAGTTTCTCCTCTTCGATTCTCCATCCTCTGCTCCTTCCTTTCCTCTGTCGCTCTCGATGGCCTCTTTGCTCAGCAGAAGGGGGTTTTCCACTCAGTACGCTAATTTTTATTTGAAGGTTTAGTTCGTTAGAATGTATTTCCTTGTATCTATCTGCATAGCATATTTACTCGCAGGTTTTTTTTTTTTTTTTTTTGAATTCAAAAATTTCAAAAAAGTCCGAAAGTTGTAAATTTCTGTACAAGAGATACAAGGTTTAATTGGTACACTTGTTACGTGCTGATTTTTCTAACTTTTGAAAACTATGTTACGTACAAAAATAAAATTTCATTTAATAAAATCCATATTTTTTTTACAAAAAAAAAAAAAAAAAAAACTTTTAAGAGTTTTTGAAATATATGAGCTTGGCACAACATAAGTCAAGTTGAAAAAAAAAAAATAATAACAATAAATTGAGGCAGGAGCATAACCCAATACACCGCCAACTTGGTTTTCTCGATCCATGGAAACCGAGTTGGCGGTGTATTGCATGTTCCTGCCTTAGCCCTTGCTTAGGGACGGTTACTCAATGCTTTAATAAATTAAGGTTCTATAACGTTTTTCACTAAAATTGAAAGAGTGCTGCTTTTTTGCGTAAAACGTTGCAAATAAAACTGAATTTACTGTTCAAATACAAAGGTATTTATTCAATACTAGTGGATATACCCGGCGGGGTCATTGCGCGGGTTAAAATACAACATGCGAAATCCAAGAAGGACAACGTGGTCAGAGAGATTTTATGTGGTTATTATTATTTGTTTAATTAGAGATCTTATGTGGAAGTTTCAACTAAAATTGGAATAAAAAAAGAACTGCCTGTCAGCTTTTTTTCTAATTGGTCTCCTGATGTGCCCAGTGATGACACAAACAAACTGAAATTTTCCGACGGGTAGTTTTTGAAAAGAAAAAGCACTTATAAATTTGAGTGTTAAATTATTACCTGCATCAAATCAACCCAAGTGCGATGTTGACCCAAACAACATCGTTTCCACAAAATGGTGAAAACAATAGCTGCGAATCTAAGTAAATTTTCTTCAGTAAAATCGTGACCCCTTTTAAAGGAACACAGTTGTATCACGTGTAATCTGAATAACTTAATCACCCTTAAGATCCGCCCCTAAGCAAGAGCTAAGGCAGGAACATGCAATACACCGCCAACTCGGCTATTTCGATCCAGGATTTTTGCCTCCAACTCGGCTACTTTCGTATTCCATGATGATGAGTGCATATTAAGCTCGAAACTGCAATCCATGGATCGAAATAGCCGAGTTGGCGGTGTATTGCACCCTTAAGATAGTTAAAAACATTTTTATTTTTTTTTTTTTGAATCCAAGAAAAACAGTTTCTTCAGAAAAACTCTCAAACCAAAAAAACAATGGTTCTCCCTCATAAGTTCGTTAAATTAACCTTCGTCTGTTACTTCATCGTAAAGCTCAGTCCTAGGAACACGCAAAATTAAGAATTCAAGCCCTTGTATCAACTTAACCCTGCATCAACTAGGCCCTTCCCTCCCTAAAATTAAATAAGAAACAGATAAGTCATTCAACAGAAAGCAAAAACTACAATAAGCTGTAAAACACAACCACAAGCCGGGACTAAGGCTAAGGAAATACCGAGAGCCCAGTTATGACATCAAGAGATTGTAGTATAACCTTGTTTAAGGGCTTTAAGGCCGCAGTTTTGACTCGCTTAAAAAGTTTTTGCTGACTCTTGTTAGCGTGCTGGATGAATTTTGGCAACCCTTGGGAAGGTACACTGTAAAAAGTGAATGTTATTTTTACAGTATACTACAGCTTACTCTTTATAGTAATAAACTAAAAATTGCTAAACTTGCAATCATAAACTGTAAAATTGCTAATTTTACAGTTTATTACCTTGAATTTTACCGTTTTAAACTGGAACCTCTGCTGCCAGTATTATACTGTTGTTTTTACAGTATAATACAGCTAAATTTTACGGCAATAAACTGTAAAATTGCTAGCTTTACAGTAAGAAACTGTAAAATATTGCTAGTTTTACGGTTCATTACTATGCATTTTACAGTTTTAAGTTGGAACCACGGCCGCCAGTATTATACTGTAGAAACAGCAGTTCACCTTTTGCAGAGTAGTTTCAGCTGTAAGTAGAGGACATTATGTCTCCAGTTGGGTCATGGTGATTTCAGACTAATTAACATAAAAATAAAGATGAACCTGTAGTCACTTGACATTAAACTTTTCTATGGCTATTAAATCCCAGGAAAAATGACAATACACATTTCTCTATTAACCCCAAATGCTGAAACCATTGACTGTGTGATTCTCAAAAACGTGTAGAACGAATATTACTCAAGAGTCAATTCAAACAGATTAGATGCATCAAAAGGCATAAATATTGAATGCTTGAAATTGATAGTTTTACACATGCGCTCACACATTATACTATTACGTACTTACACTTGGGGGGGGGGGACTTGGTTTTTTTCATGTATGACTTATTGTAACAGATGCAGTAGATTCGTACTTTTTTCTTTTTTTATAAGCTTTTACTAGTTTCACTTGTGGGTTTGTATGTAACTCTGAATAAAAGATAAAATTCACGTTCTCTACAAATATAAAAGTAATGTATTAAATACTATTATTAATAATAAAGCCTAAACTGTATTACATGTTGATGAACGAGTATTATAAGTGTTTTAGCTGCTTGTATATAACCCTGAATAAAAGATAAATTAATGTTCTTTGCAAATATAAAAGTAATATATTGTTTACTATTATTAATGCATACTAAAGTCTAATTTAAAGATTATTTCAAGTCGAGTTTAACATCAGGTGTAATTCAGTCAATTGCTTCAAAATTTTATTTTCTTTCTGTTCAGCACTAACTATGAACAAGTATGACTAAACTGGCAAAAAAAAAAACTGCATCGAATAAACACATATGTGTAAAATAACAATAGTTTAAAAAAAGAAAGTTAAAAAAAAAAACTTTTTTTTTTTCAATAGAAGGAATATTATTCCTTTTATTGGTCTCCTATTGGTTATCAATCTTTGAGAACGGCGAATGATGACTCTTGTCATTCAAGCGTCTGCGCGTCATCAAAAGCACTGGAGACCTCTTTAGTGACCGAATAGCAGACGATTATACAGGTAAGGCAAAGTGTGTCGGGGTGGTGATATTGTCGATCTTCGATTTGAAGTGTTAGAGTGGAAGAGAAAAAAAAAGCTCTTCAATGTGTAGTCACACTTCAATGATTTTTTCCCGAGTTGATGGCAAAGTTCTGGATTCATTCTTTCGGGGCGATACCGTGACTAAAGCTGCCATGATGGCCGCTGAAGATTCGAGTTTTTACAATCATCTTAGGCTTAACACCAAGATGTGCGAATAATAGAAGAAAAACTGAAAAGAAAATTCATCAGTTGGCAAAAAGCTTGTGGGGGCTTTTTTTAGAACTATCTTTCAAGCCTTTACCAGATAACTAGAATATGAGAGACAGGTATTTCAACCAAGGATAATAGTTTTCATGATGAAAAAAAAAAGCCCTCAAGTGACTTTTTTACTACTTCTAGTTTGTATTGTATATATAAATATGGTGTAATACACGGAAGGTGGTACAAATTTTACATTTTTTTTTCTGTTTCGAATACTTTTTTCAATTTTTCGCTAAAACATGATTTGTCGCCTCAGGAAAATCGGTAAAATAACTTTGTATTATGCAGGATTAGCTATTTTCGAAATAAAAAGTAACGATAGAAAAAGTGGTGAGGGAAAATTTTTATGAACATAAAAAAAAAAGTTTAATGAAAAAAATAAGGGGTGAGTTCTTTTTTTACTTAGTTTTTCCATTTAACCATGAAAGGTGTTTCTTCGAAGTTGTTAATTGACTAAAACACATTTTAAGAACAAAATCTAAGAAATATCTCTTTAATTTCACGTTTATCGATTAAGAGGAAATATCTTCGTTTAAATAAAACTTTTCATTGAAGACGAGGTAAAAATGCGTTACGTATATGTAGTAGTGTTGCACATGCTGGTCAAGTTTTAACCGCATGCAGAAGTATAGTTATAATGCAATATGTCATGTTTCTTAAGAAAATCATGTCACATATTTTAAGCAAAAGTTGTTCACAAAGTGAAATTACAGCTGACTCTTGATATCTCAAAGATCCTCCGAAATTCAAAAAATATTCAAAATAAACCGAAGTAATAATTCGAAGTTCAAGATCCTCAAAAGCTCATTACTTTAATTTGATATTGTTATTTTTTTTTAAATTAGGTTTAGGAAAAGTTAGTGTGGTTTTAAAACGTAAAAAAAGCAAGAAGTTTGAGCATCAGAAAAGCTCTTCAAAAAGTTCAAAACGATAACAGAAGGGAAACAAGTTTCTCAAGAGATCCGAATAGCATAATCCATACAAATAAAATGAAGAACATATATGTGTGTGTGTGTGAACCATATACAAATAACACAGTTTACGTCGGATCTGGACGAAATTCGGCAGGGAGATACTTGGGCACCCGGGAAACGGGAAGGATCATAAGGTGGTTTTTGAGCGGGAAAAAAGTACCGATCCGTCTGACTTTCGAATAAAGAACTTCAAAATGGCTTTATGAAGCGAAATACTTATCAGATCTTCTTGATCTTGGTCTCATTCGAACGAACGCAAAAAATACTTTTTAGAAAAATTTGCTTCCGAAGGTTTACAAAACCACTAATCGATATCTCCACCCTGAAAAAAAAATATGGGCATTTTTAAATTTGGAAATATCCATTTTAAATTGGATTTATAAAAATCTTCTGTACGAGCGTGAAAGAAATTAAATAGGGTGAAATAAATTATTAATGAGAAAAAGGTGTTGCCATTTTTTCTTGAACACAAACAAAGAAAATTCTTGCTTTTGCTTTAGGCTTTTCCTGTAGCGGACGGATTTAAAAATTTTTTGGCGATTGATTAATTTTTCGTACTGCGTTCTAGCAAACTATTGAGTTTAATTTAATCGGGACTTTTAGACACACGAGTCACTTGACATGACATTTTTGCTCAAGATAGATCCCGTGCAGAGCCGGGCCAAGTAGCTAGTATTTAAAATAAAATAAAGTACTTCCAGGTACCTTTGCAAAACACCACCTGTGTCAAAATGTTTTTGTTTTTATTGAAGCCGGGGACTTTTTTTTTTTTTTTTTAATAAAAAGGAAATCGGCCGGAGACAGAAAATTTCATTGAAGAAATCAAAACAGTCCAACATCTTTCGAAAAGAACCCTTTTGCAGGCTCCGTCTCTCTGTGCCATCATGTCTTGCATGGCGAAGGAGCAGGGACCGTCCAGCAAGTCCGAGGAAATAGACTTGGAGTACCCGGAAGCGAGACGTTGGCAGGCAGCCAATTTGAAAGAGGAACCGCCAGGCAAATACGGGTCAAAACATAAAACAATAGCAATTTCGCAATTTGTCATTGAAAAAAAAAAAAAAAAAAAAAAAAAAAAACAGGAGCAGCAAGCTTCATTACTTGCTTAATCTTTTTTTTTTTTTACTTTCCGCAATTAAAACATACTATACGCACACATTAACATTACATTGCGAAAATTTACACACGTTAAATATTGCAAAACTTATGATCAATAAATAATAATGAAAAAGATGATATAATGAAAAGTAAAAAGGACAACTGAGCCCTGTCATTTTCCTTAAAAATGTTTCAAGGGCGTATTGACAAGGAGAAGTTCAGTTGTTAATTTACCTTTTGTTCTCAAAAGTCCATAAAATTGTTTCATAGCATTTTTGGAAATTTTGAAAACTTTCTGACAAATTCGACTACTAAATAGTTCTCATTATAGTTTTATGGAAGTACTTTTAAAAATGTTAGTTAACTATCAATTTTTACTAAAATTCAGAAAATCATAGAACAATATTTTCAAACGTAGTTTTCTGAAAACGAGTTCCAAACTTGTTTGAAGACCTTAAACGGTAAGTTGTTTACATTGCTTAATTTCTACCGAAAAAACTGCAGAACCCCTACAGTGGCCGTAACTTAATTTTGCCCATAAATAGCCTGAATTTCGCGAAAATATTAAGATTTGAGTGAAATTAAAAAGAAATATTGGAGTTAAACTCCCGTGAGCCCTTGTTATGTACATTATTTGACAATGAACTTGACAATGCTCGGTATTTGATAATAGAAAGTGCAAATGGGAAACAATAATAAAAAATTTAAATAAAAACTGCAAGTTATTGCCTAGTCAAGGACCCAATCAATAAAATAAGAAATTCTAGATAAAATACACGCTATACTGTTTTTCAATTTAGTTTAAAACTCTGATATTATAGAATGAGACTTCAGCTAATCCCAGATGTCTATCGTTAATAAAAAGCGGAAGCTATCGTTTCTCTCGTTTATCAAAAGATGGCGCTAGTGGTTATGATGCCATGTGCTCCTTGTGTTTCGTTAGTTTGCAGAAGCAATGAGAGAATGATTTTAGGGGGCTCCTATGCTTGTGACACTGAAAAAAGAACTTGGCTAAAAAAAAAAAAATGAAATTCAAGAAATGCATTCATGATGCGCAAATACATTTTTTTTTTTCAAAAATCCAGTCCCATTTTAATCTGACGAATTTGGAAATGTAAACAAAAGTTGCATAGAAATTAAGTACGATACAATGATTTTGCTAGAATAAGAAAAAGCACTTTGCATCTCGAGCATTTGTTCATTTTCTTATTTTTTAGCTGCATCGCGTTAAATATATTTTTTTAGTACTTCGCTTTTGTTATTAATAACTCCAAGGGTTTTAATGCCTTTATATGGCATTAATGCATTTATAAAAATTTTCCGACATTTTTTTAAGATTAAACTTTTTTTTTCCATATGTAAATAGGATAATTTAAAAAGAAAAAAAATAAAAAAAGATGAAAACATTTTAGGCTTTTAAATAGTGGAAGTTTTTAGCTTCACAGCCAAGGTATGAAAAATAAGTTCTCCAATGGGGAAAGTGTTCACAAAAGATGCAAAAAGAAAGAAAAATCCCCTCCGTTCGCAGAAGCATTTAAAAATAATTGATGTCCAGTTCGGTTATATTTTAAAAAAAAATCTGTATAATATTTGGATAATTATGAACGTAGTTCAGCTGAAATAAGACTTTTTTAGCAAAATCGGATGAACTAGCACTAAAAATAGTTTTATCATACTGAATAAGTCTAATTATTTTTTTTTTATTTATTTTTTACCCAAATAAATCATGTAATGATTATTAGTAAATAAAACTGATTTTCAGAAAAGAAAGATTATTTTTACACTCGTATGCTGATTTTCCACTTTTATTTTATTTTATTTATTTATTTATATTTTTTCATTTACATTTTTTAAAATCTTTATTTTTTTTTCTTTATTGATATATTTATTTATTTCCCAGAAAAATGCTTAAACTCCCAAAAAAAAAACTATTTCAAAATAATTTCTTTCAATCTTATAAAATTTGTCAGTCATGGTCAGAATGGTAATGCAATATTATACTCGGATGTTCGTCAAAACCAAAGTTCGGCTATCATAACTGGAAACGCAATTCAGTACTAAAAAATAAACATCACACAGCGGAGGAACTCAGAAAAAAATTTAAATGATGCAAGACGATGTCAAAAAAAAAATATATTTAAAAATTGAAAAACAAAGAAAAAAACACAAACAAGAAAAAAGAAAAGAGAACAAGAAACCTCCTCTTTCTATCTCTCTCTCTTGGGTATGACGAAATGTCCGAATTGCCGACAAAGCGCTTAGGCGGCCGAAATCGAAAACATTACCCCCCCCCCCCCCCCCCCGAAAAAATACTCCGCAAAACAAAACAAAAAGTAAAAGTGGGCAGTCCGATTCGGGAATCCGCCGAAACCCGATTGGCGGACCGAAAAAGCGTCGGTTCCGGCTGCTCATATACGAATCCACACCGAAGACCAGCGCCCCCCACTTTGTATTAAAAAAAAAAAAGAAAAAAAATGTATATGAAACTGCACCCAAAACAAATAAACGAAAAAGCGCGCTGCGGATTATGAGGACTATAACTGGGTGCCGGGGGGGTCGAGATCCGAAAAGGGGGGACGAGAACGATTCGGCATTTACGCTCTTTGTATTGGCGCGTGACGTTGGAGAGTCGGTGCGATCGCTTATTGGGCGGGAGCGGCAGACGCAAAGAGGGAAGTGCCAGCGGGCCCGACATAATCGCTCTCCCACCGAGAACGAAGGAACTCCGCGCTCCCGCTCTCGCAGACGACAAACGATGGAGGGAAGCAGCGGCGAAGGCAGCACCTCTCCGTCGGCGGACAGGAACTCGCCGCCCTCGCTCCAGCACTCGCCCAACCCGGACTCGAGCGGCATGGGGGTCGGCGACTGCGGGGCCCTGTCCTACGCCGCCCCGCCGCCCATGGTCAGCCTCAGCCCCAAGCACCAGCAGCCGCCCGTCAGCTGCAGCGGCGGCAACAACAACGGCCTCGTGGTCTCGAGTCCGGGCTACGGGGGCCAGCAGCCCCGCACCTCCTCGGCCAGCCCGCCCCAGATCCTCTCCAAGCCCTACACGCCGCCCATGTCGTCGGCCGCCCTCTCCATGAAGTCGCCCCTCGAGCACCTGCCGGCCCACATGGGCATGCTGGCCATGAGGAACGGCGGGGTGCCCCACCCGCACTACCTGGGGGGACCCCCGGGGCGCGGGGCGCACATCCAGCCGCCCCTCAGCCCCCCTGGACTCACGACAGACGCGACCGCCAATGACTGCCGTCTCATTGACTACCGGGGCGCCAAAGTAGCCGCTTTCTTAGTCAACGGCGATTACTTACTCTGTTTACCACAAGCTTTCGAACTTTTCCTGAAGCACCTTGTGGGAGGACTGCACACTGTCTACACGAAACTCAAACGCCTCGACATCACGCCAATTGTATGCAACGTAGAACAGGTGCGCATTCTAAGAGGCCTTGGAGCTATCCAGCCCGGAGTCAACAGATGTAAGCTCCTCTCTTGCAAAGACTTTGACACCCTCTACAAAGATTGCACCACGGCAAGGTAAGTTGCTGTCCATACCATTTGTCAGAAACTTACCCTCCTGAATTCATTTTCACAAGCAATACCACTGCACTTTCGAAAGCAAGGATCCAATACTTCTGATAAAACTATTCTTTCAAAAGTTTTACATTAATAGCGGAGGAAGCAGACAGTGAAACTAATTCATGGTCATTTATATCTTGAGTGTTTCCAGGAAAACTTTAAATACATGTAACTATTGCGCAATGGTGCAAGGATTGAAAAATAAGTGGATACTGTTTTTGAAAGTACTCTCAGGTTTAAGTTTTAGTTAACTAACACACACAACTGTGTTTAATTAATATAATTCTAATAAAGAAAGGAATTAATAGATGAATATTGATGTACACCGTTAGAGTTTTTGATATATACTGAATTACATAAATTAGTTAACAATGGCGGAACGTTGTTACGTAATCTACAAAATCTAACTTTTGCTTTTCTGTAAATCAAAAATATTTTACGAAACTTTTTGAGATAACTGAGTTTTATATTTTTAAGATCTGCTAAATCAAGTGTTCCTTAAGATCCTTAGTATTGCTATTTAGAAAATAGGAAAATCAGAGAAAAATTAATGATTTGGTTTATTTATAATTCTTCTATCACATCCTGCTACGATGTAAATACTTCTGTTTTTACTCTCATATTTAATGAAAGTAAAATGAACAGCAGGAATAAATAATAATAGAAACTAAAAAATATGTAAAAGCTAATTATAACTGATTTTATTACAAAAACTTAAGTATAATGTGTTATCAAATGTACTCGGCTACTGAATAGAAGTGCAGTATAATGTTTAATGATAAGTTTTTTATTTTTTTTATTAGTTTCTATTGTGAGGTTGGAAAGGAACTAGTGTTTGTATCAGTAGACATTTTAAAGACCTTAATATTTTTTGAAGTTTTCGCGAAGTTCAGAAAGTCAAGTAGTATTGTGCTTTGGAATGAACTTGATAAAATATTGTACTTTAGTTTTTATTAATAAGTTCTTCCAAGAAAATCAGTTATATATTTTTTCGTAAAAATATGACAACAAAAATCAATTCTCGTTCAGAAAAGCGAAATTGAATTTCTTAAACTCAATTTTAAATGTATGACTTTAGGAAAAAGAAAGTTCTTTCTTTTCGTTTCCGTTTTGAACAATGTTCATCAATTAAACATTTTCATTTTGAGTATAATCATACATTAGATTTTTTTTTCTTTTATAGCTTATTTGTATCAGAGTGATTTTTTTTTTCCTTCAAATAGTAAGACATGAACTAAGGAATAATTACTCAAATAATAAAAATTAAGACCTTTGTAAAGTTTAACAAATTGCACATATTTTGCACTGAATATAAGATATAAATTTTTTTTCAATGTCAATAAACGTGGAGGGATGCTAATTTTTTCCTGCTTAATTGAGCTGCTTTATGTTTTGTATAATTCCTACTCTGGGTAAGGTGGTACACACCTAGAATATTATGAGGCAACATTTTCAATCAAAAATTTGTTTCTGAACTGAAAGTTCATAATTTCTGAAAATAAAATTTTCTCATTGTAAAAATGTTACTTTTATTGGGAAACAACTACGGCACGTCTCATTCTGGGACGTATAAGTGAGCATCGAGTTTTAGGAAAGAAAATAAAAGTTTATTTAACGATGTACAAAGTTTTAGTCTTTAGCAAGATAGTTATTCTGATGCAAATTGTTGAGCATTTTGATTGTTACTTTGGGTTGTTTTGAATATTCCAAACCTCATAAATTGCATCAAAGTTTGTACAAATTACTAACAATTCAACGATTGTTCCTTACCTCACAAGGACTAGTATCTCTACTTGAGGGGTATAAGTAACCTTAGATTGAAGGACTTACTTCATATCGTTTCAGAAAACATTTTAATTTTCTGTTTATTGGGAAACTGGGATAAATAAATTAGTTTTATGGGATGAATGGTTGAATTTATAGGAGATGGGTTTACAATTTACAAAAGGTTTGGAAATGTTTTACATGTATGCACACGCTTTACATTTCAGTTCCACTAGATTTTTATATGCTAATTCACTTATCTTGGATAAATTTAATCTCATGTTAATGATTTCACAAAACATTTTCAGCTTCAATACAATTTTTTATTTTTCATTTAAGAAAGTTTTGAAAGCGTTCTTGTTGAATTTTAATGCTTCCTGCATGAAAATAAAATATTCTCTTCAAAAGGTTTTTCCTCAAATACTTAAGGCTCCACAATAAAAGACCTAAGCCATGTTTTTCAAGCAATTTGTAGAAGTGTATCATGGTTGTTTTTGTACGTGTGGTTTTGAATCAATTCAAGCAAAGATTTAACTAGATCCAATTTTCAAAATTATGAGTCACAAAATTCATTTGAATATAATTGTTAAGAATAACGAGCAATGATAACAGTTTAAAATGTTAATATGGTTTTCTGCAAATTTTAATTGATGATTATTTTATTTCCTTCCTTTGAAATCAACTTTGAAAGTGATAGATTTGAAATGAAGTGTAGAACTGTTTAGATGGTTCTAGAGGCTGCTTTAAAATGAATCGGTTCAAATGTTAAGACTCACTCATGAATTGTCAATCTATCAAGAAAACTGAGTTCATCATGCCCAATTGATCAGTCATAAGTTTGGTTTAATAGACCATCGAACTTAAACCAACAACATAAATGTGATTTGAAATCAGAAAAACTTTCGTATATCAGTTCCTAAAAGGTAAAAAAGTTCGTGCAGCAACACTAGCTAGTAAATTTAACCATTTGTACAAACAGCCCTCTCGCAAAACAATATAAATATCACTATCGAAAAAACATTTAAACTTTTTATTGAATATAATAAAAGTTTTTGAATATTGGTTTGGTTTTATAGGGCTTAATGGCATAAACGCCTGCATTAACTACACAGCGTTAAATAGTTTTTTATGTACCTTACACCTTAGTAAACTTTTAAGCGAAAACAACAGTAGAGTATTAAGTACTACTTTTATATTTTTCAGTTAGTATAATTTATCCTGCCCTAAGCTTTTTAAACTTTCAGGTCTTCTTTGGAAAGCGTACAAGTAATTAAGTCGTTCTATGTATAGAAGTCCCTCAATTGCAGTTTTTCACCATCGCAATTATGGATATGTGTTCGATATTCAGTTTCACTTTCTGTAGCGATATTCTTTTTGAAATGCATGCAACTCTCTTCAGTCTCAAAGTCGCTTGACTTAATTGAAAAAGAAAACAGCCAACAATGTTTTCAGTTATATGAAAATCAAAGAAACTGACTGACATTTTTAGCGGATAGAAGGAATAATAATTAAATAGTTTGTAGCGATACATTTTCTTTAAAGCACTTGAACCTTTTACACTTGAAATGGATAAGACAATTCTTGGGTTATGGCCGGTTATTGGTTTAATTTGTTAATTTTCTGTACAGTTAAAAATATCCTTATTTCTAAGTAAAATGTTTTTACCTCTGTGTTCTGTTCTAACTCAATGCAAAGTCAAAGCTAGTAATACTAACCAATGCAGACGACTTAAAATTATTGTCGTAACTTTGACATGGAAAACACCGAAATAAGAAAAATGTACCACAGTAGGGGAGGGGGGGAGTGGCTGTGAATACAAAGCAAATTATTAAGACTTCGTGGCTTAAACATGAGTTACAGCTTAGAATTTAAAAACTTAAAAACTAACTCTTTCTCTTAAGTTTAAAATCACGATCAGTATAATTCCGTTCTAGCGGTTAGTATAGTTTTGCTAGACAACAACAATCAACAACGAGAAATGTCTATATTCGAAAACAACATTACAGCATACACGGAGAGAACAATGTTAATTTTTCTTCCCTCGGTAAAAAAAAATCCATTCATATTAAGTGTCACATCATTACCTAGTTCTACATCGATAAATAATGCACAATGAAAATAAATCGAAAGAAAATAATATGGGAAAGTAATGGTTTTCGCTAACTCTCCAAATAAAATCTGTATTGTAAAAACAAACCTATTACCTGTGAGGAAAACGACTGCTCGTTCGCGAAACCAGATTAATTGCTAAATTAGATATCACCTTGGAGGGAAAGAAAAATGCTCCAATTTCATTTTAATCGTAAAAGCGTATTGCGTTGATTCAGATGTGTTATTACTGCTCCTAAATAATTATGCGAAAAGCAAAGAAAGGGCCATAGCGGTTCTGCTTTTTTTCTTTCACGGTAAACATTGTGCCCCATTTTTTCTTTTTCTTTTCTTTTTTTTCTTTTCTTCGTTCACCCATGCCGAAGGGAGGCATTCGACACGAGAAGTTATTTAATTATGCGAACTTAGCACTTCCATTTGGAGTAAACATGCATACAAAGCTGTGTTAGGAATTAGTGACATTATGTTTAACTGCTAGAAGTGTATTCTAGTTTTGTTTTACAAATTTATATCGTTGGAATGTAAAAAGAAAAAGGCACATTTTTGTTCAAAATGTTTTGAATATTTCGAACAGGGACATAAGCTTACATAGACTTTGCGTATTTTTCCCATTTTTTTAATATCTGCCAATGTTTCCCGTCCCCACTCTTCAATTATTAACTTTTTAGTTAACTTCGGTATGAAGAATCATTTTCAAAGATTTTCCTTACAGTAATAATAAAATAAAATTTCTTTTAGAAACATAGTTTAAATAGAATGCGACAATTAGAATTGAGAAGAATAGTAACACAATGATAGATATAATTCTTCATTTGAGGATGTTTCAAAGTCAATAAAATTAAAAGTTTCCGATATAGAAAATCTAATTAATTTGTTTCTAATTTAAGGGAGAAATTTTGATGTTTTTTTCCAGAGCTTATAAATGTAATGATAGCTGTTTTGCCGATAATCCACAATGAGTTTTATTTGTTTCTTTATTTTTTAACTTTAGCGTGTTGAGAATTACAATTGAAACATAACTTTACTATAAAAACAGCGAAGTTTTACAACGAAAAAAACGGATTTGTTTGTTTTAAACACAGCAGTCTTAAAATGCTGCAAGACTGCCTACAGTATTTCTACTTTCGTTTGATATAATTTTCTTCCTTTAAATCATTGAATATATGTAAAAAAAAAAATAAAAGTGAAATACAAACACATTTGTTAGATTTAATATTGTACCTTGCTACAAAAACACACAGTAAATTTACATAATTGGTACATGGTGGCGTATAAGCATTAAGCAATATAGCAGTGACATATCATTAACATTTCAGAATTTGGAAGAGAGTGTTTCAAATTTTAAGTATCCTCTATTTAGACCACAAACACAAAACAGTACATATAACATCACAAATGTTTTGCCCGTATTGTAGTATATATTTAAGAAATCATTTTAAAGTATCTGTAAGACCTAACTTTTCTCCAAAGCTGTTGGTTTTGAGTTATTCACTTCTACCGCTGTGGTGCGATATGACTTAATAGAAAGATAATACACAGGGGAGCATATCACTCTAAAAGTGTACAGTTCTTTACTAACAATACAATATATACATAGGACTTTTTAAATAACTTCCAAACCTAAATTAGACACGTTATAGCATGTTGCTTTCACCGGAAGCTTCCTTCGTTACTAGTTTTAGACTAAATAAATGATTCTATAACGTAACGTTGCTGATTGAATTAAAGCCAGATGCATGGCGTTTGACATGAAAAATATATTCTAACTGATAAGAAATCGTGTTCAATTTTCCATTACTTGACACAAATATACCTGCAGGGTAGATCTCTGGAAACATCTGCCTTTATTACAACAACAAAAGACAGCCAACACAGATGATTACTTACTTAGAAAATATTTATCTTTTAACAAACATATCCCAGCCAGAGCTCGTAAATTTGAAGAACATGAAATTTATTTTTGGCGTACGTGTGGCGTTTGCTTGGCGACTTGTCAAGTGCTTTCTTAGTATAGATGTTTCAAAGAGCCCTTTTGTGGAATTTTTAGATTCTTAATCGAGAATTTGAGAGTTTATTCTGTTCGTAAACAAAGGTATATTGAAGCGAATTTGAAATTAATTTTTTTCTTTGTGAGTTTTTTTTTTAAGAAATTATAAGCAAAACTAACTTATTGAAATACTTCTTTAAAAAAAGTTTGAAAGGCGAGGATTGTATTACGAAGCTGTTCATTCCTTTAGCATATGTAAAGGTTCAAAACAAATTGTTTTTGAAATAAAGCCTTAAACTAATGTGAAGCTATGATGTATAATTTTCTAATTTTAAATGTAAAAACACGCTACCAAAGGGACGTTTTCCCTTTGATGAATTTCTTGACTTTCTATTGAAAATAGAAAGAAGCTTTCATGACTCTACTGCCCATCATTATTTTATAACTTTAGATTTCTTCAAACAGTATGCGACAGTGTAATGTTTCGTGTTTTCATTATTTTCAAATGTTCATTATATTTACATAAGTTTGCGTACAAAAGTGGGCGAATTTTAAATCTATGTAATTTTATAAGGGAAACCCTTTCTACAATAGACCTCTTTTTTCACTTCCATTCGTTTTTTCTACCTTTAATCATACTGTAATGTGCAAAACTATGCAGTTGATGTTAATAACTGTCTTACATCAAACATTTATATGCATAGACCAAGTGGCGAAAACATGCATATGGTTGGTCGACCAAGGTAAATCTCTTTCCAGAGAATAAACAACTAGTAGTAAGTTTAATATACAGGATTTCAAAAAATTTTTGTTTGATGAATTGGCAAGAGTAATTTTCAAGAATACAGACCAAAATGAATCAAACTACCAGAAAATGTGCTTGCCGACTGGTATTCATTTACTGGGTTTTGTACTTTTTTTTTCTCCATTAAATCTGAAATACTGAAGCAAAATTGTAAAAGTTCTCTCGCAACTTTTTTCTAAACAGCTACCTATATCAATAGAAATGTTTTGAATTGCACATAACAATAATTTCACTTTCAGTGACATAGCTACCGAAAAATGAAATCTGGATCAAGTGCTCATTTGCTGGTCAGCTGTGCTGTCTTTGCATTTGATGCTATATTCAAACCTAGTTGCAATACGCAGCTTAAATTTGTAAGTTTACCAATTGCTTCCACTTATTCGCAGAACTATGTCTAATCATTACAACAAACTGTGTAAATTAAGATCTTTCCGGAACATTTCAAGCGTGAGGTCAAAGCAATATTTACGCTGCATATTTCTAACAATGAACAAGTTATTTTAAAGCTGTTAATTTTAACCACATGTTTAGGGTCCTGAAAGAAAATTTCCATTTGTATCTTTAAGTTTTCTTCCCCGTTTTCTCGGCATAGTTGAAATTCACCCCCCGCCTTTTTTTCTTTTTTTTTTGAAGTTAAACTTAAAGGTTCTTCTTTTTTTTCTCTTCTCCCCCCCCCCCCTCTGAAAAATTATACAAGAGAGGAGAGGAGACTTTCGCTCCTCTTCCTAGGGCAATTTTAGCTGATTCAATCAATATACTGTGATAAATGTACAGACATATGCTGACAAATTCATATAAAGGATAAAAAAAGATTATGAGTAATAGTTTTGGTTGCACTGTGAGAAATTCTTTGTGTTTCTAAATTATATGCATTTATATTCCATTGATTGTGCCCGACTCGACTTGTTTTCAATCAAATACACTGTTGCCATAGAGGTAAATATAAACAGGAGTTACTTTGTTGACAAATTGAAAAACTTATAAAATAAAAAATAATTCAAGTATAAGTTCATCTTTCAAACAGGTTGAAAAGTATTTTGTAGTATAGTTTTATGACCTACACAAGCAGCACACTATATTTTATTTCAATATCAACTGGTACAGGCACTTTTAAACAGCTTTAGGAATAACGTGGTGTAATGAGTACTATTATATCCGTACTATGGAACAATATCAATCGTTCCAAGTAAAATTTTGTGCATTTCAAGATATTATTGTTTTGTGCTACTTTGGGAACATACATTTAATTTTAAAATATTTCAATCGTACTTGAATCATAAGCGAAATTGATTTAGCACTGAATATTGATTGATGAAAAAACAATTTTTTAGGACTTATGTCCTAATGTGCTTACTAAATGTGCTTACTATAACTCAATAGTAGGGCACTGCATTTCACTATTTGTTGCAACAAAAGTTTACTACTTCACTGAAGAACCTTTATCATCTGTAGAACTTACATGTAGGTCTAAAACTGACATCAGTCAACGTTGCTCCAAGATAGAAGGATATCGCATTACAATTAAAGCACAATTTTCAAAAAAAAAAAAAATGCCATTTGATATAATATTTGGAAAACGATTTCCCACTACCTAATATATACCGACAGGTTTTCAAAATTTGGTATCATATTGGCAGGAGCGGCAAATAAGGGGGGCAAGAGGGGGCGGTCGCACCCCCAAATTTTTTGTGCAGAATAATAAGAAACGCGTAAACTCAATTTGTGTGAATCACAAATCAATGATCATACCTAAAAAAAAATAAAAAAAGCTCACTAATTCTCAATAATAGTTGACGAAAGTGAAGAAATTTTAACACGAATAGTTTTCGTAATAAAGTTTTGCATGATTTGAACCACCAGTAATCAAGTAAAATGTACATAAATGAGAAATTTTGAAACTTTGAGTTCCTTATATGAATTTCTGAACTTATCAAGCTAACTGTATATTTTTTAAATGAACCTATTTTTTTCTTAAGATTAAATACATTTTAGGATAGCTTCAATTTTCCAAATGTATTTCATTCCACCGATTAAATTCATAGTTAACAAACTCGCCCCCTCAAACGAAATGATGAAATGCCGCCCCTGCATATTGGTGAACTGCTCGCTATGCTCTTTCAGCTCCTAAAGCATTAAATATCAATAATTATTTCTTTAATAGGGATTACTAACGATAAATCACCAACTAAATTTTTATGATGAGAGTCCTATATCTGTACCTCAAAACCAGGTTAACGAAAGTCCATTTTCGTCATTTTTCAGTAGAGGGCGAAACCGATTGTCGGATACATGCAAAGGATGGGACTCGCGCTCTTTTCACGCTGCTAAATAATTGTGAAGGAATTTGTTTTATAGAATAATGGTTTAATTGGTAGATGTGGAATAAAATTCTACACAAGAATAATAAAGCAAAACAGTGAAAGTCGCCATTTTTGTACTTACGTCGTTCTAATTTTGAGGTACAGATATATTTATTTATTTATTTTGTTAATATTATGCAAAATCGATGCAACATACGCCTAGAAAAGCAGTCCACAAGAACTTTTTTTGACTGATAATGGTTTAATGCTGTATCTGAACTCGAATGGTGAAGCGCTTAAAGTCAACTTTGTTAAAAATCCGGCAGCGCCAAGAAATCGACTGCGGCAGCGAAACTCACGTAGTCAGCCGCTTGGAATCGGGTGGGATTGACAACACGTCGGGTTTCTTTTTCCTTCCCGATGTTGCCTCTCCCCGTAACTCTGCAACCGCTTTGAGTTCCCCATTTTTTACGATTCGGCCACTTTATATTAACTAGGGAGTAGATATTCAACAGTTATTTGAAAACTGTCTCTGACTAGGGAAATGTACACTTTAAAGATGAATGTTGTTTTCACAGTACAATACAACTAATTTTGTAATAATAAACTGTAAAAATTTGTCATTTTACAGTAACAAACAAAAAAAAATTCATTTTACAGTACTGAACTGCAAAATTGCTAATTTTACAGTACTAAACTGCAAAATTGCTAAGTTTACAGTACTAAACTGCAAAATTGCTAAGTTTACAGTACTAAACTGCAAAATTGCTAAGTTTACAGTACTAAACTGCAAAATTGCTAACTTTACAGTACTAAACTGCAAAATTGCTAAGTTTACAGTACTAAACTGCAAAATTGCTAACTTTACAGTACTAAACTGCAAAATTGCTAACTTTACAATACTAAACTGCAAAATTGCTAATTTTACATTTTACTAAACTGGAAATGTACACTGCAAAAAATGAATGTTGTTTTCACAGTACAATACAGCTAATTTTATAATAATAAACTGTAAAAATTTGTCATTTTACAGTAACAAACCAAAAAAAATTTCATTTTACAGTACTAAACTGCAAATTGCTAATTTTATAGTACTAAACTGCAAATTGCTAATTTTATAGTACTAAACTGCAAATTGCTAATTTTATAGTACTAAACTGCAAATTGCTAATTTTACAGTATTAAACTGCAAAATTGCTAATTTTACAGTACTAAACTGCAAAATTGCTAATTTTACAGTACTAAACTGCAAAATTGCTAATTTTACAGTACTAAACTGCAAAATTGCTAATTTTACAGTACTAAACTGCAAAATTGCTAATTTTACAGTACTAAACTGCAAAATTGCTAATTTTACAGTACTAAACTGCAAAATTGCTAATTTTACAGTACTAAACTGCAAAATTGCTAATTTTACAGTACTAAACTGCAAAATTGCTAATTTTACAGTACTAAACTGCAAAATTGCTAATTTTACAGTACTAAACTGCAAATTGCTAATTTTATAGTACTAAACTGCAAAATTGCTAATTTTACAGTACTAAACTGCAAATTGCTAATTTTATAGTACTAAACTGCAAAATTGCTAATTTTACAGTACTAAACTGCAAAATTGCTAATTTTACAGTACTAAACTGCAAATTGCTAATTTTACAGTACTAAACTGCAAAATTGCTAATTTTACAGTACTAAACTGCAAATTGCTAATTTTATAGTACTAAACTGCAAATTGCTAATTTTACAGTATAAATACAGCTAATTTTACAGTAATAAACTGTAAAATTGCTAATTTTACAGTACTAAACTGTAAAATTGCTACTTTTACAGTACTAAACTGTAAAATTGCTAATTTTACAGTAATAAACTGAAAATTGCTAATTTTACAGTTTATTACCGCGCATTTTACAGTTTTAAACTGGAACCTCTGCTGCCAGTATTACACTGTTGTTTTTACAGTATAATACAGCTAAATTTTACGGCAATAAACTGTAAAATTTCTAACTTTGCAGTAAGAAACTAAAATTACTAGTTTTAGTTTATTACTGTGCATTTTACAGTTTTAAAATGGAACCTCATCTGCCGGTGTTACACTGTAAAATCAGCAGCTCATTTTTTGCAGTGTAGTTTTGCACACACTTTAAAATGTACTTGCGGTGGCTGGGATAGCTGCTTCGCGAAACCTGGGTATAAAACATGGGGTAAAATCTGTACCTCAGAACCAGACTAACGTAAGTCCATTTTCGTCATTTTTCGGTAGAGGGGAGAAACGATGTATTCGACAATCGTTTTTCCCCTCTGCCGAAAAATAACGAAAATGGACTTACGTTAGTCTGGTTCTGAGGTACAGAAATATCACTTGTGAAAGTTGCAGATGAACAAAGCTTTAGGTTTTTTACTCATGATTAATAGATAATTTTAGAGTATTTGTGCTTAAAAGTCAACGGAAATAAGATCTGTTTTCTTTTATTTGTTTCTCTAGGAGTTTATTTATTTTTACTAATATTGTAGAAGTCATTATTTTTTTCTAAATATACTATTGTTACAACTTCAAATGTTATAACGTGTTTTAAGAAGCAGAATTACTTTCACTTGCCTGAGTAAACATTTTTAATGGCTTATTTTGCTTCCAATATTCAAATTATATCACATATCTTTCGACTCGCTCTTCAATATTGTATATTTATGGCAGTCTTTGAATAATTCATATTTTTGGGGTTTGTGTATAATAATTACAAATTTTTACTCTAATAATGTTTACAAAATCTCTTAATTCGACTATTTTCTCTACTGCGATCATCCAGTTTTGAACTTGTTTGGGTCAATTGAAAATGTTTCTTATGTATCAAACATTTTTGATAATATTTACAAATTTTTTAACTGATTGCTTCGTGGTACACAAACGAATTTAAAATCGTTCTTGCATTGAAATTGTATTTATATTGTGGCATATGTGTATATGAGTGGGCATCAGTAAGAAAACATCAATAATTCCTCTTTTAAAGAAATGTTTTCTTCAGCTTTGCAGTATTAAAAGTTTGCTGAAATCAAATTGAAAAGGGCATGCTAAAAAAAATAATTTTGTACTATCAGGTTAGTTTTTTAAACGTCGTTTAACCTAATGTTTTTAAAAATTCAAACGATACAGGGAAACAAAACAGTTAAACAGAGATAATATTTTTCATGTATATGCAATAATGTACATAACACAATGGAAGCAAAATAAAATATGGAATCCATTATTTGAAATAAAACAAGGGAAGTTGAAAATTATTGCTATTTGATTTCAACGACAGAATTTGAATTAAAGATATACTATTTTCAACTTATTTACAATATTTTCATTATAAAAAAATGAGTTAGTTGCCCCCTTGCTTTAATTTTATACTTATGATTTACTTATTTATTTATTAAATTCATTATTGCTTTTTCTTTTTCTTTTTTTGAAATTTATTCTTACGATGTTCAGAGTGAATTCTTATCCTACTGATTTTAAAATTTGCTAATATAAAATAGCATTGAACTTTGAGATACAAAACTTCATTCTAATTCACAGCTTATGACATTTAAGTCCGGCATTTGAGTTGCTATTTCGTTCAGATGGTAAATTTCCAAAGCAACCTATGCATTCCTCAGAAATATTTTTTTCTTCGAACTAACAAAATGGGAATCTTTTTTCACCATTATTTTTATGGGTAACACGATTCCGATTACGTACACTTGCTGGTATATTTTCTGTTAGTGCTATCTATGTTTGAAACGACTTACGCTTTAAACTTTAATTACTTCCAAAATCTTTTAAGTACATTTCTCATAACAATCAAGGTTAAAAAAAAACGAATAAGCTTAGGTTTAAGGCAAGCTAGACATATTGATCACACACCAGATAGCCAGCATTAATCAAGCTGTTTTATATTTAAAAAAAAAAAATCCTTCTATTTTTCTGTTCCTTACGATTGAATTCCGGCATTAAATACCATGCAGAAACGTAATTAAATGAAAGATGAAATCCAATGATTGAGTTACTTGGAGAGCTTTAAAGGGCGCAGACGGGATTTCCACCCTTCCCCCTTACCGGTGCATGGGGTAACGCAATTTAATTACCCCGATAAAGTGGGATGTCCCCGTTCTTTGCACGCGCGACATTTATTGCTACGCGCTATAAACAACTTTTATGAAGAAGTAGATGAGAGTTAAAAAATAGATAACCCCTGCTTACGCTGTCGGAGCTAGTAAGAGTCTCGAGTTTCATGTTAAGTTCGTGAGAGTTTAGGAGATTATTGCTGCTCCGTGCCCGGTAAAAATGAGGTGGTAATAATTTAAATGCGACTGAGTCTTAAAAAAAGCATAGTTGTTGTAAAATTAATTTTAAAGTTCGAAGAAGATTTGAAAGATTTTTTTTCTGTTGTAGAAGCAATTGAGAGTTAAAAAATAGATAACCTAACCTGTTTATATTCTGTCGTAGCTCGGCAAGGGTCTTCAGTTTCATGTTTTAGTTCATGGGGCTTTACAAGGTATTTCTTACTAAGTGTTCGGTAAAGTTGAGGTGTTACTAAGTTAAATCCAACTGAGTCTCAAAAAAAGTATTTTGGAGTGATTTTTAGTTAGTAGTGAAAAGCAAAAGTATACAAGTTGACTCTTTAACCCTTTAAGCGGTCAATTATTTTACCAGAAATGCTTCCAAAAGAGGCATATTTTTTTATTGCATATAGTTAAGTACCATACTTAACAGAATAAGAATATTAAGAATTTTTTATTTTTTTTTATCGTTTTCAATGCTTTTACAACATTTTTTATTTTACAATTTTGGTCACAAAACCCCGAAATATTTGCTTTTTTCAAGTACATTCTGCATGCAGTAAAGAATGGTTTACAAATTATGCAAACATTTCTCTCACACTGTGAATTTTGAGGTATACAATTTTCCAAACAATTCGGGGAAACTAGAAAAGGAAATCAGAAAATATCGATGCCCGTACGGAGGCCAATTTCGGGTAGCACGTACACTGTACGGGCAAACTGCTTAAAGGGTTAAGTAATGCGTTTAAAATCCAAGGTAGGGTGTTTTTATTATATTTTCCAAATCGTGTAGTTCATCAGCTCCTTACTGAGACTGATATCCCAAAACAAGGGAGATGTTTTCTACATTGGTATTAGCCATCTCCAACTTTTTAATTTTGGTACAGCCAAATTTAATACTTTTGAAGATTTTTCACTGCCTCAAATGTTGTTTTATCTTCTGCTATAAAATGAAATTAGCTTAAAAAAAGAGAGAGAAACCGCGAAAATTATTCTAAATAGTGAGGGAATTCGCTATTTAAGATTCCTTTCCCCAACTTCAGTTAGAAATCCTAATAGACTGGAAAACTAAGTTAATCCAAAAGGCGAAAACTGGCCCTTTGTCTTTCAAAATCTGAAAACTTTAAGTTGATTCTTAAATGCTCCAAAGAATTTAAAATTTTTCAACAATAGAAAAGCACTAAATAATATAACCTGAAGTTAAATATAAGAAAAGAAAGAATTAACTTTCATTAAGAATTTCATAAGAAATTTTTTTTATTATTATTGTTATTATTGAGAAAACTATTTCTATGTTTTTCAAATACAGCCGAATTCGGTGGAGTAAAATAGGCAAGCATGACTGATATTAACAAGTAACATTTTATAAACGAATATAATAAAAAGCAAGCTGCTAATTGCTTTAATTAATTTCAGTTATTGAAATGATCACGTTTTTCCTCATGTAATAAAATGAACTTGCGCCTAAATGAAGGGTTAGCAGAACGGAAAGTGAATCATTTAACCTTCAGCCTGTGAGAACTGACCCGCGACTTTTTAAAAATCCACAAATCAACAGTTCATTCATAACAAAGAGACACAATTTAACTTGCGTAAAAAATACGCAAAAAATGGCAGAAAAATATTCCGAACCAATATAATAAATGACAATAATCAAAAAAAGTTTTTTAGTTCAACCACCTTAAAGAAATGTATTTAAGAAAAGGGCCTCTTTTTCCGAGTCGTCTTTAGAATCCGTTAGTTTAACCTTTGTATTGTGACGGGAGCAAATCAACTCCCCTCCCCCTTCTAAACCCCTTTGGGCATTCAGAATCCTATTTCTCAAAAATATCTCTTTTACCCGCTACCCCTTTTTTTTCTTTCTTTTTTAAGAGGGGGAACAACATTAGGGTGAGAGAAAGGGGTGAATAGGAGCTCTGATCTGTTAAATCGCTTGGATATGCAGCGGAAAGGGATTCACGAAAATATACCACTGCTAGTTGCGCAAAAGACCAAGCCTTTCAGTGGTTTTTCTTTTCCTTTTCTTTATTCTTTTTTTCCATTTCTCTCTCTCTCTCTTTTAATGACAACAGAGGAAATTTCTTTGATATAAATAGAGCATCCAGAACTAAACCATATTTTTCAACTACACACTAAAATTTATTTATTTTTCTACTGTTTTTAAATTTGTATTAATTTAACTATTTTTTGACTAGTGTTTATTTAACTTATTATAAATAATGTGCATTTATCTGATTTTTCAAAATGTATTTATTTATTTCACTTTTTTTCTTTTTGAAATTTTATTTGAAAAGGAAAATATTTCCTTTGTTATAACATACGTTAAGTTAAGCGATTTATTAAAACGTTGTTTCTTCCGCATGTTTTAATTCACAATATTTCTAAAACTCAAATGCTGTAAAAACTTCTCCAAGCTTAATTTCTTAAAATGACACTATTTATCCTTGTGCATAGATAATTTAAAGCTGTATATTAGCCTTAAAAAGGATGACAAAAGTGTCGCGTCAAATAATAGGATCAAGGTTAATTTCTTATTCAATTTATTTAACAGCACTTCTTTTTTTACCAATCATACTCACAAATACCAAACACATAGCGTGTATTTATGTTTGTGTGCTTATGTGTGTTTGTGTGTGTGTGTGCGGGTGGACTTCCATGTGGAGAGAAAGGCACATATATTAAATGGTAAGAGGGTACAATCCAATTACAATATAATTTATTTGATTTTATTTCTTTTCTTTTTTTTTTCAGCGAAAGTACCCTAGAAATAGATGCTTCAATGAAAACAAGTTCCTTATTTTTGCTAAACTTTTTTTTTTTAATCTATTTTCTAACTGAGTATTTTTTATACAAATAAAAAAATATAATACTGATTAAATTAAAAAAAAATACTAATCTCTTTTTAAACTAAGTTTACCCAAAAACTTGTATAAAATGTTAGTTTACTTGGTGCTTGATTTTGCGTCATCCGTATGATTTTTTTTTTTTTTTTTGATATACATCTCAGTATTTTCACAAGAAAATTAATGTAGTTACAATGATTTTTTTCAGTAAAATAAATAAATAAATATTTAAATGAAAAATAAGTGTTCATTTCTTTAAATGTTTTTTACTATACTTTTTCAATCTTTTCAGAACTGATGATTTAAAACACTCAGGGGAAAAGCAATCAGCAATTTTAATTCAATTTCAATATTCATATTTCTCTTAATAAAATACCGCACTAAGAAAATAGGAGAGATGTGAGATTAAGAGCTCTATTTTCAGTTAACATTCCCTTCCGAAGAAATTATAAAAACTCCTATTTCTTTTTTTTTTTTAAATCCTATCCCCTCTCTTATTTCGTTTGCCAACACAAAACTGATCTTAATTCATATATTGTACGTATCTTTTTTTTTAATGAACAAAAATGTAAGAATTCATTCTACATATGAAAGGCAGGATCACATAAATTCAAAAAAATATTTAGGAGAGATAATGTGTGAATCTTCACAGGTATTTGTTTCAACAATTCTAGAAATAAGTTTAAAAAAAGGATTTTCTGTAAAATTTGATGCATTCAAGTTTAAACCGTATTTTACGAAACCAGTGTGCATGTGTGTGGGTTTTATTTATTTATTTATTTATTTATTATTTTTTTTAGCTTCCTAATTTGGAAATAATAGTTTTGGCAATAGTTTTGATTTAAAAATAAATATTTAGTCGATCTAATTTAGTTGATATTTTTGATTTGCCATGCATACTATGCAATGCATACTTACGTTTAAAAGACGTTTTGTGTTTTTTGTTGGAATATAGTATATTTCTTTATGCCAACGTGGAATTTCGAAGTTTACATTTTATTGCTCTATTTTATTCTTAGTTCCATTTCCTTCCTTTTTTTCCCCCATTTATAAGAAGTAACATTCTTTTAATTGTTCTTCAATAAAAAGTTACCAAACATGAAGTTTTCTTATATCTTGAAATTTGCCTACAGTGCATGCCAACTAAAAATAAAAAAATATCTATAGAAAATTACAACGACGTTTCACTGAGAGAGCAGGATTTTTTTTCCAGACGACCCATCCGAAAATAAAATTAAACGCATCCCAATCCATATCTTTTGTTCGGATGATCAAAATTTTTATGGGGAAATGAAAAAGAATAATGAAGATAAAAATTAAGGGGATGGAGGGCATATTCTATTGAGGGTTGGTCGATTCGATCGCCTGAGTCACACCACTCTCCAGTCCACCCTGTCAGTTGTTCTTATCTATCTCCAAGAGGGGTGCAGCCGGTGTAGCACTAGAAACTTGATCTGCCATTTTTTTCATAGCTCTTTACGTTCTGGGGAGAAAGGGTTATGGATTTAAATGTTTTGGAGCGGCTCTGCGTTGGCTTGTTTCTGGGTTGTGACTAATCCACGGGATTAGAAAAAATGTTGGGATATGTTCTGTTGTGAATGTTACTCCATCTGGGGGAGTTCCCTTTTAATAAAGAAGCATAAATTGCAATAAAAGCACAAAACGGCCTACAAAGACTAAATATAATAGGATCTTGTTTCGTTGCAGAAATTTCATAAAGAAGATGAAATCTACTTCAATAAAATGCATTAAAGTTTGATGATTTCCAAAAACGATATTTATACTAGCCGAGCTTTGCCTCAAAATTTTCGAGCTTTACCGTACCAAGTGCAGTCGCTCGCTGGGGTTCTAATTGAATCGTTTATTTTGAAAAGGTAACATCTCTATTTTGATCTCCTCTGTCTCTTTAGAAAATTAAACAGCTCACGGTTATATTTTTGAATGTCATAATCAATGAAAAAATGCCTTTAGTTAAGTACACAATTACTGCAATAATTTACCAAATAACCATTAATTATGACATTCAAAAATATAACCGTGCGCTGTTTAATTTTCTAAAGAGACAGAGGAGATCAAAATAGAGATGTTACCTTTTCGAAATAAACGATTCAATTTCACATTAGCTACCAGTGTTTGTTGGCTCTCTTTGCCCCTATAAGAGTATTTTTGCCTCCACCTCGTTTGATTCCTATTCCATGCTGACGAGTGCCAAGAAGCACGAAACTGCAGTCCTTGGATGGAATAAATGAACTGGTGGTGCTTTGAATATTAATATTTTTTTTTCTCTCTCATTAATGAAAGTATCTCAATAAAATGGAAGTAATGTACCCATGAGATTCGCCAGTTACTGAGCAAATAATTTTATAGAAAATAAGTAGAATGAATTTAAGCAGAATTTACGTTCTTCATGGAGGTCATGCAACAGGCATAGATATAATATATTTAGGTCTTTATGAGCTGTTATGTAAAAAAAATGATCAGTTTATTATCTGCATCTGCTACCTAGAAGTTAAACATTTTATAAGTAAGTAGCTGGTGGAATGTCTTGTAACTTTAAACAGAATTATTTTCTGCCTATCAATCACTTTTTCTACTGAATTAAAAGTCAACATAGCTGGCTATTTTTCTAAAAAAAAAGAGGCAATTGTATAGCTTTTTTCAGGTTTGTTCTACAAATTTTCAACCGTATAAAAGTATACTCTGAAAGTGTACAGATTCACGTTAATAAATCCAATAATGGCGTTGGATTACACTAATAGTGCATTCAGAAACAATTGAAATACAGTGCCCACCGCTTATATGAATCACATTTGTTCCAAACAGATAAAGTGGCGGATTTAATAAAGCGGATAATTTAATAAAGCTGAATTTCGTCTTGTTTTTGACAGATTAATTCATTAAAGCGGCTGATTCAGTTAACCATTGATTCAATTAACCGGCGTACACTTATTCGAAAACTTAAATATAGCATTTGCAGTGAACAGAGACATTTTGTTTGAAGCAAAATGCGGATAATATATGCAAACAAAAATTAATGTTTAAAGAAATAAATGTTTAATTTATAAGTTGAAATAGCATCTTCTTTCACTTGAAAAATCGAAACACATCTTAGAGCTGAAGATGTTTCGGATTTTTTTCTTTCTTTTAATTACCTACCCGGAAGAATTACACTTACAAAATTGCGCTGTTAATTGCCATCGCCTTAACGAAGATAAAATTCCACGCAACTAGTTTATCGAGCTCTTCGACGGAGTCAAATATCGAAGCAATTGTGTGTCGAACAGCCCAAAACCAAAAGCTTCTTGGACAACCGGTTTGTGAGCTCTTCATGACTTTTATGATTGAACTGACTATCACATGACCGTCAGGATTTCTTCTTACGCAGCTCGTAGATGAAAGAAGAAATCTTGCGTGAATAATTGATTACCTGTATGTCTGAATCTGATAGTTTTGTTTTACTAGTGCAGTAGAAAAGACAGGCTAGGGTTGAAGACCTGAAATTGATCATAATTCAAACTTGTTAGAAGAATGTTTAAAAGAAATAATTTCAGCCGGTTTGTCTTTCATGCGATTATGATTTAGAAGTGATTTGTTTCTGCAATTAAAAATATGCTTTTCTAATTAGAGAATCCTTATTAAGAAAAAATTTGCCTGAAGTTTAAAGTCTTCCGTACAATTTGACTATAGATAGCTGGAAAAGACAACTTTACAGTAGAATTTTTTTTTAAACTCTTATCTCTACTTTTTTTCTGAGAAAGAATCTGTAGTTACTCAAACATAGCCCGATGAAATTCTTTTACTTGAAGGCAAATTTTCAACATTTAATTTTGCGCATCAGTCTGAAATTTCTAGAAATGAAAATTCAAAAATTCCTTCATCTTATTTATTCATTTGTTTTTTCGGTGCTTTGCCATCGTAATTAATAAATGTACTTTAGTTTTCGTGCTATATTTCCATTAAAATTACACATGCAGTACATATTTTTTAAAATATTTATGGTCAATCAGAATTTTCTAATTATAAGTTCTTTATTGCGTTTTTAAAAAAAGTCCAAAATTGAATTGAGAAGCTCAGTTTTAATTTTAAATTTTTATTTATTTATGTTTGTAAAAAATACATCGAAAATAGTGCAGTGTTAACAAAAAATAAAATCGGTGGCTTTCTCCTAATTTAGTAAAAATATATAAGAGATACAAGTAACCCATTACAATGCATAGACATTTTCTCTAATTTAAAACGGCGTAAATAAGAAATAAATCTGTGGCTCTATCCTAATTTAGTAAAAATATGTTTAACATACAAATAACCAGTGGCGTATCCAGGGGTGGGCTGATAGGGCTGCAGCCCCCTCCGAAATTATCAAAAAATTATTTAAAACATTTTAGTTATTACCCTTTTTCTTTATTTTTCCTGAAATTGCGAAAAGAGAATTTTTTTCTGCTGATAAAATTTTATTAAAGGAAAAATTTAAAGAAAGAAAATAAAAGAAGTAAATTCTTTCTTTTTTTTTTTTTTTTTGGCATGTCCATTTCACTGTTAGTCACGTTTATGACTATCTTATAATTCAATTTTGTGCATTTTATTGCAAATTTCTTTCAGAAACACAGATTAATCTTTGTTGATTCATCTAGCTATGTTCAATACATTTCAATACATGTAATTGAAACATAACATTAGGAACAATAGTAAAATAGATCGGAAAAATAATGTTATTAAATCACAAATTCGACAAAATATTGCATGCACTTGTTGGGGAACCCTTACTTTAATTAAGATAACTTTTCAAAATTTAATTTATCTTTTCCTGTTTTTATCAAAATGGGGTTTTATCAAAATATTGTATCTTTCGGTTACAATACAATAAGTACAATGCTAAAAAAAAAATAATGATGTATTTTTGTCATCTTAAATTAGCATTGATATGAGAAATTCAAAAAATTTACTTTTCTTAGCTAAATTTTCTGAGGTTCCCTGTTCTCTTCTCTCTAAGCCTCGACTCAGCCCCCCCTGAAATGATTTGTCTGCGTACGCCACTGCAAATAACACATTACAATGTAAGACAATTTCTCTAATCTAAAACCGTGTAAAAAAATAAATTGGTGGCTCTGTCTTAATTTAGTAAAAATATATTGTAAAACAAAGAGTGAACGCATTACAATGCATAGACAATTTCTCTTATCCAAAATGGTGTAGAAAAAATTAAATCGGAGGGTTTATGCTAATTTACTAAAAATATATAAAAGGTATAAATAGCGCAATGCAATGCGTAGACAATTTCTCTAATCTAAAACGGTGTAAAAAAAGTAAATCGGTGGCTTTATCCTAATTTAGTAAAAAATATTTAAAAGACAGCAGCAATGCATTACAATGCATGGACCCTAACCTAAAACGGTGCCTGCAAAAGACCTCATCTTACATGCTCCACCAATGCAAGTAGAAAAAATGACAAATAAAAAAAAATCACACAACAACGAGCGAGCAAACAAACAAATTAACTCTGCAAGCCAGCGAAACAATCGGCACGAGACGGCGGCAAGTGCCAATTGCCGCATCTAATTGGACATAAGACAATAATTTCTGAGTTCTTTTAAGCACTCACTTAATGACACGTGCTCATTTAAATTGAAGAATCCCCGCGGAGAAAATTGTTCCTTCTAAATGAGTTCTCCTCGATTCAGAGTTAGAGGAGCGCTCTCTCCGGTTTTTGCGATTGCTTGTTTCCTTTCGATTCTTATGAAATCGGTTTCCGCCGAAATAAGTTTCGAAATATCATAGACGGTAGTGATTCTCTGGAGCCCTGATTTTAAGTCGAATCTCTAAGATGGACTGATGATGTGCTGTTGATTTCTAATACAGAATCAATCCCATTTCAAAAAATTAAATTTCATTTGTTTGTACGCAACATTGTGTGTGAGCAAACAACAATAAACAGCCAAGTGAATATTGGCTGGCTCTGATAAATTAGTCTAATGGAGCATTAACAGATTATATTTGTTGAAATAGTGAAGAGTCTGGGTCCAGATAACGACTATTGGCGATATGCCATTCTATGACTTTTTTCATTTTAGATCCGAACGTAAATGAGCTCATCAAAGGTTTAGTAAATATAGCTCTGAAGAAACGATTGCTTAGTGAAAATGTGTGAATAAACTCAAATGGTATAAAAATGATAAATTACGAAATGTTTTGTAGCGGGGGATTTGAAACAAACAAAAAAAAAGGGGGGGGGGGGTTGCAATTAGAATTTCCAGTATCAAGCCAAGAAAGCCTTAACCCATTAATGCCCAGCTTCCCTTTTTGGGGACGGTCCAAAAAAGGGTCTGAATTTCCCCAAAATGAACACTTCAACCAAATAATAGTGTTCAACTAGTACCTTGGTATTGTTTCAATTCGTTATTAACAGATTGCAGCACATAACCATTGTAAAGTGTGTTATGTAGCAGTTTTAATATGACCTTTATCAAAAATGACATCGTTCACAATCTCAAGAAAAAAAGCTAAGTTTTCAAAGTTATTCCCAGATTCCCAATTTATGTTAATTGCTGATTTTATTTCTTCTTATAAAACGTCTATTTAAATATTATATCGTAGGCAGAAAAAAATTTTAATAAAAAATGTACCCCCTGGGGTCAATCGTAACTTTTAAGGGACAATTTTTCTTTCCTTAATAAAAACATTATTTTTTACATAATATTTTTTTTATTATTTTTCCTGTCCATTAAACACTGTTTGTAACCAGTATACAAAATATCTTTGGCAAAAAAAAATGTCAGGCATTAATGGGTTAATACTTACAAATATTTTTAGTTTTACAATCAAAGTCTTGTTATTAGTTAAAATATAAATACATTTCAGCATAACAATACAAAACTAACGATATTATACAATAGAAAGCCTAATAATAATAGTCAAGTGAAGGTTAGGCATCATGAACCAAATTGCTCAATCATTCTTTCGTTATTGAGAATCAACAATTGTATCAAAGTATCAAAGCGCCTCCTTTAATCATTAATACTCCTATTAAATGTTCCAATAGTTAAAGAGACAAAAAAAAATGTTCTTTTCAAAGTAGCCTTGAATGACGTTACAATCGGAATGACAGATTCGAGTCATAAATGCGTTTTTTAAAACCCCCAATTTAAGTGGACAATAAACCTAATTGATTTACACTCACTTCAGAACTTTGTTCCATTGTTCTAAATAAATGTCCAATACTCTTTCAGAATAAATTCGCCATTTATTCCATTTCTGTGTGGGATTCGTTCCATCTGTGTAAGCAGCTGCTCGATGTCATGTCACGCTTGAGCCCATCTTCCGGACGTTGTTTCACGAATGATTCTATTTTGTCACTTTTTTGCCAGTTGCCGAAGAATCGTCTGCAAAAGCAGATAAAAAGAAAAGCCGAAAAATTAAAACTAAAAGAACACGACCCAGTGATTTAGAAGCACAATTGCTATATCCAGCGCATGTGTGTATTTTCAAAATGGTGCCCGGAGTTGTTACGTGTAAACACGTTTTAAACTGGTTGTAAATGACATTTAAAGTTGACTGAATTCGGATCTAGCTTAAATAATTATTGCCTAAATAAGGAAAATAAAAGTGACGTCCTAACAGAACTAATTTGCACCTAATTTAGATGCGTAACTTAAATTGACATGTTTTTAAAAGTCATCAATTTGTGACGCTTACTCATTATAGAAGTTGTTTATTTTATTTTTTTTAAGGTGTAAAGTAGCTTCAATATAATATCTTATGATTTTGAAAGATTGTCAATAGCTTTTACTTAGGAAATTCTTCGTTCAAAATGATGGGTTACATTTTTTGTTACTTTTGAGTTATTACAATGTTTATGAGTGTTTTATCACTGCATGTTTAATTTTTTTTTTTTTAAACTTCTTCAGCTATAAAACATTTTTGGCAAATTGGAATCGAACAAACAAATTGGAGTATTTGAAGAAGTAACTGTTGTTGCGCTACATTGTTTTTTCTTAATATGTTTCAATTACAATTGCTGACTATTTAAATGACAAGCAAACATTTTTGTTCAAAAGCCGAGCGTTTGGTTCTTTAACTAAAGTAAGCATTCATATAAACTTTAAAATGTATTGAAATTATAATTTACCGCATACAAAATTAAATTATCCTTAACTCTCTTTTTAAATAAAAACACCTGCATCTAAAACTGAATTTCGTTAAAGATTGTCAGCAAACTTATAAATAAGCTTTATAATGTATTTATTTATTTATTTTTATGAGGACTATTTAAGACTAAATTGGAGAAATCAAAAATAAAATGTATGTGTGTGTACGTAAACAAATAAGCAAAATGCGAAATGTATTGAAATATAAAAAATGGAACAAATTTCAAATTATTATTATCAATTAGTTAGTAATTATTAATTAGTTAATCAGTTAGTTCGTATCATCAGCTACTTAAATGAGCAATTGGGAAAATATACCCGTGGAAAGCAAAATAAAACTTGTTGCAAATCCAAGCCTTAAATTCTGATATCAAATGAAAAACGAAAGCAAAACCTCAAATTTCCAGGTCTTTTATGCTTTTTTATCCCACAGAAAAAAGACCTCCTCTTCAAAAGGGACGATAGAAAACAAAGGTTAAAGCTTTCTACAATCGTCATGTTTGCAAATCAGCTTTAAATGCACATCAGCGGAGGGAAAAAAATCATTGAAAAAACATCCCGCTGTTCCCTGGAAAAAACAAACATAAAAACACCAGCATTAAAGAATATGTACATAAAAAACTCTGATCTCAAAGTACTGCAGCTTGGCTGTCGATGACAGCTGCGAAAAGAACATTTCACAAACTCTGACTGCTTGCACCCCACACCCCCTTTTCGGATATCATCGACGGGAAATTCCCCCTTAGACAACATGTCACAGATCTCGGGGCTTCAAATGCTGAGGTACAAGGTTCGACATGTTGGATTTCATTGAAAGAAGTGGAAAAACTGTGTATAAACTTCATTAGAAATGAAGTTTTCTTTTTTCTTGAAACATAATTTAAGCAGTTTCAGTAAATGGTTATTTTCTTATATCCTTCCTTTTTCCACCTTCAAAGCATCTCTAGGTTTAAAAATACCAACACCAAGGAGTTTTTTTCAGTTTCTAGAACTCTCTGGTGTTCTTGTGTTGTACACGTTTATTATGTTTATTTTCATGACGATAATTTCTGCTAAAATTATTAATTATTCACTCTTTACCCAGTGTGCACTTATAAAACATATATTTTCGGAAAAAAATCATCATATTAAAAATTTTCAGCTAAAGTAAAATTTCGTTACTTTTAAATAATATAATACTTTTAGCAAAAAATTACTTACATTTTCGCTAAAGTAAAATGTTACGATGTGATTAAAAATACAAATAAATATAATAAATAGAAAGTTAATTATATGCCGTGTGAATTTCGTAGTAAACAAATTTATGAGATTTGTACAAACTAAAATTTTTATAGGCTGTTTTGCTTATATTTTACTTGAAATTAATAAAGCAAATCAAGCACTTATCAGTGATAGTTTAAATTTATAATTTTTAAACTAGAAATTAGTGATCATCATTATTGATTTAGCTTGGTTTACTTATATCTTTAATTGATTAATTAATTAAATTATATTATTTATTTATTTTATGTATTAATGAATTTATATATTAATGTGTGATTTATTGTGTTGAAAGTAGGGAGAAAAACTGAGATTTTTAGCATTTCGTCAAAAGTTTTAATTCAATGAAAAATACTGCTCTCTATTAAAATCTCAGGCTAGAACAAAAAAACAAGCTTTAAAACTCGAGAATGTCGTTTTATATTAGTTTATTTCGTCATATTTTTATCAACTTTAGAAAATTCGCTCAATACTACCATTTTTCCTAAGATCTTTCCATTAACTAATGGAATATTAAATCGATCGTAATGATTAAAACAATTTTTTAAATTTTATCTGAAAATCACCTTTATTCCTTTTTAGCGCAAAATATTTTTAGAGATATTTAAATATAATTGGAATTTTTATCCTTGTGTGACCAAAAATGTCACGCAAGAGCTGAAGCTGTCTCCATTCCACACTTTAGATATTGAATTCATACATGACGTAAGAGTAGTGAAGCGAATTATGTAGATTCACAAGTATGCGTATCGGAACTGTTAAGCTGTCAGATCGTTCTACGTTTCAAACACGTGTTCTATCTCCCAAACCAGTTTTAAGCAAACGATAAAACAAAATATCGTCCGCTAGTTCTGCCATTCTACTTCTCCACGGACAAAGAGGTTCGAGACAGAAACAGCGTCATTATTTTCTTTCACTGACCTACCTTAAAAATAGTGATGATTCTTCTCTAAAGACATTTAGGTGACTGCACTGGCACTGAAGGTCTGGTAACTGTGCGAGGAGGTGTTGAATGGAGTCTGGTTTAAATGTTGAGCAATGTGTATTTGGGTAAAAATTAACTTAATTTGGCTATCGCTTAAGTAGGACTTTTGTTGCGAAAACTAGTGAAAACAATAAGACACTGCCCTACAATGGATTCCCTCACACGTAAATCTAGAGGGCAACGAGATCGCAGATATTTTAGCAAAAGCAGGTGCTTGTGAGCCCACTGCGCAGTCAGCACCGCTAACCTATAGTGAGATTTTCTCAAAGATTAAACACCAAAATGGGATTACTTGGAATGTCCCCCCAGAGCACCACTGGTATCAGCGTCCTCGTCCTGGAGGTTCCCTGGCTCAAGAATTCAATAGACAGGAGCAAACCACTCTTGCCCGCCTTCGTAGTGGTCATCTTAAAACTATGAAATTCATTGGGGGTGCTAAGAGATTTCAAACATGTACCAACTGTTCTGTTCAAGAGGCATCTCCTCTCCACATCCTTGAGTGCCTGGGACTTACCAGACAGGATTTGGCGGACGATCCTTTGCTGGTGTTAGATTTCCTTAGGGTGTACAACATCATGGACCTGGTCTAGCACCGCTGACCAACGGGGGCATGCAACAACAACATAAGACACTACAAAAAGCGAAAGAGGAAAAGCGTTTTCGGAAGAAAAACTAAATTTAAATAAAAAAAAGACGAGGGGGGAGGGAAGTCATTAAAGCAATCCAAAAATAATCTAGATGAGTTTGAAGCATTGGTTATTTTCCTTTTCTCGACCTTTTCCGTTTTGCGAACGCATTACATATGCCACCTTGGTTTCTCGCATTTTACTAAAGATTCAGAATGTAACAAAACCAAAGAGAGAAAAAAAAAAAGAATAAAATGAGTGATAGGGATAGATCATCAGCCTTCTTTGACTAAAGAAAGGAAAAAATAAAAGCCAGAAGGTGCACCCCCACAAACATTCAATACAAACAAACAAACTTTTTAAAGGTGCTACTTACTCTCCCACGCTTTAAACGGAAGCGATTGTCCATCTTACCTCCCGAGTGTAAACACTTTTTTCTTCTTCCTAAGGGGTCAAAAAGCACCTGACCCACGCCGCAAAAAACCGAAGCCACACGTTCCATGCAGCAGGCAAAACCAAAGTGATCAAGTGGGTCTTCAAGGAAGAAGAGAAGGACCCCTCAAGATGGGGGTGTCGGCGGGAAGGTCTCGACAAAAGAAGTCCACCTACATACGAATTTTGTCTTCTTTTTTTCGTTGAATGAGAAAAGCAGAGAAGTACAAATATGAGGCAATCGGCGCTTTATTCAGTGGCTGCATAGGCTGGGGAATGCTTAAGAATCGGAAAAGATTGAAGACGGAAAGTTGGCCAATTTCGTTTCCCACGATAAAGGTAATCAAGATTGTATTTGGAGAGGGTATTCAGGGAAGAAAGGAAAGATTTGTCGGAAGACCACTAGAAAAGTATTTCTTCTTCAAAGATCTCACATTTTCAGATTTCTTTTCTATTTATTTGGTTTATTTTATTACTATTTATTAAAGTAAAACAAATAATAGTAACAAATAATGTTTTATTGTTGTTTAATGCTTTTAAATGTAATTACCTGTAAAATTAGAGGGTAGTTAATGGTGAAATTATTATTGAGTTTGAAAATAATAATTTACTTGAAAATAATAAATTACAATATTAGTTGAAAGAAGCATGATCTGTTTCAAGCAAAACTAAATTCGAAAAAAAAAAAAAAAGTTATCGTGTATGTGTGGATAAAACTTAAGAGTTTTATTAAAATTTTAATATATAGCGAAGAAAACAATTAATTCTAAATGTATTCGCACCATTTTGTCGGAATAAGTAAATTTACTTGTCTTTAGTTAAAAAATAAAATGACATCTTCCCTTGTTATTCCATTTCTTCCTCTTCTCCTTTTTCTATTACTTCTTCTTTCTTTTTTCTCTATTCTTTTCTTTATTATTCTTTTTTTTTTAATCGTTACTGACAACTTTTGTTTCTTATCCACAAACTAGCATTAAATTTCATTTAGTAATGAACTCAAGTTTTAACCAGACTTAGTTGTAAAGTAGTAAAATATATTCCCACCGCTCTACCTCTTAGCTAAATTTCTGAAAGAAAAAAAAAAGCCTTTCTGCTTTTAGAGAAGAGAAGCAGGATATTTTTTACGTGACTCGTGTTTTATCATTTAATTTATTAATTCCGTATTGATGGAACCACCTGTTTTAAAAGTTGTCTCTTTTATTCTCTATTATAATAACCGTAACTTTAACTTCATGTGCTCTTATTTACTCAAACCGCAGATGTCTTTTCTGTGCAAAAGATCGTTAAAAATTAGTGGCGAAAGGGCTAAAATATCTTTTCAGAAAACCAAGTCAATGATCCATCAAATAAACAGTTTCAGTGAGAATCCTATCCGATACATGTGAGCGTCATTTAAATTCCCTTCCACCAGGGAAGTAGACACGCCTTCAGTGAAGACAGAAGCCATAAGGGGTAGATTTCGTGAGATGGAACGTGGGTCGACAGGTGGGCAGTCGACCGTTAAGCAGAAATCTTTCAAATGCCGGTGCCAATTGAACTGCAATTCCTCTTCCATAGGATGGAATCGGCCAGAAATATCTGTGATTAATTTGATGATTTCCATGCCCTCTGAATCACGCGTTCTGCTTGCGAACCAAGGCCTCCTTTTCGAGTTGTCAGCTGATGACAATCCACAGATAATCGAACGAAAACGAAATTTATTCCATGAACACTATTCGAATAAATGACTCGGGCATTTCAAAAGATGTTTACCAGAAACTTGTTTGTTTTATGATTATGTTTTGAGTTGTTTAATTCGATTGTTGAGTTTTGTGTTGAATGGATTTGTTGAGGAGGCGTAATTTGACAAATCTATTGGAATGACGCTCGATGCAAATGGCTTATGACATGAGAATTAAGAAACAAATTTAATATCACTTTTATTCGAAGAACTCAAGAATTGGTTCGAATCAGCTCGAAATACCTGTGATTAATTTGATGGTTTCCATACTCACTGAATCATGCTCTCTGAGGTCTCCTTTTCCAGTAGTTAATTGATGACAATCCTCAGATTATCGAAAAAGAAATAGATTCCATAAACACATTTCGAACGAATTGCTCGGCCGTTTCAATAGATATTGACCTGAAACTTGTTTGTTTTATGATTATGGAATTCCACTGTTGAATTTTGTTGTTGTAGAGACATAAAATGACAAATGTGTTCAAATATTGCTGATTGTAAGCAGCATGTAAAATTATGGCCGGAAAATAAACTTAGTGTTACTTTCATTTTTTGGAACGGAGGAAAAGAAATTTTATTATGAAAATGTCATCTTATTCCAGTAAGCGAAAATTAGAAATTCACTTAGTACTAAAGAATATTTTCTTTCTAGACAAAGTGAGAAATGTCTTGTAAATTCGTGGATTATCGTAGGAATTAGCATTTGTAGAGTGCAAGATTATTAAAAGAGGTGAAATCAAATTCAATTTTCCTGTTCATTAGTTTTAGGAAAAATATTTTCCGAAAATTATTATTGCTTTTTGTTCTCAGAGTACTCTAAATTTTGAGTATTTCATTTTTTTCTCACTGTGTGCAACAATTTAATATTCCCGATTCAACATATATATATATTATAAATTGTTACATCGCTTTAATCGTAAAATAGAAACCAGTATTATTGTTGGAAGCTGCTTTTATCGTCATTTGTACTCCTAGCACATAAAATCTGAAGCTGATTGTGTAGAAGCATCGATAATTTTAAGACTAATCTTTAAGTTCAAATATTTTTTATGCCTTAACACCATCATTTTTGCATGTCCCCATTTGCAGCACACATAGAGTCATAACAAATAATTTACTGTTCTAAATTCAAAACATCCAATAACTCACGACAATCTACATTTTAATCTCATTATTACCCAAAAACATAAATAAGATCATCGGCAAGGACACTTTCATTCCATTTCTCCCATAAAATATCTTCAGCCGCGGACATATTCTCTTTCCCCAGGGGTTTGACATCATGAGGGATTTCCGAAGCTCATATTCCCTGTCCCCCACACGGGTAATCCCTGCGGATCAATATCCTCCCTCCGAACAAATACATCAGAGCATTAAGAGGTCACTTGGTGGATGGTCAGTGGGCACTTCACATCCCGATAGAACAAGCAACAAACTCCATTTCGAAGCCACATGGTTTCTCTTGGTTGAGGTGAGATGGATTGGTAAGTGAGGATTGTTTCTAAGTAGATCTGTTCCCAAATATTTGCAGAAGTTTAAATGTGTGATTGTTGTGGCTTTATAAACTGATTTTAAAATTTTATATGTGAAATATAATTTAATAGTTGTTTAATTTCAGTTCCTTAAATTCTATATTGGGTTGCTTTAGAGTTATAAATCGTTGCTGGTGTGACCTTATCAAATTCAAATTTTAGATACAAAATTGTTTAACAAATCAAAAGTCAATGAATAAAACCATTAATGGGATCTGGAGGGGATTGTTTTTCCGAAAGTCTTTCTTAGAGCAGTGCCCAATTTCGTTCGATTTATTTATTTATTTATTTATTTATTTATTTTTGAATTTTAGATTCTTAGTTATTATAAAATAATATTAATATTGTTTCATTCAAATTTGTTTGATGAATCAATTTTTAATCAATTATCTTTCTCAGAAACTTGTGCTTTATTTATGTCTGCCTAGATTTATTAGAAAACATTGAGAAATAACTGAGACATGAGGATATAAATAAAAGCGTAAACCTAATTCGATAAACATAAAATAAATGAAATGCCTCAACAGCAGTGCAAAAAAAAAAAAAAAAAAAAAGAGTAGAGCTGTTTTCTTTCGTACGGTTTCCATAGAAACGACGCAAAATTTCTAAACTTGATACGCCTATTAAAAAGTAACAGAGTATAAAACTGGACGAAATGGAGAATTAATTAGTAGTAAAATTCTAGTTAAAACACTCACTGCACTAAAATAAAACCGTTTACTAAAAATGTAATTAATAATTATAAACAATTAGCTAATTATAAATTAAGCGATCGTGAAGAACTTATTGAAGGAATCGATTCATTTATGCGGGGGGGGGGGGGGGGATAAACAAATACCTTCGCCTTCCAGAAGCGTAGATGTAGATGGGACATAGTTAAGTAACTTAAGCTACTGCGCTCTTGAGTAAAAATTGGGAAAGTTACTTTCGTTTTCATTTTTTTAAGGGTAGTCGTAGTAATATTTAATATATGTTATCAATTTAAACTATAAATTTATGCACTTTATTTATAAAAATGAAAATGCATGAGTTTTAACAATGAAACAGAAACAAAATTGAGGAAATGGACATAACTTAATGTTACTAGAAGTTACAAAAATCATAATTATAACGACAATATGTGTTTAAAAAAGCTTCTAAAGATGCTTTTAAGGCAAATATCTCGAAAAAACATTATTTGAAAATCCCAAACTTTTAAATCCCCTCATCAATATCTATCTACGGTTGCTTAACCCTACACTACATGATTTTTTTTTTCTTTGAAAGAAATATATATGTTTTTTAGCGTAATAAGAAAACATTGGAAAACATTTTTAAAAAAATAATTTTGAAGATTTATGTTTATATTTGCTTTAACGATACCTAATACTTGCTTTTTATGCTTGAGTTGCCTTATGCATGGTCATAAGGATAAATAGTCAATGTAGCCAATTGGCAACGCTATGCAGTGTAGGGTTAAGTTCAGCCTTGAAGTTGCTTTTTTAACTTTTTTCACAAAATTAATCACTACTGTCTAAAATTTTTTCGTATGACCTCCGCCGCATATGCGCACGCGCCAAGTCTCTTCGGACTTTCTCGAAATAGGGAGGGAAAGCAACGCGGAAGTAGTAAGCGAACAAAAACTCAAGGCATCGGGTAGTGCGCATCCAAAACCTAACTCCCCTTTTTCAGATGGATGCGTCCGTGGCTGCCAGGCGCACAAAACGCAAACAGACAGTACATTTGTTTTTGCTTTTGGCAACAATTAAAGAACTTTTTCCGCCAATCCACTAACGACAGAACAAGTATAATAGAAGCTAATAATAAAGAAAACCTTATTTTGTAGTTTTATTTTGCTACTAGCTTAGTACCCGGCGTTGCCCGGGTGCTTATTAATACAACATAGCTAATTATAATTGTTTTTAACTTATTTCATGCTAAAATAAAATCGGTGAGCCTTAAATTGATAATCTTAATCTTTGTTGGAAAATACTCCTATTTAAATGTGTAAATTTTATCCATTTGTATGCTTAAAGGCTTATTTCTATTACTCTACATATTCAAAGTAATAAAGAAAATGGCCATTTTGAGACGAAAAATTTGAATTTTGATGTTTAAGGATTTTTTTTTTAATTTCAAATCCCCGCCTATGTGAATTCTAGCGCATCAGGGAACCTTTGTGCCAAGTTTGATGAAAATCCGACGAAAACTGTGGGGGATATAAGGAACAAACATACTAACAAATATATATATATATACACATATCCATTTTTATTTATATAGATTTATTGAAAGCTTTTTTAACAGTAATCTTAGATTCCAGAAGTTGCAGAGTTACCACTCTACGGGCAAATATTTCCTCTATATAGGGCTTAAAAGTCAAATGTACCCTTTTGCGCCAGATGGCGCTTCAGTCAAAGCTTCGAAATTCTGGAATTGTGGCTGTGCGCGCCGAAATCGGAGAAATGGCAAATCGCGAAAAGGAAAAACGGCGCGGATTGCCGCCCTCCAGAGCGGAGAAAACAGCGGAAGAGGGGAGTTCCGAACGAATTGGATCGGAAATGGAGAATCCCGGCGAAGACACCGCAGTCGTTCCGGAACGGAATCGGGAAAAGGACCGGGATGCTTCCGAGGCCTCGACTTACGATTGCGCTCGAGAGTCGTAATCGATTAATCGGAGTACAAACGGATTTGCGTTTATCTGCATCATCACACTTGATACAAATTCTACCTTCTGATCAATAATAATAATTGTTTTTTTTTTCTTTTAATACTATAGAAACGAGATTTCGTATGACAATTTCGTCGCATTAATTAACTCTTGTTTAGATCAATTTATTTTACTGCATTCCTAAAGATGTCCTTGTTAAACATATTAGTTTACTCCTCCTTTAATAATCAAACTAATTAAGAACTAATTTGGTCATATGGACAAACTAAAAATTTTTTTACAAGTGTGTGTGGGGGGGGGGGGTGGAATCTTTTCACTGTATTGTTCAAAACGTCTTTCCCACATTGCATAAGTTTTAAAATATAATCATAGTTTCGAGAGTTCATTAATATTATCAATAGTATTATCCTTAAAAACTTGATGATTGTAGAGCCACCCAAGGAATGCAAAAAAGGAAATAAAAATACAAGAGAATAGCATAAAATGATTATTTTTTTTCTTCATTTTGATTACAAAAAAAAAAAAAAATCATGACATTTATCTATCGGATATGAATCACAAAAAATGTATCATCATCACAATAATATTAACTATAGACGTGGGATAGAGATATACGACACACTATTGAATAAACATGTATTTGGAGTTGCTTTATCTTTTAAAATGTCAGGTATTTCCCCACACCCCTACTTTCAATTTTGCAAAAGAAACAAAAAAAAAAAAAAAAAACCTCCCGGGCACCTTTGATGCGAACGAACATTAGTTGCATATTCATCCAATGAACTTGAGAAGTGAGCTATCAGAATATTAAGGGCGTAATTGTCTCACCGAAATATTGTAAACAAAACCGTAAGATTAGCTTCGGATCTTAAGATGTAATACTCTAAGGAAAATCGCTTTTTGCATACACGAGCAAAAAATTACACCTTGATCGCTTAGTATGTATTTTTGTATAAAATATTAGAAAAATTAAGTATTCAAAGCAAAGATAAGTGAAATTTTGTAAAACTGATTTTTAAATATACCAAAATTAATGTCGCTCGTATTCGTGAACATTGATATTATCACAAGTATGTTCTTTGAAATGGAAAGACTCAATGTCAGGATTGGTACTGACAATACATGGCACACTAATTTACACCAGCTGCCATGTTCCAAACATCTAATGAATATGGCCATTTCTAAATACCAGTGATATTTGATGTGGTTGATAGGGCGAGAAACACATTAATTACTGAAGGAAAAATGAGAACTCCAAAAATCTGAGAACCCGTAATTGGCAGGAACAAACATTGGTGCCTGATAGATCAAACATTCTTGCTGATAAATGTGACATTAGAGCTGTCTGCTTGAAAAAAGAAATCGCCATCATCCTTAAAAGAACATGACCTTCATCGGGCAGAAAACACTTAGTATTGTAATAATGGCCTCTGCCAGCGGCTTTTGAAACCGTAATCGTTTATCTCGCTTAACATTTCCAACGACAAATACAGAAAGCATTCCCCAAACGCCCCTCCAACCTAATCTGACATTCTTCCTCACTTCATACAGCACACATAAATACTGGGAAATCGTATCCCAGACATAAACCGCAAGATGAACACGGGAAAAAAAGACCTTCAAACTTTCTCCATGTATTTAATTTCGATTAATGTCACCAGTATTTCAGAGGAAATGTGGCGATAGGTACGTCGCCGTCAACTCTTCGCGTATAAATCGTCTGCAATGTCTTCAAGCCGCACGCTCGGAATCCATAATCGCGCAATTAAGAAGACATCACGACAACTCACGTTCACAAAGATAATCCCCCCCCCTCCCCCCGCATTGGAAACTGAGCGAAATAACTTCTCAGGTTTCTGGTAACAAGAAAGAAAGAGCGAGAATTTCTTTTCAATCTTTTGATGCGTTTTTCTTTATATATGGATATTTTTATAGATACATGTATGTATACTTTTTGGAATCGGATGTTATAAGTCCGTTGACTTTTTTTTCTGACGAAGGGTAGCATCAAGAGTAGCTATCGATTTTTGACAGAGCAAGAGATTATAGCTGACTGTATTTATGCGAGGTCGCTCTTGTGCTTTGCATAGAAATGGGCCACTTGTGCAGTACCCCTACTGAGCAACAGGCTTTATCCGGACAAGGAGGACATGAATTTTTCCAGGATTTGCTTCCAGTTACTAAGTACCTCCATCGTCTGAAGAAACAATGCTTCTCTGGTTATGAAAGGATCGGTAATTCAATTCAATGAAACCTGGCCATAAGAAGACGCAGTTTACAACATGATGCTTACATACCTGGAATAATTGCAGTTTCTTGTTACCTTGGGGGCGTCGATCCTTGGGAGGGGTCACCATTAGGTTTAAGTGATGGTCACATGTTTTCAAAAAAGTAAGACTCGTGTTCAAAACATCCTTTAAATCTCTAAAGCTTATTTTAAATTTTTACAAAGTGTTACCAAATTTAATATTGCGTCCCTTCCCCTTCCATGTGCCAAAAAAAAAAAAAAAAAAAAAAGGAAAAATATACAGCAAAGGTGTCAAACAATTTTTTGTTCCATTTCCTGGGTTTTCAAGATGCCGAAAAAGCTTCAGAAACGATGTCCAGACATAAATTTTAAATTTTACTATTTATGTTAAAAACGTTTTGTTGAGCAGTATTTCGAGTATTTCGTAATGCAAAAAAAAAAAAAAAATAGTAGTCATGACATGTAAGATAATTATAATTAATTTTTTTGCAAAGAACTGAACGAAAAGAGATAAAAAATGCCAGATGCGTTAGTTAAAACTAGTTATTATTCAGAGCATTTCTTGAATCTACAAGTGCAGTGGTGGATTTAACACATCGTAATTGTTAGGGACCTCCGGGACCGTAGAGGCCTTATATGAACCACAAAATTGCGCATGGTAAATGTTTTACATTGTTCCAAGCCGGTCAAAGGGGCCTGAAAAATGTATTTTAACCGGCCACCAAATTTTCAATTCCGCCGCTGTACTAGTGTATTATTTCTCTGACGCGTTTTCATTCTATTGCTGACTTTTCAGTCTGTTTCACGGCTTCTTACTTTCACATCGGAAAAACAAAATGGTAGATATGCTCCATTCTCTGTATAGGTAATTTTTCATTGTATTTAATTGCAGAAAGCTATTGAGATATCTGTCTGACACAGAACAGAAATACAGAAGTGAGATTTAAATTCAAAACGCGGGTTAACTCTCACATAAAAGAACTCCCAGGAAGTACAATTTAATTATGACGTTCGACAACAATGTCCGCCTCAGTGAAAGCAGTCGTGCAGAGCTCTGTACGTGCCGGACAGTCGGACTGAGCGAGCTCTTAATTAACGGCTGTATTTTGTGTCTGCCTTTTTCCATTCAATAATTTTAATTAATAGGAAGCCGTGTACGAACAAATCGTAATTGCCGTATCTGGATTCAAATCCCCATCATAGGGTAATCGATTTGGTAGAAGAATAATGACGTAAGTCAGGAAAAATACGAAGAAAAAAGAAAGCTCAAAGTGCAATGATTACTACAAACTAAATCTACCATCACATTTTTTGACTCCCATGTAGTTAGACATCATTTTATATCTTTATGCATCTAGTTGTCTGCTTACAGATATGAACACAAAGATTTAAGTATTAGACATTCTATACACTTACAAATTATCTAGATTTCTTACGTTCATGCATACTATTTTAATTCATATACTTTTGAATAAATTCATCAATTAAATTTTCTGAATTGCTACTCATATACTTCGTCTTTATTCCTTTAACTATTTAACTATGCCCCCCCCCCCCCCCACCCATTTACACTTGGGCTTCGTTTTCTAGCTGTTTTGACTGACATTTCCTTTACTTCGCTCTAGTTTCTATATATTCTCTACGGTTAAATAAAATAATTTTGTGCATTTATTTTTTATGCTTTTCTCTTAAAACATTCTTTATAAGGTAATGTTTTAGTATTCATAGTGCATTCTTTATGACATTTTTGCTGAATTGTTTTCAAGAAACAAGGATAAAAAGCAGAACTGTTTAAAAAATTTTAAAAAGTACTTGATCCATTTTTTATCTGCAATTTTTCATATCAGATTTGTATTTCTAAAAGTAGTTGACTTAGAAGGAACCTAAAGTACTAATAAAACGTGGGAGTGTACTTAAGTAGTAAGTAACATATGTTGATCTAGTGTGATAGGGAACAAAGCACGTAGATTATATACAGCATAGTTATTATGTAAACAACAACAGACGTGGCTCGCTGTGGCAGCAGTGGATAGAACTTTTTTTGAATTTTCCACTTTGCTGCATTTTCTGTTTACATTTAAAAAGAGAGAGAGAGAACAAGAAAGAGAGAGAAAGAGAAAAAAGAGACGAAGAGAGAGAAAGAAAGAGCGAGCGAAAGAAAGTGATGAAGGTACGGTTGTAGCAATTTATTACATGTATATACATTATCATATTGGCGCAGTAGTTAATATGGCTTAATACCACGGGTTTGGGGTGGTTTAACCACCAAGCATTCCTGTATGCTTCCTTCCTGTCTTCTTGAATTTGTTATGTTCAGTAAATTGCCTAAGATATCATTGTAGGTTTGCAATGAATAACATTTTTTGATTTTCTTTTGACGAGACTTCAATCTCGTTTGAATTTTCTTTATATTTTTTTTTCTGCTTCTGTGTAATATTCAATTGCATTTAAACATCTACTTTACTTAATTTACTGCGGTTTTTACATATATTTGAGTCATTATTCATTAAACAAAGTTACATTTACTTTCTATGCATAGTAATACACTTCATTCATCTATGCCAGTGTTCCTCAAATCGCTGTCGATGGTTCCGTCCATTTTTTCCCTCTGAATAGGGTGGCTCGCATTTCTATCGCCTGTCACGGGTCTATCATAATAGGGGACCTCTGCCACAGTTTTGCTCAACCCAATCACGTATTTAGAATTCATTTCGACATCTCGGGTTAAGTTTTGTCTTCCATGCCTTTTGTTCCATCTTTTCATATGCCAACAACGCGATAGATTTGTAAATGTTTTCCATCAATGGCACAAAGGTGAACCTCAACAAAAGGTCAACAGACCGACGCGTGGACCACATGAGGAAAATAAACAAAAAAAAAGCATTGCTCATTCAATCAGGAAATTTGTCTTACGCACTCATTAAGCTATTCATTCAATTATATTTTACTACCAGACAATAACCAGCGACAATGGAAGATTGGCTTTTGGTTTAAATACGCGATTGAAAGAGCCAAATCCTCTGAACTCATATTTAATGAGAACCTTTTAATAATGCATTTATAGATGAAAAAGCATAACCGTTTCATTGTAGTGAGAAACAACCAATCTGCTCGAATACTATGGACTCTCTTTTTTCTGTTTTTTTTCTCTAACATCATCTTCCTTTGTCTGCTTGTCTTGCTAACAAAATATTCTTCTAAAGATAGATTTGTTGCATCAGGAACACATTTCTCATATTTTTTCAAGATGCCAATCTAGCTGCTTGTTTGAATGAAGCCTTTGAAAAAATTATAATAAAGAAACCGAGCAACTAAATTATTTTTCTAAGTTTAAAGGATGGCCGTAATCGAAAATGTCGCTCTTAACTTTTTATTTAGCAATCAACTATAAAATGATTCATTATGTGTACTGTTATGACACTTATGACTTAGAGTTAACACAAATTTAGACTTAATGCACACAGTTTTGCAAAAAAAAAAAGAAAGAAAAGATAAAACTTTGTTTTTAATATGCTATGAAGCTGACAGATAACATGCCAAATGAAATACTTGTGTAAAATATTCATTATTGTTTATTTTGTTCGTCTGTAACGTCGGTTGAGGAAGCTACTGACTAGCACATTAAGTTCTACGCGCGGAAAAAAAAACAAAACTTTTGAATAAGAAATAAGAGCTCGAGAGCTTAAAATTAATAACATTTCAAAAAAAAAAGAAAAAAGAAAAAAGAAAAAGAAAAAGAAAAACTTAAAAAAAGAAAAAAAAAATAGAAAACCTACTGTATCGATTAGAAGACTCAGTTAATAAAAAGTCTTTAACAGAATAAATAACAGGCGGGAATTTTGTAATTACAGTTGTTAATATGAAAATATTTTAGTGATTTTAGCTATATTTAGTATTGAAACCAAATTTCACAAAGTACTGTAATTAAAAAAAAAAAAATGACAAAGAAATGAATATGATTATTTCTTTGTCATTTTTGAGGTCAATTACTTCATACATCGATTGTCCCTATATTTTATAATTTCACTGAAAAGCAAATGATTTAAATTTAGAAAAACCGTTTCGATTGAAATTGAAACATCAGCTATAACTGTAACTAACATATGCAAGATTTGAAGTATTATTTTTTTGAAAACAAAATAGTCTGCGCTATGTGTGAAACAGAAAGTATTAGGAGACAATATGCCGTTCTGAGAATAATAATAAATGTAACACGAGTATTATAACATAGGGTGAGTTCTGGTAAGTGCGTCCACGGGGTAAGTGCGTCCACTGGGAATTATATGAACACTGTCCTGAAATGGCTTCTGCAACACATCGACTATGTTAGGTAACTGTCTAATGGTAATTTCAATAGGTAGAACTCAGGCCTGGATTCAATAGACGAAACACAATCAGAGACAACTTAAATGTCTTCAAAAAAACTCTAAAGTAAAGATTGAGAAGGTTTTGTTTCAGTTTCTCTTGTAGTCATACCAAACAATTGAAGTCAAGAAATGCAAGTTGTTTCTTTTGAGTAATAGCTGCTAATAACATATATGGGGTATTTTGATCAAATACTTTAACTAAAATTTGTTTATAGGACGGTACGCACTTTCCCTTTCTCTGAAGTAAGGTGGGGTAAGTGCGTACCATTATGATGGGGCAAGTGCGTACCACTATCATGAGGCATATGCGTAGTATTATGCGAAGCAAGTGCGTACCATTATGATGAGGCAAGTGTGTACCATTACGTAGAAAATCCGACTCTCGTAATTCACCTTTAATTTTGCTTATAACTCTTTTATAAGCCGATTATAAATCCGACGTCACTTCCATCAAGTATTTATATTTACATTGAATGCGGCATAAGATTTCAATTTTATTCATTACCTCTGCAATATATTGGCTTTTGGATATCAGTTAGTAAATTTTTCGTTGAAAATAGCGATCATAAGCTATACTTAATTTAATCCAGAATGACAAATGAAGCAATGAAATTAAGTGAAACACTAAATAAGGAACCGACTGATTCAAAAAACGAAGGTGGAGTAATGAATAAATTATATTTAAGAAAATTAAAAACACCTTGTGGAAAACTATTTCAATGTACAAGAAAAAAAAAGTACGAGTATCATTTCATGATCAATTATTTTCTTTTTTTGCTCTTTATTTTGTGTTTTGTCTTACTGCTGCTCATTCTAATAAGAAAAATATTTTAAAGCCGTATTTATTCAAAAAAAAAAAAAAGAAAAAAAAGAATTGTTTACTCAGGTCAAAAAATGGTCTACCATACAAATAGAATTAAAGAAAATCACAGGGGTACGCACTTACAACAACGCTATTGGACCCACATGTCTCATCTTACATTTAAGAAGGGGTAAGTGCGAACCCTACCTTAAACACAGACTGATTAATGTATTAAGCCAAAATAAACTATGTAGACTATAAGTGATTATTAATAAAGAAAAACAACTAACATTTGCTCACTTGGTCTTATTAAAAGGACAGAGGAAGAATCACAGACACAACTCTATCAATCTTCAAATCAGTTGTTCGCAAGACACGTGGGATATCACCGATTGCGTTTCATCCATGCAAGCAAGTGCTAATCTCTAGTATTAGGAATTATCCCAAGCCAACTACCTAACATATTTAATATGTGCCAGAAGTTTTTCCCTGCTCATATTCACATAATTTAAGGTGGACGCACTTACCCCGCTAGGTAGGGAAAGTGCGCACCTTAGAATAGGTGTCATAAACCAGGTCACAAAACCTATGCTTATGGTTTGTTTGACATATTATATGCTTGAAAATCTTAGTAAAGGATCTGGAAAGTAAACTAAAAAAAAATTGTGAGTGTACATGATTTTTTAACTGAGCAGCATCCTTGAGAACATGAACTTTGAAAAAAAGGGTACGCACTTACCAGAACTCACCCTAGTGCATTTATGCATTCCTTGTGAATAAAAATGCGGTTAATTTGAATATAACAATGAGATACATTCTACTTGTAAGTATCAATTCATCTTTGATGATATTCTAAAGAATGATGGTTTGAGCTGTACTGATTAACTACTTAATTTAACTTTCAGCTTCTTCCCTCTTACTTTTTACACAAAAAAAACAATTGGTTTTCAAAAGCAGCAATTACGATAAAACATGAGATAAATGAAATTGACAGGGTGAAACATCCCCTTACCTGGGAGCACTTGAAACTTATCGATTACTTAGTATCGTTTAGAAAACTATAGATTATAGCTGTGGCATGATTTCCAGCTTTGAGACAGGTTCTATATCCTTGTTTGGCTCAATGTTTGCTAGAAACAAAGGAATTTGGAGTAGAACTTTGCTTTTGGAATGTGGATGTTTTGGGCATCGCACGCAAAAGGGGAACGGATAGAGTTCGTTTCTTGAAAGTAGTACCTTTCAGGTGTTAAGGAATGATTGGGTGTGTTGACCCGCCTTCTACAAACGTTTAATTGTAGCTTCTTTTCAACCCTGGGGCAAAACACGATTTGTTTTCAGTGGGAGGATTTTTAGGAGGAGAAACGGCACGGGGCAAACGGAACGTGTTTTTGAAGAATCCGAAACCGGAGAAGATAAATTATTTCGTAGAAAAAAAAAAGAAAATAAAGGAAAAATGGGTGCGAGTTGTGTTTTTGAGTTATTCTCTAAGTGAATTCGAAAGAAGTATCTTCACTGCAAAAAATGAACTGTTGTTTTTACAATACAATACTGGCAGCCGAAGTTCCAATTTAAGACTGTAAAATGCACAGTAATAAAGTGTAAAACTAGCAATTTTAGTTTCTTACTGTAAAGTTAGAAATTTTACAGTTTATTGCCGTAAAATTAGCAATATTATACTGTAAAAACAACAGTATAATACGGGCAGCAGAGGTTCCAGTTTAAAACTGTAAAATGCACGGTAATAAACTGCAAATTTAGCAATTTTTAGTTTGTTCTATAAAAGTAGCTGTATTATATTATAAAAACAACATTCATTTTTTACAGTGTAGAATCTCAAAAATTCGAGGTGATTGGGGCTCGCACAACCTAACTCGGACTTACAGAAAACTCGGATTATTTGGAAAATTCTTTTAGCCGTACAGAAACTTAACACTTTTTAGGTTACATAAGAACGTAAAACTGTTAGCTTCAAATCGTTTTCTATATCAAGTTATTATTTACAAAGCATATCTTATTCTATCCTTTGTAGTCAAAAAATATTTCTTAACACTTGGCAAGTGTTTATTGACATCGACCTCTAAATGCTTATTTTTTAAAAATATTTTATCGTATGTACAAACGAAAATTTTACAGCAATGAAAGATTTCTTTTTTCAGATTTTAATGCAAATCATATTTTAAGATATTAAAGCTATGCAAAATTTCAATAAAGTATACCTCGAATTAACCGGAACCTCCAATTTTTCGGACACGGATTTTTGAGACTCTACTGTATTGAGTAAAGTTGAACTATTTCAGACTTTGATAATAATTTTTAAAAATTCATTTCGGAAATAGACTGCCGATGTTAATTTCTCACTAGGAAAATAATTTGATAAAATACTTAAAGCTTCTTTACTCTTTTATTTCAATACGTTTCAGTTATTCAAGAACATTTAAATGCGGTGATTTTATTTCAAGTTGTAAACAACTTTCTTTCTTTAAACGTGCCCCATTTGCTTCAACACCGGTGCATTAAGTAATTATGGTTCAAATTTCAAGCGATTTTTATATCACTATTATTGTTATTAATATCATAAATACTATTAAGCTAGGCGAAGTTCCGAAAATGTTTTTCATTTGACTTTACCTTCGGAACACTATGATTAAAAGTCATTAGTACCAAGCAGTTCTTTTTAATAAATCAATCTTAATATGAAATCTTGAAAATGCAGCTGCAATAGTTTTAAATAATTACCTTTATGCTGCTATGTACGTTACTAATTCGATGTTGTTTCGCTTGGATTTCAATGAAAATTACTAATACGTGCCTGGAATTTTAAAACAATCCCACCCAAAAGTGCAAGGGAATGGAGCTAAGTTTCTTTGAAATATATAGATTTTTTTGTTTTAAATCTTGAATGAAAGAATATATAAAATAATATCTCTTATCTTTTACTTAATAATGATAATCAAAACGAATCATAAAATGATAACGAAACACAAGCATCACAGCTAAAAATATTTTCTCAGCAGTATTAGTTAATTGAAGTACCAAAAACTTCAAGAGCGTTAGCAAAATTTACCGATTAGTTGTTTTTGTAGGCCCATAATAGAATTTTAATTACACATTGAAAGCAATGTGTTTTGTGAGAGTTTGAATTTTATCATTTTGAATTCAAATTAAGTTCTTCGCAATTACGAGTGAGATAGGGGCCATTTATAGAAACAAGACACCCAACGTGCAGGGTCGAATGCAAGATGTCAGGATTCAATTTTTTTTTTATAGTGTAGACTTGTAAATCTGATGGAGGTTTAGAAAATATAGACTGATGCACGAAGAACAACAAAAACATTTTGATGTAAAAACTCATCGCATCGTTAAAAGAAATCAATGCTATCATATTTAGCGTACTGGTAGCACATGCTAATTAACTTGCTCGTTCCGAGAAAGCTAACCTAATGTGTCAGAACACCCACGAAGCTAAATCGCATCACAATTTTGGATATTTATGACTCAGAGACGGAATTCATATCTGTATCTTAGTTCATTAGTGAAAGCTCTCACGTAGAACATGAAGCGTTGTCCATTAAAAAGGTGTGACGCTATCAACCGACTGATACATCAACAACTGAAAACACGTTTGAAAGCACTGGCTCATAGAAGAAGCGACGTTTGAGAAATTAGCTTTTATGCGACGAGGTTTATCTGCTGACCTTCACACAGCGCACAATGACACTTCTTCACAAGTCATTATTTATTCATACGCTTTGTTCTAGACTAATTAAAAGGTTTCATATTTTATGGCATCTCTATGGTATGTAAAGTCAACTATTTTCTTTTTTAAATTTCTTGAATAACCGAAATGTTTCAAGTGTTGGGCAACCAAAAAACGTTGATATACACTGCAAAAAATAATTTTTTTTTACAGTATAATGCAGCTAATTTTATAGTAAGAAACTATAAAATTGCTAGTTTTACAGTAATAAACTGTAAAATAGCTAGTTTTACAGTTTATAATTGTGGTTTTACAGTTTGAAACTGGAACCTCGGCTGCCAGTATTATACTGTAAACACAACAGTTTATTTTTTGCAGTGTAAAAGACTTCAATAAATTAGCCGTTAGTTAGCGAATTGTACTGGTTTATTACTGTGCATTTTACAGTTTTAAATTGGAACCATTGTTTTAATATTATGCTGTAAAAACAACAGTTTATATTTTTGCAGTATATTGACAATGCGCGAGAATTTTTTTTCTTCCTTTTTTTATTGTTGAAGCTATTTTTTGAAACAATTATGTCAATGAATTTCAAAATTATGATTAAAAAAACTTTCCAGATTGCTTTTCGTACTCGTTGCTCCCATTAGAAGTTAGTCTGTAACTTCTGAATCATCTCGTTCTTCAAAGTACAACCAATCAATCTTCCTCTCACAATAAATCCCCCAATAGTTTGCGACCTCTCATCTCGAGAAGAACCAATGCCAAAATGAAAAAGCAGGAAATACACCTCTTGGCGACGGTTACAAATCGTTGAGGTAATTTCTGGTGCGGAGCAATCTGCCAGAAAAACAACAATGAGCAACAAAGCAGCATTTTTCGCGGGAAGGGCTTGTGGTTGAGTAGAACGCAGAGGGCCTAATTCCCCCTCCCTTGCCAAATCCTCTGCGATATTTAATCCCTTGCGTCATTAAGCACCTCAATGGCGATTCATTCTTGAGGGAGACACACTTAATCTTTAGGTTTTCACCCTCTTTTCAGACATCAGTCGGAATGAAGTCCAACTGTAGATTCTCTCTTACACTTCAGGAGATCGGGGCTGTCATCTGAGGGAGAGAGCTTATTTCAAAGAGGATGTCATGGGAACTGAACATTGGGACTGTTTGCAGAGAGAATATTTTGACTTTTTATGACGGAAAGTAACTTTTTTAGTTTAGTAGAGAGAAAATGCTATAGAAAATCATTTTTTTTTTAAATCCGGAGACAAACACTGCAAACAGCGATTTGTCCGCTGTAGATAGCTGATTTTGAAGGTGTAGGAGAAATTGTAGATAGCAAAACCATATCAAATGTTCTTCTGAGTGTTCTTCTGGGATAGGTAAACAAAACATCATAAAGAGTGTCTTGCCCATGATATATTCTTATTTTCAAAACTGAGGTAAAAAAAACGTAATTATTTTAAAAGAATCAAGGACCTACACTTGTAGTCAACCAATATGAGAATTTTTCGTTTTAAAAATGACTAATTCAAAAACAAATACTTTTAGTGTCATATAGTAAGTAATCTGTAATTAATGCAGATTACTGAATGAAATTAGTGTTATGTAATGTATCTAATTACAAAAGTAACGAACTTGTAATTTATTATTTCACGTTAAATTGTAATACCAACTTTTTGACCTATTTATAACCAAATGCAATACTTTGCTGTGTTGTTAGCATTATATTTAAGTAAGTTTCTGTTGAAAGATGGAGAGTTTTACAGGCGTAATTAAAAGTTCTAAACTAAAGTTATAGCAATAAATAAACGTTACTTCCAAGTACATGAACAAGTAACCACTAAATAGCTCTTATAAATAAATAAACGTAAATTCATTTGTAAATATTTACATTTATTATTAAGGCGCCCGAACACAACGTTTTAGGTTCATTCCGAAAAATAAGGTGAAACTTTGAAACCGACCTCAACCTTCGTTGAAAACAGACCTAGAAATTGGACAATTTGTTGGCCGGGACATCAAGAGTAGTTGGTGCTCAAGAGCCGTAAAACAGGCTTAGGACTACTGACCCAGCTAAAAGCTACGCGACTGGAAAGAACTTTTAAACACCCTCTTTTAAAACGGAGGGGAGAGAAAGAATGATTCTTTTTTTCCAAACGTTTTTACCTATCCTTCTCGTTTTAAGTGTAACTGAAAAGGGCATTGCTGTGGTACAAATGCGCTGGAGATTAGTTACATTGGCTTATACGGCATGTTGCACACAAATCTGTTCCAGACATGACTCGTATGAAGATACGGAAGCATATGTTCTATTCTTTTCGATTTTTTAAACCTCCCTTTCAATGTTCTTTCTATCTCAACCTCAGGTGTTTGAGAGCTTTGATTGTTGAAAGTTAGAAATCTTTTGCGGTTTTCCATGCAATAGTTTTGCAGTTTTTTTTTTTTTCCTTTCTTTTCTTTCAGTTTTAGATTTCAAGCATGAATATCTGCTGTATCGATTTGAGTAGCTTCATTGTAGTTTGCTTTGAGTATGTTTTTAGCGGTCAAATATTTTCGTGTGCTTGTTGCTTCAAGTTAAAAGACAGAAAAAAAAAACTATAGCTAAATTAACTTATACATTAAAATTAAAATTAAAATCTGTATATATCCTTATGTGTGTGTTTGAATATCTCTCGGTCATGACATCTTCTGGAGAACGACTGGCAGTCTAGATTCGAGAAAATTATTCGTCAAATCGCGTACTTCGGAAACTCAAGCGAACCAACTTCATTTAGTTTCACACAGGTAACTTTGATTAACAGTAATATTAATTTAAAAATTAAATAATGGTGTTTTTTTCAACTTTTCTATCGTTGTGAGAGATAGATTATTTGAAAACCTGTGCTGTTGCCCTTGTGAATTCATCTAGCTCAGCATTGATAAGTGGCAACAGTAAATATTCACATTCCCTCTGTAGGCTGAAACAATATGCAGATAGTGCAACCCAACAATTTGAAAGAGTAAAAACTTAAGTGTAATTAAGTGCACAGGGTCCAATAACAGAGTTTGCTGTTTAAGCCAAGTATACTCTAAAGCCGTCAAATAGTCATAACCCAGCTAGTATTTCAATGACTTTTACGAAAGTAAAGTAGTGTCATTCATGAACTGTTTTGATTTTTATTGTTGTATTCTTCTTGTGGATCATACCAGTACAAGTATGAGCATTTATTTTATGACCAAAAACATACAATTAATAAGAGTAGTGAGCAGCTTTTGTTGCGTACAGCATGAATGCGAAAGTATATTCACGTTAGGACACATAAAATAACTGCATACGCTTTCAATTAATTCTAGTTTAAATTACAGGAACGTGATACGCTTACTTAGCTGATATAGTCCTTAATGACTGCAAATTAAGCTAAATAAACAGTAATAGGGAATAACTTAAAATACTTTAAAACATATTTTTGTAGGATAAATTCCATCTATCAGATGTATGGAATACTTATTCAATAAGTCTTTGACCAGGTTCAACAACTTGTCTTTCATCCTGAACATCCTTAGCAACAACTTCTTAGATTACGATCCAGCCTAGACTACTTATGCACGTTGAGACACTATGCATTCTTCAGTAATGAGAAAATTCGAAAATTGAGTAGGAATGGAGGTGAGGAATTGTTGTCAAACTGAGTCTACGATCAGCATCTGGATCTGAAAGGGGAGGGAATCAGTCACTGGAAGGCAATCGCTTTCCACACATTCCGGACCGCTAATGACCCCCCACTGGTGTTAGTGTGTCCCTCTCTGACAAAATGAAGGCTTTTAATGCCTTTTGGGAAACTATCTGCGTCTTCGGAATGCATGTCATTCAGTTTTCGCTTTCAATCCCGATGGTCTCCCTAGAATTTGGTTGCATTCTGCATTAAGATGCCGTGAATCTGTTGATGGAAGAGAAAACTCATCGTTTGTCAAGAAACTGATGTTCTGGAAAAATCTATTACTGCTTGGGCCAATGAAGACAGCTTTTGTTATTTAAGGCGGAGGAAGGGCTTTCCCGGCTAAAACCATTTGCTTTGAAGAATTTCGTACTCGTCGCTGAAGTCTATCTTAGTTGACTTTCTTTGTTTCAAACTTTCACAAAAGTGCAGAGCATCTATATAGTTTCCTCATAGTAAAAATTACAATTGAATCGTTTATTTCGAAAAGGTAACATCTCTATTTTGATCTCCTCTGTCTCTTTAGAAAATTAAACAGCGCACGGTTATATTTTTGAATGTCATAATCTATGAAAAAATGCCTTTAGTTAAGTACACAATTACTGCAATAATTTACCAAATAACCATTGATTATGACATTCAAAAATATAACCGTGCGCTGTTTAATTTTCTAAAGAGACAGGGGAGATCAAAATAGAGATGTTACCTTTTCGAAATAAACGATTCAATTATAATACATCGACGAAGTTAGAGTTATTGATAAAATCTCTTCTTTTAAAAGATACAAGCCAGTTAGAGTTCAGTTTAGCATGGAAAGTGTACGGGACAATAGCTAAAAATAATAAATATCAACTAGTTATTTCTTATTAATTTACTATATGAGTAGAGTTATTATCATCAAAACACAGGCTGAAGTATTTTGTAATCAACAGAAACCGCTGAATGCCTACTGGATGGAGATTTGCCTTTGTTGCTTCATTGAAAATGCTATAAATATTTATATTATCAACTTCAATTGAATCTATACAAAGTAATAGCCATCCGTTTAAAGTATTATTTTAATAAATACCAGTTACGAATATTTTAAAATAACCCTAGGTAACCAATGAATGCATTCCCGATTCATGCAATAAAAATTCATCAATAAAGTGTAAAACAGCTACTCCATGTTAAAGTAGTGAAATATTGCTTAATGGAATTTTCTGAGGAACGCTTTGAATGTCTATGTATCTAATTATTAGAAAATTGGAATGTGACCTTTGGAACAAGCAATTTGTTCTGCCTAAAAACTCATTTTAAATTGTACTTTTATTTATTTCTTTTATTTATTTATTTTTTTTTTTAAATTCTTTATAATCAGCGAAATATTTATAAGTTTGTATGCACTTTTATTTGGTTTATTTCAATGATAAAATTTTCATGTCTGTAGATACATTTTCCTTAAATGCATCCTTGGTCGCACCAAATATTCACAGTTTAAAAAAGAAAGGTAAAAAAGAAAACGTAAGGATGGCCAAAGATAAACGGAACAATTGATTTTTACTGGAACATTTTGTTATAATTGAAATAATTTTCATTTTTAATTATCCTTCATACGCTAAAATTGTTTCACTGAGAATAAAAAGATTTACCACAGTTCAAAAAAGAAATGTAACCTAAATAATATTATACTGCACTTATAATAGTTAGAAAAGTAGAGCTTTTTATAAAGATCCAAAAAAGAAAAAAATCATGAATTTAATTGAGAAACATTTCTTCCCAAATTTGCCGAATATTATTTTGTTGCTCTTGACATACTCAGAGTACCTTAATTAAGTAACATAAGGCTTTTATACTGGTAATTGACGAAAGAAATCAGAAAACAGAACAGAAGATTTTTAATTGGGACAGCAGTCATATCTATTACCTTACCAGTTACAGCTGGGGGTTTAGGAGGGGGTGGCACGTACGAATAAAGACGCAAGTTTGGGAGACGTTGATGGCTTCTCAGCAACTCAGCATTCCGGGCACGTCGACTCATAACTTGGACGTATGCTGACAGGTAAAATTGGGTGAAGCGAGGGTGTACCTGAATCGAAAGCTCTCTATTTGGATAGTCCTGAATAATTTCGAAAGTTATTTGGAAAGCAGTTGTAATAAGTCTTATTTACACGGTATGCAAAAATGACACATTTGTTCTTTTTAAATTCCTAGATTGAAGAATTTGTTTTTAATCTCAAACGGCTATAATGCTCAAAGAACTTGGGATGTGAAAAATAACAATAACTGACTAGGAGTGCGCTGCCAAAAATGAGCTCTTGTTTTTATAGTTGGCAACTGGGGTTCCAATTTAAACTGTAAAATGCACAGTAATAAACTAAAACTAGCAATTTTACAGTTTCGTACGGCAGTTTATTGCCGTAACATTTAGATGTATTATGCTGTAAACAGTATAACACTGTCAGTGGAGGTATTAAAGGTCGAAATAAAAGTTGAAAAGTCTAAAAGAATAGAATTAATAACTCTAAAAACTAGAACAATTACAATGATAATGATAATGATGTTAATAATAATAAAATTCATAAATAGGTATCCGAACGCTTTTAATTAATATTCATTGTTGAATAGTTTCAAAATTACCGTATTTTTTTTATGCTCAAAATACAATACTTTGTCTAAGAAGAGATAATAGCGATAAAATTAAGAAATATTGCAAGGTTGTATCCGCTCTTATCTTTGTATCCATTTAGAAATTTTTGACATAGGCCGGCACATTTCGATGTGATATATTCCTATAGCCTACTATTTCTATAGAAATCGTAAGCACAACTTTCGACATCTGACCCGAAAAAGAGCGATTCCCACATCTATCCGTAGCAATCAGAGTAGAGGCCCCTGGAGTGATCATTCTATATATCCGGGGCTGGCCAATTACAGGGTTGACGCATGGCCACTGTGGGGGAAGCTCTAAAAGCTAAACGAATGGCATTTTTAGATGTCATGTAACACAAATCATTGCTTTGGTTAGGGAAAGCATAACCATATTTTCTGCTTGCCATTGGAGTTTGAAATGTTTTATTACATTTTCGGTAAAATTCCTTTTGAGTTGGAATTATTTATATCAGTGTTAAAGGAAAACTGAGTTTATTGCGATTTCAAAGCTCTTTAAGAATTGAAAAATCACATTAAACGCTGAAATAAAATCTATTTTTGTTTCGTCGATAAATTGTAACGAGATATTTGTTCAAATGAAAGAGAATTTAAATTAATTCCGTTCAAGGAGTATTGGATGTGTCCAAGTATTTAATGCATGAATTTCACTTGATATACTCTTTTAGTGCAAAACAGAAGCCTCTTCAAGCTGGTTTTTGGCTGTATTAGGTGAGAAATATGCAATAAATTACCGCCCATAAGCCTGGGCAAGTCAGAACTACAACCCACTGCAAAAACCAACTGTTGTTTTTACAGTCTAATACTGGCATCAGAGGTTCCAGTTTAAAATTGTAAAATGCATTGCACAGTATTAAACTAAAACTAGCAATTTTAGTTTTTTTCTGAAAAGTTAGCAATTTTACAGTTTATTGCCGTAACAGTTTAGCTGTATTATACTGTAAAAACAACAGTATATATTGTATAAAAAGTAACAAAATTTTAAGACATTGTGTTAAAAAGTTGAAATTAAAAGCAGTCAAAATGACTGCTGGCGCAATTTGGTGTTAAAACTTTCATAAACAATCGTACGTTTCTTACACCGGTCTTGTTAAAACTGAATAGAATTAAGACGTTTCGTTTGTTTCCCTTACTTTATTTCCTTTCCTACATCTTTCTTTTCCCCGCATTCATATAAAAGGGAATTTATTTTGGGGAGGGGGGGCAGTCTTCTACTTTAACGAGGTCCAATGAAGGTCTAATCGATGTCTTCGGGAGCTCTGCTGGCTAGACAAGAGCAAAGGTCAGCCTCTTGAAATATGTCATCAAATAACCCGGAGATGGTGGAATAAATTTTCTGTAACGGTTGCTACATTTCGGTGTTTATTTCTTAACGTAGGTTTTAAGATTTCTACTGCACTGCCAAGGTTTTTCGGCTCTGCCCTTTTTTATGACTGCTCTCTAAAAGCCTGAGATTTTCATTCGGTTTCCTTATTGAGATCGTTATGTTTATTGCCTAAAAAATATCACAAAGCTTGTTAGTGCAGTAATTAGAAATAAATATTTATAATTGTCTGCTCTATCTTAGAATATGTGAGGATTTAGGTCTTAAAAAATTGAAATAATTAATTTTTCAAGTGCAAGTCTGTACTTATTTGCTGAATTTGATCAAATTTTCCGAAAAATCTCAAATGATTTTTAATTAGACTTTGGCTTCGTTACAAAGACGGAATTTAGTCCATAGCGCCCTAGTTTAATAGCTTAACAAAATGTAGGTATTATCAGCAACAAAAACCACGTAAAAAAGGCTCAAATCTATTACATATTGCTTAGTATTTATTGATTTTTGCCAAAAGTCAAAAATTCGTTGCACATTTGAGTTAAAGCTCTACTCAAAGTCAAAATAGGTCAATCTATTTCTCAATTTTTGGAAATTGGCTATTGTTTTTTGGGCTTTGATTTCGGTTAATAATTGCAGTTTCGAACCATGCAGTTTTTAACCGTAATTTGTTGGAAAATTGTCATTTTTAACGGTTTACCTTCCTGTTTCTCATAGACACAAAGGTGTTTAATCATTCCTAAACATAAGTGCTGATTAAATGACCACTTAACCGCATATGAATAGAAAATCCGCCGATCCAGCTGATGGCAGAAGCCAAAGTCAAGACATTTATTACTAACTAAAATAAAAACAGACCTGTGTCTCGACTTAACATTTGGTTCCTGTTTTTTTAAATAATATTTCTTATTCGAACCTTGCTTTTAACTGATACAAGGGACGAGTTTTCAACTTTATTCCAAACACTACATATTGTAATACTTGGAAAAAATTGTAAAATACTTTTCTTGCTTTCAAATCAGTACATTGTAAAATATGGATGTTGTTTTTACAGTATTGTACAGTTAATTTTATAGTAACAAACTGTAAAAATTGGTAATTTTACAGTAATAAACTGTAAAAGTGCTAATTTTACAGCAATAAACTGTAAAATTGCTGCTTTACAGTAATAAACTGTACTATTGCTAATTTTACATTTTATTACTGTGCATTTTACAGTTTTGAAATTTAACCTCTGCTGCCAATATATACTGTTGTTTTTACTGTATAATATAACTAATCTTGCTGTAATAAACTATAAAATTGATGCTCTGCCACAATAAACTGTAAAATTGCTAGTTTTACAGTTTATTACTGTGAATTTTACAGTTTTGAACTGGAACATCTGCTGAAAGTATTGTACTGTAAAAACAACGGTTTATTTTTTTGCACTGTAAGCGGAGAAAATGATTTGAAAATATTCCATTGACAACAGAAGGAGAGTTGTAAATCACTAGCATTTTAAGCAATACAGTCAAATTTAAAATTTAAATCGCGCTTTCTTATGGAAACTTTTGTATCTCTGCATGTGTTGAAAGTTTTCTTTTTTTTTTCTTTTTTTTTGTGCCATGACGTGAATTTCAAAGCTGACGTTTCAGAATAAACTCGCTTGTCCGCGTGCAGAAAATCCTGGTTTAGAATTTAAATGAATCTGTTGGAGGTCCGATCAAAGTCACGTGAACAAATGTGTGGCCCAAAGAGATATTTTTTTCTAAACTTTGGTGCTGTTAAAAATGCAATCGACCTTTAGCGTGCTGGTCAGCTGCATATTTGTTTGGTATGAATTATACATGAGAGAGAGAAAATATTCGAATTTCCAATAGATGTTTACAATGCCCATCAAGTTCCGTGCTGGCCTCCATTTTAATGGCAACAAATGTTCTGAAACAAGTCACGGGCCAAACAATAAAAGCTCAAGTTTGGTTCTTATACTAAAGTTATTCACCAAAAACACTACGCATAAACTTTTTTCAAAGGACCGATGAAATTTTTTGTTATATTTGAAATTTCATGTGCATTATTAGTGTCTACCGGATATGTATAAGTAAAAATATTTTCAGCAGAAGATTTTTTTCGATTTTTTTTTTTTTTTTTGACAAATTGTAAATGATAAGTGACAAAGAAAAGGTAGGTATTAGTGCGATATAAGCATAAGGTTTCAATTGTAAATTTCACAAGATTTTTATAAGAATTCCTTAAAATGTTTTACTTTTTCTAAAAATGAAACTTAAAGAGACGTAGGGTAAAAGCACCTGTAGTCGGCCATTTAAGAGATGTTTTGTTGATCTTGGCTAACCTAGAACTTTCAACTATCAATACAGTAACAAAAACAAGGTAAAACTTCAGAATGAACCTTTCTGATAGTGAATCGCCTACTTGTTTCAGAAACTAAAAAAAAAAAAAATGTTAAAATTCAAGCTGTTGTCAACACTAGTAAATGCTCCAGTAGTCGGCCACAGAATCATCTTAGCTGAAAAATAAGCAGAATCGCAATCTTGGATGACGGGCACACCATTCAAAATGAAATGACTCATTACTAATTCAAAAAAAGTACCCAAAACTTAACTGCCACTGGTTGATGATTGAGGATAGGTACATGAATGTGTGAATGCGTCATATCTGATTTTGAATTAAAAATGTACTATTTATGAGGAGTTTTGTCATTGTGGCAGACTACTGGAGCACTTACCCCATTTCTTTAAAAAAAAAAATATTACAAGCAATATTTTTCTCGCTATTGACAATTAATTTTATGATTTCCATTAAAAATATTGTCGTTTTCCCGAGGTTCACTGTAACGAATTTCAACAACATTAATGACAATTAGATACATTTATTCATTTTCGCACACTTCATTTCCTTCTACTGAGTTATCTCCCCAGTCAGCATGACATTGATCTTTTTTGCTATTCGAATGGCGAGGTTGAACAACCTCCTAAAATTCCCTCCATAAAATCTTCAAGGTTATCAAAATATATTTCTTTTTTCCTCTCTTGGCGTGAGATCGTTTCGATTTCAGAATGTGCCGATGGATGTTTTTTCTTCCACTGTTTGAGATGGTCGCTTGTATCACTGACAAATCCTTATGCAAACAGGAATTCACAGGTGGAAACGAATCGACGCCTGTTGACTTTCCGTTACTTCTTTCACCCCCCACTGTCTCCCAAAAATATCCCTCTTCTTTTGAGAGCTTGAGTTTTTCTAGTTTTCTGCTGCTGGTTTTAGGACTTATTTACGTCAAGAAATTTTTGATTATAGTTTTTATACTGATAAGAAATTAAAGCCTTTATTTATTTGAATTAGTTTCTGCCGCACAAAACAACAACAAATTTTTTGTTTTTGTCTGTAAATGATGTAATTAAGTAACTAAAGCAAGCAATCATAAAGAATCTACCTTTCTGGAGGTAAAAACTACTTTTTTAAAAATTTGTTTATGTATTTACAATGATTTTTGTTTTTTTTTTTTATTATTTTTATGCTACTACTTTCAAAGCTGAAAATAATTAGTAACAAGATTTAATTTCATTCTTTCCAAACTTTTTTTAATTAATATTAATTGATCAGATTTTAAAGGCTACTTTAAGCACTTAGTCCTTTTATAGTTTTTATCCTGTATATTTAAGATAATACCAGGTTGTTACATACAAAAACGTTAACCTTTTGCTGTCTAATTAAGTTGATAAATCGTTAAGGCTGATTAAGTTGATAAATCGTTAAGGTACAAAAAGTTATTCTCACCTCTGGCAAAACTTTTAACTTGATATTCTTTAAATATAATTTTTGAACACTTAAGAATTTGTCAGCGCCATTTAAAATATCGTCTCATTTTAAGTTTATTGATTAGTTTTCTTGAAGAAAGAAATCAAATGTCAGTTAAAAAATTAAACTTTAAATTCCCCAAAAATTAAATTCCAGGCCATTTTATAAGCAAATTAGCTCAAAAGAGGCTGAAGTGTGGAAGGAAAAACAACTTAAACTTCTATTTATTTCCCTCGAGTCAGAAAATTCGTTCTTTCGGCACTTAAAAGTTCTGTCGTTGTTCTACGTCTCTGACTTTGGGGATTAGAAGGAAGCAAAGTTTTTCCCTAAAATAATTCAATCAACCCAACTTGATATAATTCGTTTATTCCGATTTGACAAAACAGAACACGTGCACTTAAAAATGTTTTAATAGTCCTTCATTTAAATAACGCTTCGTAATTTTAAACTCCGTCGAAGCTTTAAAGAAGTTATAACAATCATCTAAAATTTCAATATAAATAGCAACACATTTTAAATGCTCTCTTTTTGTTTCTTTGCTTGAATGTTCCTAATCTTTACGATATTCTGCTATTCTTGAACATATTTTCTCTTTGCTGGGATTTTATATGCTTTTCCTTTCTTGCAAGAACTATTTGAAGAATAAATCTTGTTTAAATATTTTATTTTGGAAGATTATAAATGCTTCAGTGTGAAATGGAATTAAAACTAAACATTGCGTTTTTATGAGCTTTTACTTTTGCTGCACATAGAAATCTTGAAACACATTAGTGATTTAAAGCATTAAGTATTTTTGAGAGGGAATAGTTAAGTAAAATTTTGCCAGAAGAACATTATTTTTGCGTTTTATTTGGACGCTGAAGTTAATTTAATCTTCAAAAGTTCTCGTAAAACTTGACGGCATATTCCGCTTGAATTTTCATTTAGAATAAAGTTACAGAACCAAAATAATTTTTAACTTTTAAGTTTTTGAACGGTTGTAAAAAATGTTCAGTTTCTTTCCTTTAGATATAAATAATTAAGTTTAAAACAGTGTTTAAGTTTGCGGCAGTTAACCACTCTTCAGCTAATTCTTCAGAAGTAACAATAATTAGCTCAGCGTCAGCTACTAGAGGTCTATATGTAAGGTTAAAAAATGGCGTACAGGAAGCGATTTTTTTTTTATATACAGTAAACTCTCACTTATGCGGCGGCCCAAGAGACCAATAGAAAAAGGCGCATAAGTGAGAGAGACGTATAAGCGAACAAGCTTATTTACAGGACTAAAACGCAACATAGGTTCTAATGAGAGAACGAATAAGAAGTTTCTATACAAAAGGGACATATTAGTACGGTTTGGCACTTACTGTAACGTCACTACAATAATAAAGAGAAAACAAAAATTGTAGCACACCTAATTACAAGCTGTTCCCTCTAAAACGATGCATAATAGATAATTGTCCCTCTCCAAACTCTAGTTCATGCGGAAAAAATGCCTTCCGTGAGCAATAAAGGCGAAAGATTTAAGAGGAAAGTGAAGAAAAATTCTTATTTCCTAAAGAAAATAAATAAAAAATTTTAAATTTTAGGGAAAATTCGGCGCATAAGTGAAATATTTATCTATAGAGCGACGCATAAACGAATGATACCATCATTATTTTGCTATGGAATGTGCTGGGACCATTTAAAATCGTCGTATAAGTGAAAAAGACGCATAAATGAGGCGGCCTATAAGTGAGAGTTCACTGTAGTTGAATTAGAGAAAAGGAAGAGCTAGATTTGTTGCTCATGAAAACCCCATGCTCCGTTTGCCTTTGCACTTTATTTCTTTCACCCAATAAAACAAGTATGTTTTAGTGAAACTACACGGTTTTAATAGGCTGTCAGAAAGTGTTTTATGAGCGATTAGAACATCAGGACAGATGTTATCAGGTTGGTGAATTTGCATTTTCATAGTAGAAAATCGCAAGTTGCAGTCACACAACACAAGCCAAGCGTGACTCTCATACTGGTGGAAAAAACCTTATCAGAGGCATCGTGGCACTATTTGCAGACAGCCAATCTTTAGTCCAATCGTCCACACAACCTATCTTTATTAAAAATCTAGAAAAGTTTTATTTTCTGATAATATTGGCGCACTTTGGAGAATTACAAATTTTCTTTATGAGTTTGTATTGCTGTTGTCAGCAGATCTCTAAATAGTAATTGCATGTAGACTATTTATCATGAGGTATATATCCGTGTAGGTTATCTGCACGCTAAAATCAAGGCAAATACTTTTTTAGTTGAAATAACCACATTTGATTTCTACTGTGTGTGCATCGATAGGAGGACACCTATAAATTCTAAAGTAATTATTATTTCAAAAAAAATTGGTTTTTTTTTTCGTGTATGAGTTCTGTTGCTTATTTATGAGAAAATGAAATATTTTCTTCTAAATAATAACTTTTCGAAGAAATATGAAAAAAAAATGTTTATTTCATTGCTGTAATTGAAAATATTTTCGAACATTGCCATAAGGCTATTAGTGCGCTCCAATTATGGACTTTTCGAAGTAATTCCAAGATGAGCCCCGAACTTAAATTTTTGGAAGTAGGAAATTTTCAATTAGCAAATGAAGCTCCGACTTTTACCAAATGGATAAATATGAGCACACGCACATAAACTGCATCGAATGCAAATAGTTCTTAAGCATAATTATATGTTTTTTTACAAAATATAATTTTTCTTTGCTGTCTCCCAATTTGCAGAATAGTCAGAAAAAATATGCCGAATGATAGAACTTTTGGGAGGACACAATGACCTCATGTAACCTCCTATAGGGGTGCCCAAGATAATTCTTTGTTCTGTAGCGTTGGTAGAAACAGAGGCTAGCTAATAATATCAAATTCGAGTTAGAATCTGTAATACGAATATTCTCTTCAGAATTCACTTAGCTTCCTCTTTTCCGGCTACAGAAGTTTTATAAATTCAAGTGGCGCCTTCATTTCGAAGTAAAAGCGCCGAAAATTGAAGGGGTGCACAGACGCGTTCGCGAATCACGTGATTCGTGCGCGGCTCACTCATTTGTCAGCATAATTAAAGCGTTACGTTCTCTGGGCACGATTTTAGATAAGAGATCTTCTGATGAATGGTCGGAGACCTTTCGTTGCAACACTCAGAATTATGGTAATGGTTTTACTAGGGCGGCGGTTTGCAAGCTACTCGAACCCCCTGCCACCCCGACCATTCGAAAACGCTCCGGAATTCGAAATTGAAAGTAGCGGCAACAGAACAGAAGACCTTCGAGTTTGTTGAATTCGGTGAGTAGTTTTGCTATAGGACGGCCCTTGAGTAATTAACCTTTCCCTCGATGATGCCCATGAATGCCTAGACGTAGATTTCACTTGTACTGGTGCAATAGATTAAAGCTCCGCAACGCAGCTGAGAGGTAGTTATTGGAGGTCGCGGTGAGAGTCTTCCTGGTTGACGTTTAGGAATAGAAGTAACAGTTTTAATAAAGCAATCCAAAGTTGAGAGCTTCTCTTTCTTATCTGTAATACTACTGAACCTCATAGACTGGTTTCTCAAACCATATTTTAAATAAGTTCTGCACCTTGGAACACAGATAGCCATAGTCAAAAATATCAGTTTTGAGGTCGCGAAGTTTGTTAATCTTTTCTGGCTTTGCCCAACTTTCTCGCCCTAGTCCAGCAATAGTTATCAATAATCACATTAATCTTCCTGGTTGACGTGTATGAGTTAAGGTAAGAGTTTTGACTAAGAAAATTCAAGATTGAGCGCTTCTCTTTCTTTCCTTCAATGCCTTCCGAATTTCATAAACTAATTTCTTCACCGTAATTAATTACAATTGCATCAAGTATTATTGCCTTTAGTGTGAAGTTTTGATGCTAGACTTTTATTCCGATGAATATTCTGGATGTCTTGCGCAATCGGATTTTCTAACGCCGGTCTGTGTATTAAAATTATTAAATTTTAGAAGCTAATTTCTTGAAATCAGTGTTAGTAACATTTCTTTTAAAAGTCGATTACTTAATACAATTTTCAGCCACGGAGATCGCAGTTTACATTAGACGAATTTTTTGATCGCCAATGGATGTCCCTAAAAAATAAAGAGACGCTCACTGATGAGGGGAAAGTTGATATTACAAGCAGTGTTACCGTCTTCAAGAGTTTACTAATTAATAAAATTGCTACTATGAAGACATAAAATCTGTATTTTAAGAAAATTACAATATATTCAAGCATTCTTTCTTTTTTTAATTACACAAAAACCTCAAAAATAACAATGAAAAACTTTTTCATTTCACCTAATAAGTAAATATTTAGCTTAGTTTTTTACTCACAAATAACATATTATGTTTGAGGTACCGACAAAAAATTATTTATTCTGATTCGAAAATTTGAGCTAGCGATAAGTTGTAAATCAAGTTTTAGTTTTCTGAATGATACTATCTTTCTTCTTGCTGCAAGAATGATTTTATTTACTAATTTATTCTGATTAATTATTTAACTGCCCAAAACCCTTATTGTAGATTACTCATGAATATAAAAAATTATTTAATGCCTGGAACTAGAAGTGACGCAAGAAATTTTACTAACGTAATAATTAAGAAAAAAAGCAAGAAGAGTGTTGAGGGATCAGAATCTCAGTAAATTTTCCGCAGCCGTTTCTCTTATTATGATATGGAAAAAAAAAACTACGTAATGGTACATCCCTGGATTTTTACGATGGAAAGAAATCATTCACCTTTTGATACCAGTCTATTCTTCAGGAAACTTCTGCTTCTGTCGATAACCAAGTCAGCAACAGAAGAGAACGGATGTTGTTGACGGTAAACAATCGTCCCTAGATATTGAAGTCTGAAATTTTGGCGGTAGCATCCATCATGCCCGGACTCCGCCCCTTACGATTTTTTGACGTTGACGAGAAGCAAAAAAAGGGAACTTTTACAAATAGACGATGACCCTCCGCACATTCAGCAAAAGGAACCGAACCTTCTTCATGTTGATGTTAATACGTCACAACGATTGCGAATTGTGGGTCAGTATTTTGGAAGATTTGAGGGAAACGGAGAATAGAAAAAAAAGGCAGATGAGGGACACAAAAATCATTGACATCACCGGGGGGAGTGGATGGAAAAATCGAACGGAACTGTTTGCGATCTTGGATAATGCGAGTGTTTTCAGTGTTCGTCATCGGGCATAGTGCGTCACGCCTTGCCAAGGTGGGACGCACGACAGTCACGTGATCGATGATGACGAATTAGGTTCACCCCCCATCATTGTCTTCGACTTCCAATCTGAAAGAAGGTTATCCGCACCGCCATGACCATTGAAATGTAAAGATTGATCAGACCTTACCAATATAACGCGCATTTGTATATTGAATGGTAAAAAGAAAAACGTTGAAAAGGTGCTTTGAAAAATGGTCGCGTTCAATTTATTCCGACCGATTATTCGCAGTTGCGGTCATCTGTTGGGCTGTCCTGGTTCTCAAAATTGTGCGAAATTTGTCTAGGATATAAGAAAGACTGATGAAAAAAAAATTCTTTAAGACAGGTCGTCAACCCTGGAGGTTATGGGTAAAATTTTAGTTTTACTCCTGAGAAATTCATGAAGCTAACTCGAATTCAAATGTTTTGACCTATATACATATACAGTCTCATTCTACTGTTTAACACCTGCAGCTTCGTGTTAATCTATGTGATCAGATGGCAAAATGCTACAGGTAATTTTTTAATTTTTTTTAAACTGAGTTTTTGACGTTATGAAGTGTGTTTTCTGAATATCTACAAGTAATCTACAACAACAAATGATGCTAATTATTACTGAGAAACTTGTTAGCGTAATTTTTTTTTGTTTCTTTCTGCTTCATTGACCTTAAATCTGCTGTAATGAAACATTTGAAGAAACTAGATAATAACATTTTGCCACTTGACCACAGACCTGCTAATGCTTATTAATTTATGTATTTTTATTATTGCTTTAATTAATATTTTAATTCTTTGGAGTAAATAATGTGAAAGAGAAACAAACAGAGATTAAACGATGATTAAAATAACATTATGGTTTACAAAATCTCTAATAAATTACATGAACATGTTTCAAGTAAAGACTGTAAATCGTTTGAAAAATCGTTACTATAATGTTTTTAGCTTTCTTTCTAGTCCAAACGTTGTTTGTGGAAACCAAAAATTGCAACTATGCTTCCAATGCTAGTATTATTTATCCCTAAATAATAGTTGCACTAAAGTATGTAAGCAGATGCAGATCACTCTTAAACAAACAATTACACAACACACTAAAACGCAGAATGAACTATATGTCATACCATTAATTAACCTTAATTACAACGACATGATTCAAACCATTTTCTGCATTCTAATGACAAACATTGTTCTGCATTAAATATGAATTAAACTTTTGGCTCTTGCAATTCAAACAGCTTGAAATTTCATTTTATACTGCTGTGAATCAGTACTTAAATTTGAACTGTAATCAAGATGTATACTGCACAGAAAACGGTTACGGTTCTTGCAAAGTTTTTAAAATTTTAAGTATAAGATCAGACCTTCGTTGATCCTCCCGAATATATTCGGGATGTTCCATGGTGTTGAATGGGCGTGTCTTTGGAGCCCATTCAACACCGCACATTTATTGGGTTAGATATAAATGACAAATACGAATTTCCTTTAATAAACCACATTATACTTCCTTCCGTATACGAATTTTTAGGAATTTTAAATAACTGCTTGGCTTCGAAATTAAAATATCTATGATGATAAAATCCAAGGCAATCTGCAACACCACGACGTAAATTACATAATTCATCATCATCATGCTTATAACTCATTTAACTAAGTTCCTTTTGCAGAAAAATTTATCCAATTAACTCCAGTTAAAATGTTTCGAGAAACTTCCCGAATATTATGACTTAAGTAATGAAACTACTAAAGCAGTTTAAACAACTTCCATCAGTGTCAATTCATTGAATTATTAAACAATAGAGCCATTAAGTGTTTGGAATAAGTCTTAAACAAGATGGAACTCTTTTTTCGAAGCATTCATATCAGTTTGCCCTTTTCTCATGTATACTTACAGAATACCTTCCTTTGAAAAATTTCTCTCAACTACCTCATACCATCATCTTCATCCAGTTTCGAGCAAAGTTTCATTTAAAGCTTCAACATTAATCAAAAAACAGAAAAACACGAGAGAGCATGAAGATGCTTAAATTAATGCAATCCGGAAAATTTTATAAAGTGAACTTATTAATTCGTAACTTTTCTTGAAGAAAAAAAGAAGACATAGAGAGAGAGACGGCAAGCGATTTTAATGGATCCGTCTTATGAGCAGCGGAAAAGGAAGAAACATTTTTACCACTGTCGTGAGAAAAGGCGAGAATTTTTCCGAGTTTTGAGTGACGTAAGGGCCGTAATAAATGAAGATGTGTTCCGTGTTTTGCAGGTAAAAATGGCCTTTGGGGGAAACATGCAATTATGCATAAATGTGGGGTGTGAAAGAACGCCCGAGCCTTTTCCACGGTTAGTCTATAACAGCATCTTAAAAGAAAACGGGCCGATAGGTTTAATCATTCTGTGCAAAAGTATTGTTACACGTTTGTAGTTCTCGTTGTTATTAAGGGGCCGGATGCAAAATGAGAGATTGAATGATTTGGGAAAGGAACTCTAGTTGCTTGATGGTTGAGGACGTTTATACTGTTGAAGACAATTAAGCAGTCTTTTGAGTATTGTGTGGAGTAAGAAAATAATTTTAGATAGGTGTTTGTACAGAATTGCATGTTTCGTATCACTCTGTTTTCTATTACTACCATAACAACTTTTAATGTTTGTGTGCATATATGCTTAACGCATCTGCAAGAGTATTTCATGCGTTAAGAAAAAAAATCTGCCTCAAAATTTTAACGAAGCGTAAATTTATGCTTTATATTTTGAATACAAATTTAGCATCAAAGACAATTTGCGAAAAAAATATTAGGTAGAATGCTGTTGTTGTTATTATTATTATTATTATTATTGTTGTTATTCTTCTTCTTATTATTATTATTGTTGTTGTTGTTGTTGTTATTCTTCTTCTTCTTATTATTATTATTATTTGAAGTTGAAATTCCAACGTTCTAAAAGTTAAAAAACAAAATGCACTTATTTTAGTTTGTATGCGCTTCACATGTAGTACACGCTTTTTTTCCGGTTATTTTTCATCACACCCAGAAGAAAGTTTTTTTTTTTTTTTTTTGTGGCATTGATAACAATTATGGTTTTTACTTTTCTCGTACATTTTTGTCCTCTATAAAATGTTAAGCAGCATATTCACTGTTAGCAAAGTACTCTAACAATAGCTCTTCTTCTTTATGTATACAATGTTTTTCTTAATATGTATGCGTCAAATTATCTTTTCAACTAATTTTAACTTTCAGATTGTATCAAATTTAAAACTGCCCACCGATTTTTTTTACATTAATTGTTACACGAAGATCTACGGTTTAATGACTTTTTATCAGCATTTTTACTTACAAAATGGACAAGATTTGAGACTGATGATAGTGGAGTAATTAATCAAATCTAGTTTATTATTGGAGGTTCAACAACAGTAGGTTGAGTACTACAACACAAACAAAGTGCTACGTTTAGAGCAATTGCGCAGATTTCAGTTACGATGAAAATTTTTATAACAGTTTATACACACATTGATTTCAACGTTTCATTGTTTTACAAAGTTCTTAGGCGTTATGCAAAATTCCGCATTTTATCCGAGCTCTTTTCTTGCGCGGCCCCTTTTCCTAATTAATACGACGTTCATCTTCCAAAGGGGTGAGGCAGTGGGGAGAAAAGCCAGGAGTGTTCAATTTTCAATTAGCGTTTAAGGCACTAAAAACCAAGGTAACCACGCGATTTCTGGCAGGTGGGCGCCGCTTTTCTTCCCAGAATGCGGGCGCCCTAAAATAACAATCTCGGCATCCATTAAGAGGCGGGGCCACTTTCTTCTTCATCCTTCATCTTCTGCATCCTCAGCATCCATCTCCGCATCTCTGGCCAAATGAAGCTGTAAATGGCCGAGGAAATCGGAAAGCTCTATCGGTTTTGCGAGCGAGAGGCGATAAATAATGAAAGCGCGAGATTTCTGGCTGTTTTGGAAGTTATCGCACCACCACTGCGATTAATTTTTTTGAAAGCGATTCGCATTAATCGAAATCTCATCGATGAAATATCGTATATACTAAATCCATTAGCTTCATTATGCTTGCAGTGAAAACTTTATTCGGGCAAATTGTTTAGGTTTATTGCAAACAGAAAAGCGATTTCTGAACTGTTAATGAAATATTTGGCTCAAAAAACATTGTGTCGTGAAGCAATGATCTTTTATGGGCTTATACAGGAGCTAGCACTTTAATCCTACTCCCAGCTTTAATTACACAAATCAAAGAGCTCAGCACAACACAACAGTTAAACTGCCTTATACATTTACTGCATTACGTCTTTCAAGTTAAATTATTGCTTGAGATTGATCGTGTTAAAAAGAAACCGCAAAGTTCAATAACGCTTTACTCGAATAATATCCCCTGCTTCACACATATGTATAGCTATATGCTGGGCTTTGCATAAAAGTTTAAGAAAGTTCAAATCTCGAATTTTTTTCTGTATCCGGGAATTTTGATAGATAAGACGGAATTTTATACTATTTAGACATAATGTATGTTCTCTTGTTATCTCTCCCTCTATGTCTTTTGTTAGAAATTAAGCACCGCAATTATGTCTATAAACATAAATAAATGAATAAAAAAAAGTTTTTAAATACTTCATTACTTTAAATAGTTTTTAGAAATAATGAAGCCGCAATTCTTTATCTAGTTAAATTATCAAAACAATTTAGTTAAAAAAAAAGTATTTAAACAGTCGATACTCAAATATAAAAATAATAACACAAATATAAAACTTGCAAATTCCTTTTTTTCAAATGAAACCCTTCGGACATTTTCTGGAAAATTTGCCAGCATAGTACGAAACTCTCTTAATTTTCGAATACAAATAAATAAAAGTTGATTTGGTTCAATAACAAAAAAAAAAAAAAAAAAAAAAAAAAAAAAAAACGGGTTTTTTATATCATACGAATACTGTAAAAGTCATCAAAAAAGAATGTTAAAATTTTTGCGACTTTAAAATAATATTAAGAGCATTTAGTTACCAGAGCTCCGATGTCACTACTCAGAAAGGTTTATGGATGGATATGGTAATTATTATAAATCAAACATTGTTCAAGAATACAAAATAAATTATTTTATGAAAATTTTTTTTTTTACTTGAGTGTGCTAAAAAGACTCTGATGAGCCAATACTTTTTAGTAATCGCTAATAACGTTTTTAAAACGCCGGAATCTTATCTTTTAAATACCTTCCTATTAATGAACTTGAACGAAATCTTTTGTTTCACAACACAAAGAATATTACATAATCTTATTTTCATTTTATTCAATGGTCCGGAAACTATTTGATCACCCAAATATCGCGAAGAATTCCTTTCCAAAATACTCACTTCAAAAATGATCTCCCTTTTTGCAATATTTCCCAAAAAGCTTAATTAAGGTGGCAACAAGATGCATTTTAATGCTCTTCTTTCTCCCGGAATAAGAAAAATTCCTCTAATTGTGGTTTTAAATAAATGAACGAACGTTTCAAGAATTTTCAATTGTGGTGATTCCATCTTCTTCAAAAAATCGTCTGATTCATGCGCGCGCGTTCAGAATAATTAAATCGCAAAAACATTATTTTTGCGCCCGCTCGCTAATGAGAATTTCGGTAAAAAGAGTGCCTATTTTTCCCTGAACACCGGATTTGTTCAGGTTTAATTCGCTTTTGAAATCCTTGTTCGTGCTATTAATTAAAACGCCGAGTATATTTTAATGTTTTTAAGAGAAAGCTTCGCTTTTTTCACTTTAATCCATTTAATTTCTGTAGCGTTAAATAATGAAACGTTCGACTCATAATAATGTAACAAATTTTAATGAGTGCACTTGAGTGTTATTTCTTAGGGGTGTTTTTCCCATCAGCGTCTCCATTTGAGTTTCAAGTTTTTTGGCATTGTTTTTTGCCTAATCTCAGTCATCAAGATTGCAATAAAAATTCATTATCCGTTTTTCAGGCGCTAAGTGCTAACAATTTGTTCACAATGTATATCTGCGTTAGGCTCTTAATTTTTACCTCGTAAGAGAGATTAATTGAAAGCTGAGCGAGGAATATTTTCATCGATTTTTCTTTTATTTTTTTCAAATTTGCGATGAAAATGTAATCTGATTAATCGAAATTGCTTTTTCTGCCAGTATAAGTGCACAGTAGGTATTTACAATTAATAAGAGAGGTGCAAGAGTGGGATATGCACAAAAGCGTGCATAGTCTGGTAATCTCAAAGTAATATAACATAGTTTAATTAAACTTTTTGTTTTTCCAAGAAAAAATGTGTGAAAGAGAGGAAAATTCAAAGATACCATAGAAAGTATTAATATTGCGGGACAGGTCGTTTCTAAACAATAACGTTAAGGGTTTTTTTTTTTTTTGTTTTGAATAACATATAAATTTTAAAGAAAAGTTTTATTGCATATCAAAAAGAAGTTCTAAATCTACTCAAAGGCGGTTAATATAAGAACTTAAAACATTTTCTTTCTAGAAGCTAGAGCAAAAATGAATAACGAGAAAGCTCTCAAATATAGCCATGTAAGCTTGCTCAATAATATATTTTTCTTAAAAACCATAAATAAGTAGTAAAGCCCTAACCCGAAAATACAAAAGTCTATTAAGAGACTGATAAATTGATTGAATTCTGAAAATGGTGTATAATTTCATAAAATCTCCCTATATATGTCTCCTTATATATAAAAGCAAATGAATTAACAACGGTTAAAAATGCAACGAAAGGAAAGTGCTGAGTGGTTGTAAGCTGAGTTGTATGCAATTTAAAATCTTCCAGTTTTACTTTTCAAAAATCAAAAACGAATGTATTAAGTTTAACATCAAAAAAATAATTAAATTAGGTAGCAACTTTGGTGCAACTAATAAAATCTGTATCATTTACTTGAATCTCTAAGAACATGTTCTACGCACCCTGTTTCGGTAAGGAAATTTTATCAAAGTAAATCACCTTTTTTCAAAGGTGTTATAGTACTACAAAGTACTTTCCCTGCAATTAAAGAAGAAAATTAGTAAATTTCTTATGGGCTGAGAAAGAACATCACCATGAAGTAAGTACAACCACTTTTGAGTTCACCACAACCTACATCGCCCCGTGCAATCTCCCCAATCCCTATCAGTCACTTGAGTCTTCCCATTTTGTCCTCCCTATCCATCGGCCAGTACCTATATCGGCCGGAACAGCGACAAAACCCATTTGCTCTTATCGTACTGGTTTTAGCTTTCCCTGCCATTATCAGGCATTTTCCAAATCTTCTGCTCCGGTTGTTTGCCAAAACTACTGAAAGCTATTCACAACAGATGTGCTGACTTGCTGGATTGAAGTGTTTCGTTCTTGTCTAAATGTTTTGGGGGAAACTGAGTGTTGTGCTTGGTGAGGAATTGAAACCAATTTGAAAAATCTCGGGCGTAGATTCATAGTGAAGGAAATAGTAGTGAACAACGTAGAGGAGAGTGTTAGGGGGGGGGGGCAGAATATGTGCATATACGGTTTGTGATGAGTATTCGTCCCCCTAGAAAGAACATTCTGAATTTTCATGCTTCCCTCCCTCTTTTCTCCATGGTGAAAGCTCTGGTTGAGCTAGTAGTTGCAAATACTACCAAACATGAAAAATAGAAAAATAAATAAACACACACACACACACACACACACACACACACACACACACACACACACATATATATATATACATATATATTATGCCAGTTAGTGTGCAAAACGTTTTTTCAACGCATATAAAAGAAAGTAATTTTCCTTTACAAACCAAATTGCTAGGAAACAAACATCAGCTTGACGCTAAAATCAATACTAATCATTATTCGTATTATATTTGGAGAGAAAAGTACTACAAACGATTTAGGGAAGAATTAAAATTTTAATGAATAAAGCATCAACTTTTTATGAAATAATAAATACAAAATATTGACTGTATAGTAAGCAACATGAAGTTTAAAAATATGCAACCATGGTTTTGAAATAGAATTATGTTGAAAGAAGAAATAAAATAATACAGTGAAACATGCTTTAACAACCTAAAAATCCATGTAAAAAAATTCTCGTTTAGGTAAACTAAAGTCTTGACTTACTTTTATCAGCTTTATACTGAATACGCAGACGCAATTTTACAATTACTTCTGCTTTGAAACTCGCCTCCACAATATAAAATAAAATCAGTTACGACAACAGCTTTCTTTTTAATTAAAAAATCTTTACACTTTTAAAATACGAGTTATAAATAAAAACATTACAAATTGTGCATTGCACAGTTTCAAAATTAAGGTCTACTATATGAATATATAAATGCGAAAATGAGCTGGATATTTGAAATTTAAACCAGCATATCAAAAGCTTTACAAGCAATAATATTCTCAGGATGGCTGCAACATAATTAAGCATGTCGAATTAATGACCCCATAGCAATTACCTGTGTGATATTTGAGCCCATTGCGCCAACGTCATTGCAATTCCTATCATTGTAACTAATGCCACTATAAACCTCTGAAGTTATACTAAGACCATAATTTGCGCACACAGTTTATTCTTATCCATTTAAATCCCATTAAAAGTTCTGGGAGGTTTTTTTCGCGGAACTTTTGGTTTAGCCGCAAGTTTCCAAACAGATAAAAATTGTAAAGCAAGACGTAAAAATATTCCTAACGACTATCGTCTTTCCCCTACCCCGGAGTCATTTTTTTAAATATTTTTTATAAATACCCGAGAAAAAAATATTTCTAATGTGACGTTGTAAAAAAATCACTTCTTTATTGCCACCACTTCGACGTGATGACTTAATTCACACCAAAGGAATCAATATTCAAATGAGCTTTCTTACTCGTCCCTACATAGGTATGAACAAAAAAAATACATTAAAAAAAATTCTTCTAAAAAAATCCCCACGGTGGTGGAAATATTTTTTTCTCTCTGTGTCTTTCCATTAACATCATATTCTGACGAAGTAGAGCTTGCTAAATTATGATACGGTGAATAAAAAAAATAGGGAAAAATACTTTTATAAAAACAAAAATGTCCTTGTGGGTAAGGTGTAAAAAATTGTCACAATTGGTGCTACTGCCCTCCGGCAGTGATTAGCGGGAAAAAGGAGGAGCTCTTATTATATTTTTTCATTCATTTTTTTCCCCAGCACTCACCTTGAGTTTAGGGGTGGGGAAATGTTATAGGGAATTAAAAAAAAAGGAGTAGAGGGGTGTTTAAAATTTTCTAAATAGCTCTTAAGCATAGGTTTCAAGTAACATGCGCAAGCTAATGGGAACATGTGAACACTTTCTAAAACGTTTTTTACTTTTAACTTTAGTATAGTTTGGACTTCGAAATTGTTTTTTTTTTTTTTCTTTTCTCCACAGTCTTTTTTTCAATCGATAAAATAAATTAAACGAAATCGTAAACGCTTGTTATATCAATTAGAAGCAGTTCAGTACTCTGAAAAATTTTTGACTTCCAGCAAAATATGATTTTTTTTTTTTTTTGAATTAACATTTAAATTGTTCCTTGCTTTTACCAGTTCAATCTTTTTATTAGTTTATTAATTTACTTATTGTTTTACTTTTTATTATTATATTTTTTATTTATTTGATACATGACTTCATCAAATGTTAACTCGTTGGCAGTTATTACGAAATTCTTTTTTCATGGCTTGTGGTATGATTGAGTGATTGTTTGACTGAATTTTAAACTCCGCCGTTCATTCAAAGATTTCTACACATAAATAACATGTAATTGATTTCGATATTTTTTTCCGAAACACACAAGTTAAAGGTCTAAAAATGGAACAAATAGTTAGTCTAATGGACTAAAAATTAGTCTTGCTTGAGTTTAATTCTTTTACCGTACTGACTCTGACTAAGCAGTATGTATGTTTTTGAATCAGTGTTAATAAATCATGGGTGAAATTCCAAGTATTATATTCATTTTAAATTTTGGTGTACGTTTCTTATATTTTATCATTTGACATTTAATAACAATGTAGAATAAAATCATCTTATAAATGCGTCATAATCATAAAAGTAAAACATAAACGGAATTCATTTAATTAAATAATGTGTTAATTTTACAACTTCTTTAAATATTTTAAAACACTACACACGCACATGTATTTATATACACAGAAAAAATGGGTTAGGCGTTGAAATGTGAACAGAGTGCAATTTGTACAGACTATACTGCAACAACCCTAAAAAGTAAAATTTAAGTTCGTACACTTAAATTTATTGCATTATATCAACCTACCTTGAACTGCCTAAACAGTGCCTAATTGACCTAACCCAACACTCGAAAAAAATATTGTAATCTATGTATGGATATTCGTATGTATGTATATGTGCATGCATGTAAGTTTGAGAAAATAATTTTAAAGCAAAACGGCATGAAAAAGAAAGAAAAAAACAATGAATTACGTAAAGTGGCTTTAATGCGCATACATATAAGCCGTATTTCTTTCAAACAATATTTATTAGAACCAGTTCCGGGGAAATATATTACTTATTTCCATTCAAAACGTGAAAAATGAAGCCAACAAAACCAGTTGTAACACCGAAGTGGTTTATTATCCCAGCATGAATATATTTTCTCAGGAAAATATGTTCAAACTCTGGTTCTTCCCTACTTTTGTTTAGGCTTAATATGCTAGTTTATACAAAACTTTCCTTCTGCCTGTTTACTATTCAGGAGGCAAAAAAAAAAAAAAAAACTACGCTGTAAGAGATGTGAGGGTAAAGATACATTAAGAGAAGATTATTCTTCATTTTTTTTCTGTTAGAACTGCACTTGTGAGGTACACAGAAAAAACAAGAGAGAAAAAAATTCCGTGCAAAGGTGTTGACTTTCAAATTTATTAAAGCATTAACATTTTCTATGCCTGCTTAAAACCGATGCTGAAATGTGTACTTAATTCCACACAGCTGCTTGGTGAAGTCTCCACGAAAATCCTCTTTCTAAAATATTCAGGGTAAAAACTTGTATTTTAAGAAAAGAAGTCTGGGCGAAAGGTATGGGGAGAGAATGCATTTAATCGAATGATTGTTCTAACCGGTCTTCGAAGGAAGAACTTCAAAACAAGAATTTGCATTTTGCCAACTTAAGAACAAGTTAAAAGCTTAGAATTTTTTCAAAGTGCAGGCAATTTTCTTTTACTTAAAATATCAAATACATGCGGTTTTTCTGCAAGCTGTAAAAACACAGTTTTTTCTTTTATCTAAAGCTCTTAATTTAATAATTGCTTCAGTTAATAATTACGTTCCGTTTGTTATTTATTTATTTTTAATTTTTAATTTTTAAATTTTTTAAATTTAGTTCAACTATCAGCTCCTTTCATAATTTTGTATTTCTTATCATAGTAGGTATACAACAGGTACGGTTTCGTTATACGGTGTTAACAACTTAAAAAAATTTCTAGATGCTGATATTTTTTTAACACCAAGAAGACCATGTAGTTGGCGTTAGAGAAACCCATATAGTTGGCGCTTAGTTAAAACACTAACTATATGTGTTCCTCCTACCGTTAGGGAAAAAACTATCTCTCTTTCCTTAGCTCCTATTTAACGTTTGCTTTTAGTAGTTCACAATGCATTATTATCATTAAAAAAATTTTGAAAAAAATTAGCTATGCAACTTTTAGTCTATTTAATGAAATTGAAACTTATAAAACTTTAATTTTATTAAATGGACAACAGGTTGCGTGACTAAGTCAAACCAAATAATCAAGTTTATTAAATGTGAAAGTCATAAATTTCGGAAACATACATATATACAATGAACAGGGCTAAATGAGCTATGACTAGCGAAATCCAATTGTAAAGATATATATAAGCTGACACCAGGGCAAGAACTGCGGCATTTAAAGGATGCTATTACTGTGGAGTCTTCCACGTTGGTTAGCGTGTGATGAGTCAAACGGATATATTTCTCACACTTGGCGGGTTCGCTCCTTTCGTATAAAAAGGCCGAGAACAATGAGACTTTCCGTGAGGGCCCTAATGGAGCTCAGCCCCGGAATTCTTTCTTCATTCTTGTTGTGTCACTGGGATTATTCAACAGCAGTGGAGAACAGTGGCACGAGTTGTTTATCTCTTTGAATATCATTATCGCCATCCACTCTTCAGCTGTTTTCATGGTTGCGTGGCTTTACTTCTTATATAGTTTTGTTTCTGGCGTTTTAAGTATACAATAGAGAGGCTTTTTTTTCTATTTACTTTTATTTATTTATTTATTTTTGTTTGTTTGTTTGTTTCAGAGACATTTAACTTAAGTTGCTAAATTTTATGCAGTTTTATAGCAGTATTTCTCTGTAAAAGGTTTCGACTAACTACTTGATTTTAAAATTAAAAGACAAGGATCCATGATGTGTTGCGAAGTTTTTCTGTGGAAAGAGGAATTTTAAAAGGATATTAGAAAAACAATAACTTTTTGAAAATAAACATAAGACCTCTTTTTTTTAGTTAGTCAAAAAAAAAAAATAATAATAATAATAATAATAATAATAAATAAATAAAATAAAAATAAATAAGTAATAATATTTGAAAAAATATTTATTATTATTTTTTGAATCTTATTTAAGCGTAAGTGATTTTGTTCATTGCTAGTGAGCCAAATATTACAGGTACATAAAGTCGACTTTCCCTCTCTCGCATTGAATAATTAACTTTTAACAGCAGTTCAATAAATGGCAAGGATTTTCCATATAATAGCTATGTCAATGAATATCAGGGCATGATTTGCCGACGAGTTAACGGGAGCTCAGGTCCTGTGTTCTTAAATTCACAGCAAACAAAATTCAGGCGATATGAATTAAGAGCACTTCCTTATTATTTTTTTTTTCAGAGACATTAACTTTTTGGTACCCATCTTTGATGTTAATTTAAAACGGTATGCCTTCTTAGCATGCTGTAAAAAAATTTGATTTCGCATTATGAAAGTTGATTTAAAAAAGTACACTGCAAAAAATAAAATATTTTTACGGTTTCTCCTGGAAGCACTAAAACTGTAAAATACACAGTAATGAATTGTAAAATTAGTAACTTTACAGTTTATTACAATAAAATTATACTGTATTATGCTGTAAAAACAACAGTATAATACTGGCAACAGAGGTTCCAGTTTAAAACTAAAATGCACGACAGTAATAAACAGCAAAATAACTGTAAATTAGCGATTTTACTGTTTGTTACTATAAAATTAGAAATTTTAGAGTTTATTACTATAAAGTTACCTGTAATGCACTGTAAAAACAATATTTTATTTTTTGCAGTGTAACTACAAAGTATTGCTTAATAAAAGTTTAAATTTTATGTTGTGGTACACTAATATCATGAGCTTTTTAATGTGGCCGCAGCGGACATAGGCCACTTGTCTTCGGATCTTCCCGGAGCTTAGCGTGACTGGTAAGAATGGTTCTCTGGGAGCCAGAAACGCGTGGGAGGAAACCAAGAAGGATAATGAGCTCATTCGTTCGGAATCACAAAGTGGACCAGAAATGAGCTCCTTGTTTTCCGCTATTTGTTTCTATTTCTGAAAAGATAAAATACTTTTCCGGTGGAGAAAGTGTTTAAGGATGCAGTGGAACAAAGGGATTTGAGCGTTCAGGTTTATCGTGCCCTTTCATGTGAAGAGAAGATAAATATGAGTAAAGTATAAAAAATAAACATGCAATAATTGTTTTTTTTAAACGGGCAATAAATTAATTACATTTTTTAAATTTTTTTCAAAAGATGGAAATGTACTATAAGAGGAAGAAACAAAAATTGGGAATAATAAAAAAAACTAAATAAACAAAATTTGTCGATAAATTCAAATAAATATTTTCTATTTCTGATGAAATAAAATACTTTTTTAGCGAAAAAATATGTTTTATAAATTTTTGTGAAGAAAAAAGAAATTAATAAATATGTAAAAAAATTTAACACAATTTGAAATAAATTAAAACAAAACCAGTGTGGTTATTATTGCTCTTTTAATAGATATAAAAAAAAAGTTGCCCAATTACAATCATAAAAATGGTTGTTGTAGGACCTGTAAGGCTTTCCGTTACATTTTTTAGTAAATAAATAAAATATGCAAATACGTTAATTTAATATGCATCAAATGGTTTTTATTACTCTGCTAATAACGCTGAATTTTGTTCGCAAATATCAGCTTATAAATACATTTAAATGCAACTTGGAGTATCTCATTTCGTCGTGATGTGTGTATTGTTACAACTTTTTCTTCAAGTTTCACTGATCGCTAGTTTTTATAACAATGAAAACTATTCACCAATATTTTTTTGTCAAATAATAGTATTTATGATTTCAGAACTTATTTTCAACATTCAGTTTTACTTTTTTTTTATCACAGAGCGGCTTGCACTAAAAACTCATTATAGCTCAAGCAGGTATGTCATTGTCTATTCGTTGAAGATTAAAGTTTAATATCCTTGTATACTATTATCTGTTATGTATTCTTTATCAACAATGCGGCATTAAAACTTATTCGGTTCTCTAATATAATGCTTCACTCAACTGTTTCTTCTTTTTTACGAGGATAAATCCATGCCTATGAAATGACGTTTACACTGCAGAATATAATCTATTGTTTTATGGTCTAATACTGGCAGCAGAGGTTCCAGTTTAAAACTGTAAAATGCACGGTAATAAACAGTAAAATTAACAGTTTTACAGTTTATTACTATAAAATTAGCTGTATTGTACTGTAAAAACATCTATTTTTTACAGAGATTCCAGTGAATCTCTTTAAAACAAAAATAAAAACATTCTTCTCACATTTTAAGCTTACAGTCAAATTATTTGGTCTCCACAGAACTGGAACCACACGCTACCTATTTTAAGTAATTTAACTAGCTGAAAAGCAAGTGATTCTGCTTAAATTATTGCCCTGATCAAAGCAGGGCAGACGACAGAAGAACCACAGACGCTTCTTCCACTATCTTGTGCAACTGAAGAGAAAATAGGGTGCAACTTCCGCAGAAAAGGATAAGAAGACAGACTCCCAAAAAGCAATTGAGCAGACAGAAAATAAGACTTCGGCTCAGATAGCAGTGTCTCTCATTGCATTGAAAAAAGCTGATATGGTACAGTAAACTCTGCAATATTTATGGTGTAAACTTTGATGCCAGATTAATTTATTTAGCAGAAGATGACAAAACTTACATTTTATTGCTCCTGTATCCCATTTGGTATCTTTAGAATGGAGGGGAAGAGCTTTCTCGTGGGCGGTGGGACTATTTGATAAATTTTCCTTTTGCGGTTTTAGGTTTATCGTTTATATTGGAAGAGATTGTAATGGACAAAGGGAGTTTTAATGGAAGAGACCAAACATGTCTGAAGTTGGTTGGGTATTTTCTGTGTATATATCGCAAAGAGAGAGGGAGATAAGATTAATAGATGGCGCTTTGCGCGTGTTTATAGTAATTGAGGAAAAAAAAAAGCAAATTGGTGGTGAAATCCGCTTGGTATAAAAGATTTAGTTATATTTTTCTAAAGTCATGTTTTTGTTGATTAAGATTAGTTAAGAAAAATGTAGTTTAAAAACTAATTGTAAGAAGGTTTTCGATCAGTTCACAACGAGTACTGTCTTTATTTCTCAATTAAGCGTTAGACCGTTACTTGATGAGCTATTGGTTTTAACATACATGTCTCGAAAATTATTCATTTAAAACATAAACTAGGAAAATTATTTCAGAAATACACAGTTGTATTTCTTTTGAAGAAAAATTGTTATCATATTTATACTTTGCTTCGCATCAACTTTTTGGAAGAAAAAAAAAATAAATAAAAATGTCACATCTATTAAAAGAAAAAAATTTTCGAAAAAAGAATGTTCATAATCTTGAAATGCTGTACTTTATTTTTTACCACCACAGAAAACACAAATAAAAAAACTTAATCTTTACTTGGTCATAAAATCTTTACCGAAAGTAAAATCTTTTTGGCGGATGACTTGAATGAATACAAAGATTAAACAAAAACTTCCCAAAAGCCACAACTGGTCCGAAGTAATCCTTTTCAGCTAAAAATGTTACCAGAATATTTCACCAACGCATACACAATTAAAAGAGTCTTTCCTGCTTAAGATTCACTCTCCTCGGCATTAGAGATGCTCCGCTGTACCCAACAATACCGCAGAAAAAGTCGTGTAAATATTATTACTTTCCTTCTCTTACTCGGCGCTGCCGTTTTAATATTCGCTTGGCCTGAACCTAATGTATTGTTATTAACATCCTTTTCCGCTTTTCTTTTCACTAGGGCCCATGATGAAGCGAAAGAAAAAAAGCTTTAAAAACAAAACACGTTGGGGAAAAAAACCAAATTCCCTCGGAAAATAATTGAATTACCCCACGGAACTATAAGAAACGGCAAAAGGCTAAGAAGTTGTGTATGTTCGTCTTTTTCGCCTTTTCATTTATAAAACAGTCTGAGTGGAGGAGGGGGGAGGGGTTTTGCTACGTGGCGGGAAAGAGATTTTTGCATTAGCAACCATAACTGCCATTAATTTCGAGTCCTCTCTGCCACAAATCCAATTTCCAGAACGCTTAAGAAACGTCTCTTCCAGTTTCAACTGCGGTAATTGTAGTCGGATATGCTGGAAAACACCAATAAAATTTGTGTCGGATGTATTTTATGCGTAATTTGCGCTGTCTTTTCCTTTGGGTGTAATGTAAATGGTGGATAGAGTAAATGGGGGCCTTTTGTAACTTCCAATTTTTTACGAAATTCTGTCCGAAAGAAACGAAAATTTCTCTGAGCCCGGTGCGAATGCTCAAGAAATATTTTCGCACTCTATACGTTTGGAGAGTTTTTGGTGAGAATTTTTCGGTGATGACTTTTTTCGGTGTCTCTATGCCAAAAATTCCATTTCTCGATCGCTTAAGAAACGTCTCTTCTAATTTCTACCACAGTAATTATAGTCGAATATACTAAATGTATTTGTTGAATTTTACCATGAATTGATTATTATCTAAATCAAAATCCGTCTATGAACAAACAGTATATATGTTAAACAGACACATTTTCACTAGAAGAATTTTAAATATCTAGAGCTAAAAAATAAAAGTAAAATTTTAATTTTTTCCTACTAAAGACGTATTCTTTCATTTTCTCTACTTCAGTAGTTTTTCTAATGTTTGGAAATAAAAACAGTGATCATGCGTTATGTCTCTGATAGTTTTAGATAGAAATGAATTTTAAATGTATATGTTCGCATTTATAGCTCCGCACTTTCTCTTTGGCATTCATACTTAGAATTTTCTTAGCATCGATTACGCCAAAACTCAACTGTTATTATTATTCTCCTATTTTTTTTAACTATGACTTTTTTTGATCATACTAACATGAAAAAAAAATAATAATAACAATAATAAAATTAATAATAATAATGATAATAATAATAATAATAATAATAATAACAATACTGACTTATCGAACATCCTGAGAAATTGTTTATTAATCAATTCCTACACAATGTATTGATGATTCTAACTTTTTCTTTGGCAATGAAAATGATCAATTTGGTCTTTGAAGGAAAAAAATGGTTGATTGGAGTCTTTTTGCTGTTTTCTGAAGCGGCGCTGTAAAACACTATTTCCAGATTATCGAAAATTATTATAAAGGAATTTCTTCTAGAGAACAAAGTTGTCATGGGTAGATACGGTATACGATTCTATATACAATGCAATAATAAAGTGAAAATCGGCATTTTTTGACTTGCGCTAGTCCGGCTCTGAAGTACAGAAATAGGTGAACAATTATAATGCAGCTTTAAAACTCCAGCTCTCGCTAATGTAGGACGATCTCAGTTGGTTCTTTTCATAGTATCTTCATTCCCATTTATATTCATAGAAGCAAGAGGGTTATTTCTAAGGAGAAAATACGCCAAGCAATTATTACTCTAACTTCCACACACACGGAGCGAAAGGAGTAGCAGAGAAGCGGGATTTGTAGAAAAAATGCAGAGAGTTTGCTCATTTGAAAACTTTTGTGAAAGTACGCAGAAAGCGACACACGTAGGAGAGACACCACGTCATAAAACGCATTAGGGCATATTTTTATTCAAAACCCGCATTCCTCGTGCCCTTTGTTGTTGAAGAAGAGGCTCAGGTAGGAGTTAGATCGCGCAACGTTTCGCGTGTTCTGTGTATTTTTATTATTTTTTTTCCCTTCGACAATAAAGAAAGAGTTGACGCTTACTATCTGTGGAACTCCATTGTTGCCGTAGGAGAAGAGCGAAATGTGTTGAAAAGAGTCCCATTCGTGTATCCGTTCACGTCTGGGTGCGAGTGGAGTTGAGAAGATTGTTTTTCGCCCCATCTGGAAAAATAAGTCGGTTTTTTGGAGAAATGTCCTGAATTTTGTCTCATGCGTTGTAATATTGTACATTATGCATGCACAATTTCTTACTTTTTTGGGTGGTAATATTAGAAAGACGCAGAAGAAATTACTGCTTTTAGTTCAATCTCTTCCCTCTGTAAGCGATCTCAATAAATTATTTTTTAACGATTTTTCACGTTAACACACACACACACACAAAAGGAGGAAAGAAAGAAAAAATTTTCCGTAAATTTCTTCCATGATTTGAATAAAGAAACTATGCTCATTTTCGTGTCTCTCCTGTTTTGCCACAAGGAGAATTCGCCACCTTGTGATTGACAGGTCAGGTATCGTCACGCTTCAGTGATCTCCCTACACAGTGGGAAGGGAAAAGTATGGTAGGGATTACCTATCCCTAAAAAAGTGCCAAAAATGCGTATTTTAAAAAATGGCGGGAAAATCGGCAAAATTTCCCGGTTTTTTGGTTTCCAGATAAAAGGTTCTGTACTGTAGTGTATTTTTATCTCACAAGTTAAATTGAGTGCATTTAAAACTGATTTTAAATCAGGGTTGGCAAAAACCCGGGTTTTTCTGGGTTTTTATATGTTAAAATTTTAATTCATTCACATAAAAATATATTATTAAGTTGAAGTTCTGAATTGCATTTAATCAATGTCAATGGATAAATAATTAATATTATTAACAATATCAATTAATAATATCATCGACCGAATAGTAATATTTAATTTGTATATTTAAGAATAAGAAGCTTTGGACAATGGTTTCAGCTTTTAGCTTTTACTACAAATACAGGAATATTTAGGGTGTGAAAATTTCAAAAACTTAAATTTATACCATTAAAGAATTAAAACCATTTGCACTTGCTTATTAATAGAAATAATCATCTTTTCTCATTAAGTAGCCTGCTTCAATATCTTGTCATGTCATTTGCATGTTTTTTATAAGGCACATATCTCAATGTTAGGTGTGTGTCTGAGATAAGGGAAGTGTCTCCCCCCCCCCTTCCTAATTTCAAAATCAAAACTGATTAATTTCAGATGGGGGAGGGGGGGGGGCTCTTAATCAATTTTTTTTTCGAAATAATCTTAAGAAAAAACTAGGTTAACATTAGAACTTTGCAAGAACTATAAATTTATTAATAAATGCTTGTCATAATATTTTAGTTGTAGTAAATTGCAGTGGGACGCATTTTCATTTTATTTTTTTTAAATCAAAGAAAGGGTTTTAGTGCTTCAAGTCAGTGGTTTGGTACCTCTATGATATAGCACTTGAAAATCATCATATACTAAATGCAGTAGAGAAGGTTAGAAGAAATGAAGAGCAAAACTTTATTTTTCTTGCTCCCGAATAAAAGCAAAAATTGCAGTATTTTGTCATTATTTGACTTCTGTGTTGAATCAAAATCAGGGTTGGCAAGTTTTTGACAGTCGGAGGTTTTATCCGGTTTTAACCGTGGTTTTTACCGTCATGTCATAAACCACTTTTTGACATGGTTTTTGACATAATTGTCAAAAACCTAAATTTCTGTCCAAAACATGTTTAAATTCGATATTCATAATCAAAATACATTTTCAAATGAATTTGATAATTTCTGATTTCAGACACCGAAGTAAACTTTTGAAGTTTTAGGTTATTAAAATAAAGTGTAATAAGCAATCCTAATCATAATTGAAGGACTCGGGAGTAAATAACGGTAACTAGCATTTTAAAAAATCAAACATATGGCTTTTGATTATGGCCTTATTGCTTCGAGAAATTACTGTAACAGGTTTTTTTTATTTTAAAAATGAAGTGGGTACATTAATTAAGTAATGTGTGTCTTGAGTATACTTAATAAGTTTTTACAAGTGGTTTTTTTAAATTTTAATTTGAACTAACAAATTTTGACTAATAAATAAATAAATAAAATAGTTTGATCAAAAATATTTACAGATTTGTACACTGAGCACTAATTAATTTAGTTTTGTTTTTACTCAAAAGAAAAAAAATCACTTTAAATTCTGATGTTAAGATTTTTAGATTGCTAAAATAGCTAATTAATAGTTGTTAAAACATTTAAACAAAACTACTTTAAAAACTGGATTTAACTTTTAATACTTTTAACTTTTTTCACGGCATAACAGGTTAATTTAAAAGAATGCGAATTAATTTTCAATCGTTGTGTTAAGTAAAAAAAAAATGTATACACATATTATGCAAAAGAAAAAAATCAGCACACGAAAACTTTATTTTTTTTTTAAATGTGATACAGTGGCCGCCGCTTACATGAATAGCGTTTGTTCTAAATCATATAGATTCAAAAAAGCGGCTGAATCAACAAGGCAACTAGTTCAATAAAGCTGGATTAAGTTCTGACTTTCACATTTTGCTTCATTGAAGCGCTGATTTAATTAACCACTAATTCAATTAACCGGCGTCCAATGTACTTAAAAGCATAGCAATCGAAGTAAGTTGTGTTTTTTTATTTACAAGTATTTTATTACTAATAAAGTTACTATTATACATTCAACCCTGCGAAAAACCCTTCCCCCTCTTCCAAAACAAAATGTTTCAGCTGTTTTGTAACATTGAAATCAAACCAAGATACTCTCGTCACGTGGCGTCTCTCTGAAAAGTAAACATTTGGATGTATTTGGAAAGAGACGACAGAAATTTTTCGACTCCATGCTAATCCCTAAAATTTTCCTTGCCGTCAAGAAAGTACCTACGATTAAGATACATCACCCAGTTTCACCTCTCCTGCAGAGAAAGTCACGCCTTCTTCTTTGTTAACGGGTTGGATGGCGATTTGACCAGGGTGGCGAATCATCCGTAGAATCCTAATTTTACGTACAGTAATTGATTGAAACAAGTTCTATTCATCTGAGGGTTCAAGATTTTTCTCCATACTTTTTTTTTTTTGAATACGCAAAGAAAGTTTCTCCTAAAGTTTAAAATAGAAAATTTGAAATAAAAGTTTGAGTCATCCATAAAGCAAATTGATTGCAGTGCTAGCAAAGAAATCATTTTTCATATTATTTTTACAAGCTAATCTAAATTGTAGCATTATAGACGGGCTTGACGCTGATCTTTATTAAGTCATATACTAAGTGTTGAACTAGATCAGCTAACATTTAGATTTAAAAAATATGATTTAGAATGCAATTTAGAAAACTAAATTTTTTAAATAAAATTTTTATGCCTCTTACCCTAAGTGCAAGATCATAAAATTTTGCAAATTATTCTGTTTTTCCTGATGAGTGCATCATTACATAGACTAAAATTCAAATTACTCATAAGAATGATTAATATTCCATGTTAGTGGAGACATTTTTTTTTTTTCCCGTATAAAGTTGGTAGACTAATTGAAAGTGCAGCACCTCAACTGACTTCGAAGCTGACCTTTCGAAAGCTAGAAACTAAGTGTTGATCCAGAACAGCCAATAACAATACAACTAAAACAATACAATTTAAAAAACAATTAATAAAAATAATTTCTGTAATAAAGTTCTTCTCCGTTTTATCCAAGCGTAGGGTCATACTATGTTGTAAATGATTGGGTTCTGCCTAGTGAATGACACACTGTATAAACACATTCAAACCGTCTACAAAAACGATCAAATGAAGTGTTAGCGAATTTATCTTCGTCTTTTCCTTATAACTTTTACTGACTAATCCGAATTCTGGCATCAGCACCTGAAACAGAAGCAAAACGATTCTTTCTAGAACCAGATACTAAGTGTTGAACAAGACCAAGAGCAGCTAATATTTAGAAACAACTGTGATTTAGAAAGCAATTACGGAAACCAAATTTTTGAAATAATACTTCTCCTCAATTTGCTCCAAACGTAGGATCGTAAAATATTATAAATGATTCGGTTCCACCTGATGAATGAAACACTATATCGGTCGAACAGTAAAGAGATTTCTTGTTCCGCGCATTTCACTTCAATTCATTTTCCCTCCTCAGGTTTTAAAACAGCCCACAACTCATGCAACTAGCAATCAAATTTAAATTATCCTTGTTCCTTGTCGAATAACTAGCTGCAAAAGCAGACCATTCATTTGAATTTTGGTGAAAGGTTTCAAGCTCGGCAACCATTAATGGCATCAGTAGCGAGGGGATGGAACAGCCCCAACAAAATTCCACTCGACCCCTTTCGGGCAGGTATGTGTTACAAGTGCAGCATTATGAAGATTTCGCGTGAGAATCCCCATCAGTCAGTCTTGTTATTAACACTGGGCAACGCGTTTCTAAACGGAGAAAGTTTGTTTAACGGGCTTATGGCCCAGGTTGTGGTTCAGATGAACGTGATTTGAAACGTAAAGCGAAGCTTGGATATAGATAATTTAAGAGATTTAGTAACTCGATATAAGACATTTAGGCGTTAATAACTGATATTAATTAAGCTAACATAAACATGTTCGGTTTTCTGCTCTTTGAAATTAATCACAGCAGAGTAATGGCTTACGTTTTCGATCTTTCAATAAACAAGATGCAATCAATTTTTTTCGAAAAACATTTGTGAAAGATCTTACTGTATAGAACAACTAAAATGTGACTAAAACATTTTGGAGTAGTGCAATACAAATGTAAAAATATTCAATTTTTAAAGTATTAACCATGTTCAAAAGTTTAGCTAAAAACAAGAGTATGGTAAAACATACTTGAGTTGTTGTGTTCATTAATTAATTATTTTTTTTTCCAGCAACATTCACAACTTTCAAATTTCCAAACGCTGTAAGAATAGGAATGTAATTAACATATTTGAAGTCAGCCACACTAAATGTTAACTGCTGTTTAAATTATTAAACTTTGTTGTTAATTAAAACTAGAATATTTAGTGAAAACTTTTATAAGAAATGGGATGTAAAATGAAATCCTTCTTTGAAACCTACTTGGCTAACGCTTCGAACATTGCATGTTTCATAATAACAGAATAGTAAATAGTAGGAATAGAATGTTGAAATAGATAAGTTTAGCTGTATCAGCTGTATTGACCTAATTTTTATTTTTGCAGTACAATTGAAGCACTTGGAAGCAATGCTTGGAAGCAATATATGTATAAATTAAAAATTTAGAAGTAACAAGTGCAAACAGAATAAGAATATCTCGTCTGTTTTGGGGCAAAAGAGAGCTCTAGTAATACTGATAGGAGCAGTTATACAGATTGATTCAGAACATCTTTTCAGTGAAAAGGGAGGGTTTGCACGCCTTTCTTATTCAAAACTCAAAAAAAATTTCACTTCTGTCGCTTTGATTCTCACTGCCTCAATTATCCATGTATTTTTCCAGAAATAATATCATTTTCCGGTCTGAAGCAATTTATTACACGAAGCCATGTCACCTTCAGGCAATGTGAAACCCACTTTTTTAGCAGTTTAACAAGAAACATTGATTGCCCACTACCAAAAGGTACATCATCATCTAACATTTTGGCAATCATTGTCAATATTCAATGTATCTATTCCTGCACAAAAGCCATAGTAGGCTTTATCACTGTAGATCTCCAAAATTCATCCACTTAACGGGAACTATCCCTTCTTAAAAGAGAAGGCACAATCATTTAGGCCTTCTATTCATTTCGCTTTTTTCAATCGGGGGCTAGGATCCCTTCCCAAAAGAAGTGTCGTTTAATCATTCCTTGACTCTGTGTTTGAACTAGAGATTTCCGGGCCAGCTTAAAACGATAACGGTGTCTACCTCCTTGGGTGGGGTATGCGAACAGGACAACCGAACCCTCGGGATGTTCGATGTCTCTCAGATTAGCGAATGACAGATTGTGGAAGATTCTAATGCCTTTCATTCGACTGCACGTCCCAGAACATCTTGGACAGGTCCCTAGCTAAGGAAGGTTCCGAAAAAAAATTGCAAAAGAAGGCCGGACCATTGGTGTGTACACACATACACGTGCTCTGTGGAAGGCCAGAGGCGGTAGAGCGTATATCATTTGTGGACTTTAACAATACCCGTAATAATGGCCGATGTAAATCGTTCACTGCGTTGACATAACGTTACCAATCCCCTAAACTCCACTGTTTAGCTTTTCTATTCACAGCTTTAGCTTCCGCCTTAAACCGCTTTATGGATAGGTTTTTTTTCTTTCATTCCCACTCCCGGATTGCTTTAGATATCACGTTTTTTTATAATGCTATTCCTACTTTTTTTATACGCCGGCATATTCCTCGATAGATTTATATATACACTTTTTTAATGTGGGTATAAATATAGCATTCTCTCAGCACATCGCACATGCGCTCTGACCTCTCCTTCCACTGGGGTGGTAACAATAGTACATTTTCCCTTCTCCCCCCTCAAATGACATTTAGAAGGGAGGGTGCTGCTTAGTATAACATTGAAACCCCCACCTACATGACAATATTTAGAGGGTAGTTTCTTTCTTCTATTGAGTAACTTGTACTATTTTTGGTGCGAAATCGCTTAAAAATTTTATGGAAGCCAACTCAAGTCAAATTATAAACCGATTTGGCGACTTTTATTTTTGTCTCTCTAGTCTATATAAAGTTATGTGTGTTTGTATTAGGTGTGTTAAGTGGTTTTGAAATTTCGTTTCGGATAAAGTGTTGAAGTTGCATGACTTGTAATCAAATGACTATAGCACGGTTTTTGTTTAAATTGCCTTACGGTTACAAAGTCTCCCTTTTGAGTCAAAGATTTTGTTGGACATTTATACATTACATGCATGACACCCAATTCCAGACTAAAATTTATAAATATTTTAAGGCCCTTACACTTAACTGTTTTTTCTAACATGTATTTTTATGTATTGTACGCTTATGCAATGCGAAAATACCAATTAGAAAGCCAGTATACTTTTATGAACTGTTTAGTTGAGATTTAAGATTGGTTTGAGGCATTCTGCCTACGGAATATCGAAGTAGTCTTTTCCCTTTAACCATGAATATGTCTTAAAATTACCTGTTCAAAATGTAAAATGGGCATTGAAGAAACTTTAGATATCTGATTATACATCTTAATAGTGTTTGTTCTACCGAAGAATAAAATGTTGCAACTATCACAAATATCATTTCTATGGATCATGATTTTAAGTTATTTTTTTTTATTTTACTTCTACCATTCACTAAGTACACAAGCTGTCTATGCACAATTTTATACCACATCCATTAAATTTGCTAAACATTCGACCAAGCTTTGGAGAAACTAATAGAAGTCTACAACTCTAAACTGCACTAAGTTTGCTATACACGGGGGAACTTCAATTGATTTTGACTGCCTTTTTTGCATCATGTTATTGTTTTAGGGTACATGAATATCTGCAGTGTCGAACATTCTGACGAGTTTTGAACATATTTCACGAAAAATTTTCTTCATTAGATTAAAATTCGGAAAGATTCATTGTAACATGATACACCGTTTGCTTCGAAATATTAGGCTTGCCTATACCCTAGTGCAGCTTTTTAAGGAATTTTGATAAACTTTAGTATACTCGTGCGTGGTTTACTTAGACGAGTTTTGCTTAATATCATTGAATCAATCTTTAGGTTGCCATCAAGGAACTAAATGCATTTTAATGCTCTTAAATGTTTAAATGCGTTATATTTATAACTTCAAGATTGAAAGACAATAAAACTACAAAGTAACTGGATAAGTAACTGAACAAAATTAAAAACAAATAAATAAAAGTAAAAATACAACAAAAGTACTGAATCAGCATAAATCCGCAATTTAATCTTCAACTGCGTTTTTTTTCCCTAAATGGTACAAAAACGTGGCAACCCTAGGTCCCAATGGCCGTTTTAAAAAACGATTTGCTTCTCGTATTGGGGGTCGTCAGTCCCCATTTCTTCTCTCAGACCAAAATTGATACAAATTTGGCCCTTCTATAATAGTCCCAGTTGCCAATTTGTAACAGCACCCAGGTGCACAGAGAATCTCTGCATACACATACGACATGCGAATGCACATAAATATAATAATGCAGCGCAAGTTTTTTTTTTTCCTTTTTTTCACCACCACGTATTGAATAGGTCCTCCCCACAGTCAGTTTGGCTCGATTAGCTTCACTTCACTTACTACCGCACCCGCCGTCTTTGATTTTTTTGTTGTGCTACCAAAAGTTATAACTTCTGGGTAATCTTTGCAGGGCTAAAGCAATTGCGGGCATTTTGGGTAATTGAAGCTTCCATATCGAACTCATACTTTCTTATTTTATGTGAGAAAGTTTTTCTTCATCCTTGTATATATCATCGTAGATATCGAGAAGCTTGGTGTGTACTCATTCATGATGCATTCATTCAAATGCTTGATTCATTACCGTGTTTTCTTCCGCAACTTTTGTGTACCATATGTTCAAAAGTAATTCTTTTTTTTTTGAGAATAATATTAATAAATATGTCTCAGTACATGCTCGTATGTTTCAATGTTTTTTTTTTATTTCATGAAAAGGATTTCAGAAAAAGTACTTTTTTGTTTTTTTCAACAACACAATCTCGCACTTTCTTGTCAGTTTCTTCCACTGATGGGGAGTTCAGTGCGTTTTTCCATTGATAAAAACTAATATTCTAGTCAGCAAAACCTAAAACTAAATTGGATATTTTAACGAAGAATGTAGGCACCAAAGGTCTTATATCTATCAGTTACAATATACAGTATAATACTTCGTAAAAAAATATTTTAATCGGTATTTTCAGTTCCTTTAGCTTGCGTGAATTGATGTATCTTAACAAAGATTACTGATTACGAAGATCAATTATTTTTTCAAAAAATATAGTTTTGGAAATTGTATTGAGGTTTATTTTGCAGTCAATGGATTTCTCATTTTGTCTCAGCAGCAAAAAATGCATTTTAATTATTCTATAAATATATGCTCCTTTATTTACCAGTTCGTTTCTGAAAGTCAATCTTGTTTGATAAATCATCTTTGGTAATTTTTTCTAGCGAATTTTGCAAAATTTCCACCAGCAAGACAATAAACGTTAATCATATGTAGCAAAATTTTATATAGTGCCATACGTTTCTGCATTAATAAGTATTTTTTAAGTAACACTTGGCATGTTTTATCTATAGACGTTTTCAATACATGGCAAGTGGCAGCTGTTGTAGAATGCATGCTAAGTGTGCGTAGTTACATCTCTTGATAAAATGAATTTGTTTGAGACGATTAATTACTGGTATGTCACTTTCATATACTTTCCAAATATAATTATCAAATCCATAACATCAGCAAAGACACCAGTTTTACTTTTATTCACAAAAATTATTAATAAAATCTCCATAGTATGCCATAAATAAACAACCACAGTGTTTGCCTACACTGCAAAAAATGAATGTTGTTTTTAGAGTATAATGCAGTGAAATTTTATAGTAATAAACTGTAAAAATGTCTAATTTTGCAGTAATAAACTCTAAAATAACTAATTTTAGAGAACTAAGCTAAAATGTCTAATTTTCCAGTTTAATACCGTGCATTTTACAGTTTTAAACTGGAACCTCGACTGCTGGTATTATACTGTTGTTTTTTACAGTATAATATTGCTAATTTTTACGGCAACAAACTGTAAAATTTCAAACTTTACAGTAAGAAACTGAAAAAGTGCTAGTTTTACAGTTTATAACTGTTCATTTCACAGTTTTAAATTGGGACCTCGGCTGCCAGTATTATACTTTAAAAACAATTCACTTTTTGCAGTGTACCAAAGAATCACAATGTGTCATTGCAATACACAAATAGGTATTCATCAATATTATTTAGTATTTGTCCAATCGTTATCTGTCAAGTACACTAAAGCAGTTCTGTAGAACACCACCTACAGAATATTCATAGAACCTAATACACTGCAAACTACACGGTCTAGTTTATCCATGAAGCTATTTTGATTCAACAATCTATCTTCATGTCGATTTCAAGCGACGTATAAGCCAGGACATGCGTATGAACGTTGTGATATGTAAATTCAACACTTCCGACATGCTCTAACAGGTGTTCAACTGTTGATTAGCCTCAGTGTCCCCTTCTCCTTCCGAATCTAAGGGTCACTTTCGAATACCGAATCGCATTTACATCCTTTAAAAGTTTAATTAACATTCCGCACAATGCACAACGAAAGAGGGGAGGATAGATTACTAGGGTAAGGTAAACACAAGAATGTTTGTTTTCTGCTAGCTGGCAGTTCTATGATAAGAAAGCACTTTCTGCGATTTTTTTTCTGACACCTTCTTTTCATGCTTCCTTCTTTCTTTTCTTCCGTTTACGTAAATGAATTTAGAAGTTTTCATCGCTGATTTATTGCTTTTACGTGCTTGTGCTGAGGAACAAAACAGTACTGGCCTACTCTATTTCATGGAAGCAAATTAGAAAAGCATTTTTTCTTACAACTTTCGAGCTAAATTATATGTTAATCAAGATTAAATTTTCTTACTTTTGTTGAGATCACATTTCGTAGTAAAATATCTTCAAAAAGTGTATGAGTTCTGAGATTTTTGCTTAAAATTTCTGAAATTGTTAATAGCGTATTTTCAATTTCATAAACAAAAAGAGATACATGTCGTTACGATATTAGCTACGTACAGATGAATGAACATATTATGTTTTCCTTTATTTCATGCAAGTGAATTAAAGCAAAATTATATTTCAGAACTTTCGAGCTAAACTATATATTGAGCAAAATTAAACTTTTCTACATTTGTTAAAACAAATAAAGTGAATTTAACTCCAGGGATATTTTGTATTTTGTTGCACTAGTCTGATTTTGATTAAACGAGTATCACTTGAGAACCGCTATTTGGGTCACCATCATTACCAGACAATTGCTGAATCTGCTGCTCTTGTTTTTATGTCTTTATTTTACATTTTTAATTTTATTTGTTTAACTTTTTTTTCTCCTATTTGTTTTATTTTTCTTTCATCCATGTGGTTATTGTCAATTTATTGCTCTATTGTCTTAAAAACTTGTTATTGGGAATGTAAAAAAATTCTGCTTGTATGTTGGTGAAAGACAATAACGACATTCCTTAAAAGTATGAGATCGGGCAAATTTCACCTTCAAACAATTTAACTTCAATTCTGTCTACTAAGTCATTTTACTCTAGTTTTACATTTCCTCAATGACCGCATGCCTCTATTTTGTCTTACGAATTTATAACTTCTGTATATATTTCTTTACAGATGATCAGTACAGCTTACAGAAAAAAAAAGAAAAATACACACACACAGAATTGATTGATAAAGTGAACATAAACAACTGAAGAAGGCTAGGTCAAATTCAGCTGAAACAAATGTTGCACTTCGTTTGCGTTCCTTTAATTTCTTTGTTGGCCTCTTTTTCAAAAAATACCCTGATGAACTATACCGGGAAATGTAGCATCTTCATCACTGCAATAAACACTGGTTATCAGGCAAGGGAAAAGGCCATTTCTGCCGATTACTTCATCGAGGGAAAAAATCCCTAACGATGTATTTGCATCCCCCCGTGCGCATGCTTTCATTATTCAAAACCGTGATACGTCGACCATACAATTCATTCACTAATCACAATAATGCGAAAGACAGAAGTGGAATAATGCAGAAAATAAAAACTTCTCACTCGCGAAAAGACCATTTTCACCGAAATTAATGAAGGTTGAAAAAGGGATCGGGCGTCAACTTCGGCAGTTCTCGGTGTCCCTATTTTTCAAATTTCACGAACCAAATGTGCGAAAACAAAAACGCAAACAAACGAAAAAGCAAAATAATTTTAAAAGCGGAGTCGCAAAATTTGTCATTTTTCAAGAGCATCCTCTTAAAAGTAGGGAGAAAAGGGGAGAGAGAATCTGCTTTTTTATGGAAGCGACCCCGTTAATTAGGGCATTCACAAAACAAAACCGGCTGTCCATTTCCAAAATTTGTACGCGGAAAATATCTACCAATAAATTACACCCGAGCTACTTGGTGAAAAATCATTTATCAAAGGGGGAACCGTAGGAAACATTTATTTACAGCAGCCATTTTCGTTTTTTAATATTCTTTTAAAAATCGATGCTAAAGTAAGAAACGGAGGACCCTCGGACAACCCCCCTCACTCAGAGTCAGAAGCCGCGGCATTGTTCGAAATTAATAATTTTGTACAAACCGTGGTTAATTTCTATGATGGATGTTCCCCGATATTCCGATAAGTTTCAGGTTCTCTTGCGATCTTTTCCCATTCTGAAGGTAAGAGGTTCAACTGGGACAGGTGGAAGCTTTGGGGTTCAGCTGCAGAGTGATGAAACGATAACTGAAGATCTCGCTCCAGACATCATTCGAAGGTATCATTGAGTGGTAAAAATTTAATTCAGAAACCTCTTACATTGCAGATGAATTTATGAATTTCGTAGGTTTGAGTAAGATTTTCGTTGCTAAGATTTGAGCTGCAAACCTTTATATTTTTAAAATATTGATCATACCTTTACAACATTTAATTCTGATTTATATTATTATATCCCTTACACGCATATAATACACCACGTCTGCATATACTGAAGTTACAGAGGCTACTTTGGATATCTAAGAATATTATCTTGCATTGAACCTATGTGGCATGCCTATTGTCTGATATAAAACCTATCTCTCATTAAAATTTTAAATTCTTTTTACAGAATATAATCAATTGTAGTTTTTTCGCCACACATTTCAATGCCAACTATTATATCGACTTGAATTTCATGTGTATTTCTATCAAGTAAAGACTTATTAAATACATTTTACAACAGACTAAATTTCAACTCTACACGGGGCCTGTGTACTGAATAAGTCACCTAGGTCAAGGCCTAAGGTCACATTTAAGATGCCGAAGTTTAGGGTCCCTCAAACTGCTAAAATTATTTTAAACATTGTATAAAATTGTAAGGTTTTACTACAAGGAGCTCCGAATAAGTACTGGCTAGGATCTTCCTTTTTCTAACTCAAGCCCTGACTACATAACTTTTTAGGATTGACTTACATTTCACAACTTTCAAACCACACGTCATTGGCACTTTGTCTAGGAATATAAAAAAGTATGAGATGTTTATCAGCCAAATAGTGACTAGTTGAATCACTTTTGTAAGGCTTTCAATTATTCATCTATGTTTACAAATGCAATTCAGAGCTTCTTTAAAATTTTGTCAATACCTGCTACTGTTTAATCCGCAGTTGCGTGTCTACACAAAACAACCATTGGAAAAACATCAGATTTGCGTTATAATCAAATGCATAGATGTATTATCATATTTCATTACGCGCTACATTATAATTATATATTTTGATTTAAGTATACCAAATAAGAATTCATTTACCTATTTATGAATTATAGATTAATGCATTCATTCGATGTCATACCTTTTAATGTCATAGTATTATTGACTTTAAAATTTAAATACAAATCTTGCCCTTCAAGAGGAATTAATTAATTGAATTAGTAAGAAGAATGCACATGTTTTCTATCGTACGTATGGAATAAACCACTAGTAAATATTTAAATTTGGTTGAGCATTTTTAGTATGATAACTCAGTTTAAAAAATGCTTTCTTAATTTATACATTGTAAATACAAAAGTGAAGCTTTTACTAAATGTCAATCGATTTAACTAGAGGCAGTCACCTGACTTGACTAAAGGTTTACTTTTAGTTGTACAACCTTAAAAGTGTGTATTGCTGAAATTTTCCCAAAAAACTGTACTCTACAGAGGAGTACACAACTTCCACAAGCCGCTAGCAGGAAGCAGCGACGGAGTAGGGGAGGAGTTCATGGACCGAAACTCCTGGTTTAACACATATTGTCAATCCTAGCGTTTTATTTTATATTCATGTAAAGACGGTTGTGATCCCCCCCCCCTACTCCCTGAAAATTTATTCTGGATGCGTTGGTGGTTTTATTACAATTAATCTTGCGGAGTTAGAGGGAAAACGATTGACACCGACTTCGGTTTTACTTCTTTGCCTCAAAATCGGTCCGACTCTGATTCTTGCGCACGCAGTTTTTGCGGAAGGGAAAATTCCCAACTCGGATTCTGATTTTTAGAATTTGAAACCCTTCGACAAATCGACTCTAATTCCTTCCCCCCGAACTCTAGTTCAACTCCGAGTCCGCGAAACCTACATCAAGTCCTGGTTTACAACTGCAAGACTCTTTTAATACTGTCTCAAACAGATTCTAGAATTAATTCCAAAATATTTTAGCCAAGTCGGTTATCGGGAATTAATTTCCTCCACAGCTAAAAAACGCGTGAACTTTTTATTATTTTTATTAAACTAAAATCATAATTTATTGCAGCAAGAACAATTTGTTAAGCCTAAAATAATTGCATCTAATTTAGAACAAATGAGATTAATTTAAAAACATACCAAACCAATTTCAAATACGCATCCTCAAAATAATTACCTGGCCCCTTAAGAAACAGTACCTTAGCACAAAATGGAAAACAGCCACAGCTATTAACAGAACTCCGTGGCTTTTCTCTAACAACAAATTATTTTCCCAAGCTCATTTAGGGGGAGAAAAGCTCATCCTCTCCAAAGACTTTTTATCAATTTATTTATTTCCATCCGATTCCGAATCGTAATCGGGAGAAGCTTCCTTCTTTAATAGTCATCACCAACGGCTTTAAATAATTAAATGTCATTCCCCCTTGTTCCAGATGCAATGAGGGAGGATTTTTCTCTGTGGAGGAACTCGCTGATGTATGGCTCCAAAGCTGGATATCGACAGTTTTAAATAATACTTCAGGCTGCTTTCGCTTTTGTTCATTTCTTTCTAAAGGATCTAATATTTGTTTACGCCTAAATTAAAGATATTTTATTCTTGTTTAATTTCTTTGTTAAAAGTCAATCCTGCTACACGCAAAGCATTAATATTAGAGCAATTGCAACAACTGTTTATTTAATTCGAGGCTTTCAGGCGTTTAGAATGCATGCTAAGTGTTGTATATTTTGGCGCAATACGATGAAAATATAAAAAATAAGTTTTTAAATATTTTGTTGAACTTTGAATATTAGCACAGTTTAATCTCATCGCACCTCGTTTTATGACGATTTTTACTATTCTTTGTTTTGGAATATGCTTTAATGTACTTTATGTATTTTTAAAATGAGAGGCTATGAATGTATTTTAACATCCACAGTAGTTTCTAGAAAGATATAGCTGCTCTAAGAAAAGCATAGTGCTCTTTATAAAAGTTGTGACTATTTCCAAAATCTGTGTAAGGTCCCAAGACAGTTCCAAAATGTTTTTGCAGATGTAAAAAAAATGAGTTACGATTCCAAAAGACGCACTTTTTTTTTTTTTTGCTGAGTGAAAATACTCATCTGCAATGTCCGCCAAATCCCAGGCGTCTGGTTGAACAAATGGCTAAAGAAAATGTCTTAGCGATTCGTTCTTTCAGAACAATAATTTTTCGGAAACGAACTCTCAAATTTCCTTTAAACTGAAGAAATAATTTGTCTGATGCAGAAAAGTCTCGCCTGGCTCCTACGTATAAGGAATTTTATTTTCATTTGAAATCACAAATTCGTTCAATAAATTTCATCTCCACTAGAAACAGCGCAGGTGTTCGTCAACGAAAAACCAGCAAGAGAGAACTCCGCTTTTTTAATTCTTTTTCAACAGCTCAATGGGGTGACAGATAAATTCTATCAGTCATAAGACATAAAATGCAATTCGATTTTTGCCCAATTGGTCGTTCTCACGCGGCCTGCTGAGCAGATAAAAATCCAGCCCGCTCGCCCGTGCAATCTCGTCCAAATCTGTAACCCAAGCTTTTACCGATGCAGCAGAGATTCGCGCACGTTTATTCGGACACAAAAAAGGAAATCGAAAAACTTTGACAGCTATACAAAGGACGAGACAGTTTTGCGCATGCGCTCACTGAGCTACTCTCTTTGGCGACCCCCCTTGGAGTAATACTATACTCCCCGATGGACCCCGTTCTATTTGCAGCAATACGCAATATTAAATTGCATTCAGAGAGTACTCTTGGGATAGAATTTGTTCGAAATGTTCCCTTTTTTTTCCATGCCGTTTTATTATGCGGAATGTATTCATATTCTATATCCACCCTCCCCTTCTTTCTAATTCTAGTTTCGTAACGGGAAAGATGACTATCGAACAAATTTTGAGCATGGACGGACAAACGGGGCGAAGGGGTACGAAAGGGGATAAGTTGACCCACCTGCCTCGTTTTCGGGAGGAACGATGCTGTCAGGAGACTCCTAGTTTGGACTACATCGCTGAGGTGTGAAATTGGAGGAACAAAACGAGGGAAAGCACAGTTCTCTCACCAGTTAGTGAAACGGTATCAATGTAATTTGCTGATGGACTGCAGAGGGTTTATGTATTTAAACAGAGTTGTTTTTAAAAATTCAGCGCTAGTAATGAAATAAATAAATTATTTTGAAGAGACATTTACCTATCTCATTACAATATTTTTGAGATGTACCATCTGACATTTTAAACTGAATATTGAATTGTATGAGCTGCTGAACATGCAACATTTTAAGATGTAACAGCGTTAAGGTTTCGTTTTTGTAGTTAAGTTTTGTAACAATTTCTTTGAATTTTAAAACATATAGAAACTTTATTTTTAAAAGTTGGAATAGCATTTCACAGACTGGTTGGTTCCCATAATAATGCATAATTCCTTTATTATTATAAAAACGACGTCCAACATATAGTTTAATCTCCTTGAAATAATATTGAAAAGACAAAAAAAATTTAATAATTTTACAAATTATTAAAAAAGTAATAAATTAACATGACTGCAACAGCTTTGTTCAGAGCCTCCACTTGAGCTACATCTGTTTCTCCCACTGTTGTGAGGAGTTCATCAAATGATACTTCTGGGCCCTCCCCATTCTTCCATATTGGATCCGTGATTGCTATTTGAATGGAAAATGACACTTCCCATTAGGAGAACATAAACAACGGACGGTTCGCTTTTTCAAGAAATTGAGAACCATTAACGATGAATCAAGACGCTTGTCATCTGCGCCCAGAAGATAAGAATCTCCCTTTTCCACCCTACAAAAGAAAAATCTCGAGAATGGGCTCTCGTCCTCTCTCAGCAATCTGTCTCTCGTTCGCCCAAAAGAAAATAAATTACCTTCTTCGGAAAAGGACGTTATTATAAATCGACGATTGGCAACAAAAGACAGACCTTTTAATATGGTGGATACATTCGGTAAAACATTAGACAAATATGTCTCAGCTCTCCCTCCACCTAGATCTTCTTTTCAGAGAAAAATTGAAAGTCATCGGAGAAGAGGGATGGGGGGATCGATATGCTTTCGCCTTCTCGAAAACCAGCTCGTTCTAAAGATATTAATTTGACTTCTCTTGTCTTTTGGAACTGTTTTCCGGAACGATCGATAATTTTATTTTGATGGCTTACCCGCCAACTTGATGGAAATGCGACCTATGGAAATTTCGGGTTGATGTCGTCTCGTTTCAATATTTGAAAGATTTGTTTTCATTCTCAATATGCTACCGATCCCGAAATCGAATTTCCATAACTTTTGACAAGTGAGATAAGGACAAAACTTCGTTCCGAAATTATTATTCATTTCTCTATAACTCAAACCTATTGTCTAACAGACAGTCAGTCATCGTCAGTTTTCTTTGATTAAATCCTAAGCTTTCTCTTCGCTGCTTCCTGAAAATTGGAGTGGTTATACAACGGTACAGTTTTTATGGTTGGAAAACTTTTTAAAATAATATTTGTGCTTTTTTTTCATTGCTTTGTTCAAGATTATATGTAACCAATTATCAGAAAAGTTCTGCTTCTAGTTTGGCAGCATTATTTTACTCTTAAATGAGTAGCAAGTATGGAGAAAAGAATGGTTGCCTCTGAAACATCATTTTGTGGATGTCACACTAATGAACATACCTGAAATTTTTTACGCTATTTTTTTTTTAATTATTTTGTTAGCACTTTTTCTTTACAACTTTTTTTTAAAATCTAATACAGTTGTCTAAAATTCTTATTTTCTTATTGGAATTCAAATTTCTCTCTTTTTTATTCTTTTTTTAAAATTTTCAAGGTACTCGCAGTCAGTGAGATAGTTGCCGTAATTTTTTAACTCTTGTTTTAACTAAGGTATGATATGAAGAAGTTAAAAGTATCCAGTATATTTCCTCTCTTTTAGTTTTGCATTGAAGATAACCCCGAAAATTTGAACGCACGTTTGAAAAATGGCAGCATGCAGATTTTGACTTCTTGATGTCTTGACCAAAAGTGCAGATCGTATGCTGGGAAATCAAGTTGTTTCATGTTTTGAATATAAAACGAATTATAAAACCCTATTTATAGCTCAGAATCGAAAATTTCGTTACATGGTGAAAAAAAAAGCATTTTCACAAAAGAACAAAATATTAAACGTTGATTTTTTAAAATTAATATTTTTGAAAAAATTTTAATTAAATGTTGAGAAATTGATGCTTTATACTTTTTACAATTCGCATCTTTTAGTCAAGAACTCTTCTCTTTTCTTCTTATTTTTTTTTTATTTGCCATTCTTACTTAAAAGCTTAACACCAAAAAGAACGAAGTATCTCTGTTCATTCTGAATCGTTTTCTTTTGAATATTTGATGAGTTGAAGAAATATTCGAAACCATTCTTGTACTTTTAGCAAAAAGGAACCCTCCCGTGGGGTTAAGGCGTGAAGATTTGTTCCTTTTTTTCCCTTTTTCTTTTCTTCTTTGCATTGCCCTGTGCTATCTTCGCTCAGGGAACTACTCTTTTGTGAAATCTTTCAAATGAATGCATTGTCCCAGTGCAACCCCAGTAAAAGAGGTTGAAAAAGGGAAAAACTGGTGGGGGGAAGGAGAGCTGTATAATTTAAACGAAAGGGAAGGATTTCTTCTTTCAAAGTACAAATGAGTATTAAATAAAATCCGATGAAGAAGTAAAAGGTTTTTTATTTAATTTTTCTGTTTCTTTTTTCAATAGCAGATATGAGAGTGCAGGAGCTATTCTAAGTACTTTGAATTATCTGCACTTATGGAACTTAATAGTGGTTCAATAGTAGAAGTGTAAATTGAATAGAATTGCTTGCATTAGTGATGAAATGTGAGAGGGAATTATATTTTAATAGCGTTTTCCTCTTTATAAAATGTTTTATTCTTTTCTTATTTTTTCTTCTCTGTATTGATTTTTTATTTGACGGCTGTTTTAATCCACTTTATAGATTCTTACTTGAATTTTGGAGCACGATTTTGTAAAATTGCTTAAAGGGTTTTTTTCTTTTCTTTTTCTCAAAACATTTGGTCTTTCTTACTCTGATTTTATTGCGGTTTAAAAGAAAAGGAATGAGCATACAATGGTCATGAGTACTTCAGTATTTAATTGTAACCGTATATTTAGTAGTAATGAAGCGAGTTTCAAATTGATGATACTAATTTTATTTCTGTTAGCAGTTTCGATTATCTTCCTACATTTAACTTTTCCCTTTTATCATTCTCTAAAATGTAATTTTTTCTTGCTACTATCTACCATTTAGCATCCACCCCATAAACCCCTTAACCATTTCATTAGCCTTTCTATTTATTTTTAAATTGTTGCTTTTTATATTAGGCAATTAAAAATTTGGTAAACAATTTTAGTGTTCATCGGAAACCAAATTAGCATCGTTTTACAGTAAAACTGAAGTTTGATGATAAAAGTGCAATAAAAAAACAAGAAAAATATTTGCAGATACTGCCTCACCCCTGCAAAGCAGCTTTATATTTCAATTTTTTGTCATGCGTCTTTTACTTTTTTTTCTTGATAAGCAAAATAATCATGTAGCTCCGATTAATCAATTTGATCTGCCGCAAAAGCAGTAGAAATTTCCTTAAATAACATATTTCTTAATATTTAGCTGCGTATTTGCTTAGCAAGTTACTGGAACCATTTTTGATTCAGTTTTGTTGCAATTTTATTCATCGCTTAACGAACCACTTTACCCTGTTAGAAAAGTACTAACCTGATAATCTTAAGAGTCTCAATGTATGCATTCTCTTTTACCCCATTTTTATTTCCTTTTTTCTTTATTTTTTCTTTCTGAAGTGAAAGGCAGAATTGCGTATTATCTTTACGGCTAAAAGCATGGTTAAATTGAAATTAATATCTTAATCTTCCGGAAGAACGATTCCACCCAAAAGCTCAACAAGAGATCAATGAGACTTTCCATCCATGTCCTCGAACACTCCACGAAACTCGACGAACCACCCCGAATCCCGCACCACGTCTCAACAGTTAAACTGTCAAGACTCCTCGGCGTAAAAGTTCTCGCTCTCTATTTTCTCTGTAAATTAATTATTCAGCTTTTAATTAGAGGCGCCCGGCAAACGAAAACACTCAGAGAAGAAGGAAAAGGACTTTTCTGTATCCGCGCTGTTTACTCGGGGCCCTTGTTTAACTTTGGAAGCCCCGTAAGGACGACGGGATGGCAACAGGGGGAGGGGTCTTTGTCGCTAATCCGTCTCTGAGCGTCTGTTCTGGGTAAGACGACAATTATCTCGTGTGTGGGAAAATACGAGTCCTCCGGAGCTTTTGCCAAGCCATCGGCAGACGATGGATTTTTAGTTCCCGCCAGTGAGATTAAGTTAAGAAAGTTGAGATTAGTCCGTTTCCAGCTGCACACTCGCTATTAAAGCTTGCCAAGAGGGTTTTCCTCAGAAGATGATTCGTCGTTTAAAAGTTCAAAAAATTAAATTGTCGCGTCTTCCTTTCAAAACATCTCCCGTTATTTCGCCGCGAAGATTCGATTATGCGCGTAACCATACTTTTCAAAGCGTGGTCAGGGGTAAGTGTAGAAGCTCCAATGTGATACAACCGGTGCCAAAATTAATTAATTTTGATACTTATATCTTCGCAATTAAAGGGGAGATATTTTTGTGTTATAAAGTGCTTTTGAATCCTTTGGCAGCATTCGTTATCACATTTTACTGCACAATATGTATATTTTAAACAGCTTGCTTACTCCAAGTTTAGGTACATGATAATGAGCCCTATATTAATTAAGACATAGCTGGTGTGTGTTTTAAAATGACGTTCCCTCAACTTTCGTCTTACAAGGTACTGACTGTACTATCTGCTTCCAAAAGTAGAGAATAACTTGTGACAAATTCCGGCCCAAGTTTTTAGTTCTAATTAAGACTCAAAACTATAGTAAAGAAAGAAACCGTTTCTTAATAGAAGAAACGGTAAACAATATTTGTAAAAGCGAAATTAGATAAGAGATTAAAAGAAGACAAAGTTATTTGTTGGTTCCCATGTTTCTGAATTTCTTTAAACTCAGCTGAATTCCTTACTTCTACAAGCCGTCTCGTTCAGCTGTGTTTGAATACTATAAAGTGCCATACATTACTGGACATCATTGTAACAAATTCTTTAACCATTGGTGCTCGTAATATTCTTCTATGAAGGTTAAAATAAATGGTTAAGAATTTGTGACAACACTTGTATTAAATTTCAGAAAGAGTTGAGTGAAAAGCAACTACATAATTTTATATCTAAATTTTGTTGTTGATATTCTCCTCTGTAGCTTATATCCTTAATTTACCATGTGCTTTTTTATGTCACATTTTGAATGAAAACGGCATGGACCCAAATGAAAGCTTTTATCTTAGCATATTATTCTCTTAAAAAAGGAAACAATCCTTTTTATTGTTAATTAATCCAAGGTGGGTTAATTATACTGCCACTTATGTTTAATTTAGAAAGTAATTCATGTGAATTCCTGAATTTATTTAATTTTATAAATGTTTGCTTCAACGAAATTTAAAACAATGGAACTCTTTGTAAAAAGACTCCAGTACACTTTACTCCACACGCTTTACTTTTTAAACATCACAAATTGTTAATTAATCAAAATAAAATAAATCATATAATTTGACGCTATGGAATTATTAACCCATTAATGCCTGACAGTTTTTTTCCAAAGATATTTTGCATACTGGTTACACGGCTACAGAAACACACTTAACAATGGTTATGTACTGCAATCTGTTAATAATGAATTGGAACAATACCAAAGTAATAATTGAACACTATTATTTGGTTGAAATGTTCATTTTTGGTCAATACAAACAGTTTTTGGACCGTCCCTAAAAAGGGGCGCTAGGCATTAATGGGTTAAACAAAAATAAATTAAGCAAACAGCAAGCAGTTTTTCTATTGAATACAGGTTCCGTTATTAATTTCATTCCGTTTCGACTGCAAAACGTTCGGTCTCCCGAATTCTAAACTTTCTTTCTCAAGCAGGCAGATCGCGTTTTTTCCACTTCAGGTTGGAATCGAATCTTTCATTTGTAACGTCAGAATTTGTCATTCATGTGTGTGCTTTGCCGTCCTAATTGACTTTATAATTTATTGTTTTGGGAAGATTAATGGGAATTTGAGACCATTCATGGAAAAGGACTTGGAGAAGAATGAATACGAGATTACTGGTGGAACTCGCAAATGATCAATAATTCATTAGCGCCATTATTCACTCCGTTGGGATTGATCTCTCCCCTGACTGACAGCCGACTTTTCTCTCCAGAAAACGCCATCCATTTAAAAGAAACTGCAGCTGATGCTAAAACCTGGAGAGAGAAAACAAAAGATACGTGCCGTTAGCTGTGCGTTTCCGCTGGGTTATATGCTCAAGTGCCAAGAAAAATCATCTTTAAAGTTTGCCTCTTCTTTCTCGCAAGCCCCGCAGAAAGAAGTTTCGATTTGTATTTTTGAAAAATTTAATGAAAGTGTTGAAGTTCAATCTTTGTCCCTTCAAATGGTTTTTAATTCGATACCTTAGAACTTTGAGAAAGCGTGGGATTGAGGGAGTTTTGCATTGATTTCCGTTACTCAGTAAGTCATCTTAATATCAGTATTTGAGTGACTAATGTGTTATTTTCAGTACTTAAGCGAGGACTTATTTTTTTAAAGTTTTCTCCAAGCTGGGAGAAAAATTTCACTTTCATTTGTTAAACATTATAGTTTAGTAGAACAACTATTCGTAACCTTTCTGATGGAAGCAAGATGTTTTTCCTTTTCAATTTTTCTTAAAATTCGGAGTTTTTGTTAAAAAAAAGATCTTGTTTGAAGTTAAAAGGCATTTTTATGCTTTAAATGATTGTAATGTTTTTATACAAATAAAGCCGAAAATACATTCTTTCTCAGGAACATAAAATGTACTAAAATACCTTCTACAAGTTAAAATCACATAAAGTGCATGTGCAAGGATGGTACTCATTCATATAGCCAATTTTTCGTGCATAATATAATGTTTTGGATTCCGCTGGAAGTTGTACGTCCTCTCAGTGCTTTTGGAGACTCTCACGATAGAACTGTGTAGCTAAAAATAAGTACTAGTTCTCAAAATGACCAGGTTACAGTCAAACCAAACTGATGAAATTTGTATATGCAGAAAAACCCTCAAGCTTTAAAGTACCAAAATTGCAAAAGAAGGTCAGAATTAGGATTAGGACTTGAAAGTGAAAATTGTAGTTTTTAACAATTATAAATAAGTAAATACAGTTAATGGTATGGTGAGACCTTATGTCTTACTTAATGTAAAACAATACTTTTAAATGTGAAAAATATAAAACAACGAAGAGAAAGTAAATCCAGTCAATTCCCCCGCACTGTCCAAAATTGTAATAGTTAAAATCAACACAAATCTAACTAAAAAAGGAAATATTTTGTATAATACTCTTGAAAAGAAAATATTTAGATTTTTTTATGTCAAAAACTAAGAAAATAAGAAAGGAAAAGAAAATTTCAAGATAGTGTCAAACTCACAGGCTTTTACTATATCTGAAGAGGAAAACCATGATGTGTGATTCCAAACGGTATGAATTTTAGCAACGGGAGAAAAAGAGTAATAATAACAAAAAAAAAAAAAAAACCAGGGAAATAATAAATAAGGCAATAATAATAATAAATAATTATTATTACTTCCAAATATTTTGAAAGGTTACTCAAACATTAAAAAATAATTCATTCCCACGGTTTGCATTTGTACCTAAGCCACATGCCATTTCCGTTAAATACTGAACACTTGAACATTATCAAAACGAGCTTCCTGAAGAAGAAAAAAAAATTTTTTTTTGTTAACTTTGCTACAAAACCTTCCTTTTATGAAGTTTCCCAAATATAGTCTCTTCTGAGGTAACTTTTCTGACCCGCGTGTGAACAGCACGCGAGCAGAAACGGACACCTAACGAACTGTGACTGGGTGGCCATTGTTGCACCTTTTTTCCATGAAAGTGTTCCGGGAGCCTAACAGTAGGATGCTGTCTTCCTCCTCTTGTGAGAGCCCCTCAGATTTAAAAAGGACGCCCCAGTCATTAATTTATGACCGGCACTTCATCGCCGTTCTATTCTAAAGTCTGCTGAATGGATACATTCTTCGACGTCGATAAAGGAATCACATAATTTAGAGATTCCTTGTCGTCTCTGTCCAACATGGTGGGAACCATCTGTTTGCTCCCGACAGTTTATTCTTAATATACTTACTGCAAAAGCAAATTCAGATGTATTGTTACGCGCGATTGAGTAGGCAAAATATCTGAAATTTTCCTAGTTTCAATTTTCGTTTTTGTTTTTCATGTCTTTAAATTAAAGTCTTTTAGAGGCACAATCAAGACAATAGTTAGGCATTTTAAGAATGTCAATGACAAGGTCGATGAAAAGGAAGAAAACTTAGAAAGAGATAGTTACTTTAAAAGCAGATAAATTAATTCGATGTCGATAAAGGAATCACATAATTTACAGATTTCCTGTCTTCTCTGTTTAACCTGATGGGAACCATCTGTTTGCTTCCGAAAGTTTATTATTAATATACTTACTGCAAAAGCAAGTTCAGATGTATTGTTACGCGCGATTGAGTAAGCAAAATAGTTGAAATTTTCGTATTTTCAATTTTTTTTAAAGTAATGTAAGAAATGTGAAGAGAAAACAAAATTTAAATTCATGCTTTTTCGAAAAAATCAGTTGATTTTGTGTTTCTTGCTACGAAATTTTTACTCTACAAGAATAAAGTTAACTAAGATTTTTCTTTTCTCGCGGATAATGAGAGTTTACTCAATGATCAATAAATTTTGGAACTAGAAATGATAATAATATAATTATTATTTATGTTTATTTGATTATGAACTCAATTTATAATAGTAATATTTTGTTTTATTCAAATTCAAAAAGAGAAATAGGAAAAAGATAGAAAGGAGTGTTAGTCTTCGTCCGTATCTCCACTCAGTTATTTTCAGTGTATGAACAGTTTTAATCATAAAAATCCTCAATAACAACATCGACGTCCTTTGACGAACCTTAAAATATCATAAAAAGCTTTCACCAAATCTTCCAAAGATAAATACATCCAATAAATTTTCTATCTTATTCAAAAATACAAAACTCGAAGTCACAGAAATAGAAAAAACCTGAAAGGAGTGTCAGTCACCGTCCCTGTCCCCAGTCGGCATCTTCTGAATGCGCTGATCTTCTCGCTCCAAGGGGCCATTGAGGCGACTTACGTAAGGGGACAATGGAACAAAAACATCAGTCATAATTTATTGCGCTCCTGTTGGCATTGCTTTCACACAATTGCTTCTGCAAATGTGTGGGAAAATATGAAAACACATTTTATCCGTGAATTTCTCTTTCTGGAAGTATTTTGAGATTTGTTTGGTTTCGAGGGCAGCTGAAGTTTGCTTTGTAATTTTACATTATGTTAACTTGAGCTTTGAATTGACTGTTTAAATAGAATAAAAGGCAATGAGTGTTCTGCTTTGGTGAACAACGTTTATATTTTCTCCTAAAGCAGCACGATTTATTCCCTTAGGAGTTTAATTTGGTAAAATTTGTTTTTGTTACTTTAAACATTTATCACAAAATGACTTCTCTCCTTTTTTTTTTCATACAGTTACTGTATGATCAATGAGATTCTCTTTTTTTTGCAATTTATTCCGCAAAAATGTATTAAACTTATATTAAATGTTTCGCTGCCGATTTTTTTACCTAGTATTTTAATTTACGATTATTTACCCTTTTAAAATTCAAGTATGAGGCTGTGCATATGTGTACAAATGAACCGATTGCTCAAACATAACTAATTTCATATAGTTAATCTTTTCTTTTATTCAGTTGCAAACGCAAGTTTTCTTTCAGTAAACTCAGCTTTCTGTTTTATTTCACAGCTTTATTTAGTATAAATTTAGTGACAGTATCTGAAAGCATCAAAAAATCAGTAAAATATGAATTCATAAGCTAAGCAACATCTTCTCAGTTAATTAAAAGGACCTTGAAGAGAATGTTTTTTTTATGCCTTAAGTCATGCATTTTTTCTTCTTTTTCTTTCTTATCTTTGCTCACAAACTTTTGCACTCTGATATAAGTAGCTCAAAACATATTCCGTAACATTCTTCTCATTTTTCGAAAACATTTTTTTGGAAGAATTTATGACTATATAAGTACCGTGTTTCGAAATAGACGCTTGCTATCGTTAGTAAGGAAGTAAGGTTCTTCGAAATGTAACTGAAAGAAGAAGAAAAAAACTTGATTTTATTAAAGAGGGAATTATCATTTTATTTCTTTTTCAGATGAATAGAGATAGCTGTTGATAGGCTTCGACATAAAACACAAATAGATATACATAATCAACTTGAGTATATATTTTTTAAATTCCTCGTTTCTCTGATGCATCCGATATGTTGTCGGATTGTTAGCAAAGTTCGTGACATATGATTCTAACTTGGGTCGTTGATCCCGAACTATCGGCGGCTTGTTTCATGCAATGCTTTCCGACCGCATTGCGTAATGATGACTATTAGGGGTGTTTATCGCATGTTTATGTTTGAAAGATGGACAACTGCGATTGGCTTGTTCAACGAGTGTGGTGATCGTTTAGCTGCTTAAAGAGAAACCGCAAAACAACAAGGCATTTAAAAGCGTTGCTCCAAAAAAAAAAAAAAAGGTGATGTTGGCTTTGAATGCACAATTGTAGTTCTTTTAACCTGTTAAATTTAAAGCTTAAAGAAATGGCACATGGATTTGTTTTTTCAATTTTAATGCCTTAAAAATTCTTTTGCAAATTTTTCAATATTGCGAATGAATTATGATAACTTCTAGGAACAACAATATTGGCGTGATAAGATATATACAATACATACATATACAAGACGTGTCTACGATTTTGTCTTATTTGGGTTATTGTCTTGAAATGTCTTTAAGAAAATTCTGAAAAAGTCGCATTTGAATCAAATATATGAAGGTATTAAATCCTCTGGATTAACAATACACAACTTTTTTTATTTACGTATATTTAAGCATATTATTTTATATTATGAAATATGTATAAATGAATGAAAATGTGGTAGTTCAAATCGTTCAGAAATTTTATTTTTTTCGGTTCAACAATGCAATACATTTTTTTTTAATTTAATGTACCTGACTGGTTACCCTTGTAACCCTAGTAGGTGCTAATCCTAACCTAAGTGGCTACTCCTCGCAAGATAACCTTAAACCAGGTGTATGAATAATTTTGAATGTTTTTTATGTTTATTAATTCTTAAGTTTGAATAACTAAACCATACAGTACTTGAAAGGTTTTTGTAATTTTCACGCCAATAAGTTCACAGTGTTGTTGAAGCATGAGTGGGGCATTGAAATATAGGGGAATAGTGGTTTGAAGTTACCCTATATTACTAAAGTATTATTACATGAAGATTCCGGGCTGTTGTGCAGTGGTCTGTAGGGACAACTCCATTCAGACCATGGCATAACAGCCCGAAATCTTCATACATAATAATATTGACTCCGACCGAGGAAGCTTTCACTCTTAAATTTAAATAAGCTTTTTTTTTTTTTAAATCTTCTTAATATTTCCCATTAAAACTTCAAATCGCACATAACAATGAAAATAATTAATTAGCTTTGTAATTTTTTCGATTAATATTCTTAATTTAACTGCTTTTCGAAACAATTATTTTTCTCGCAGCTAAAGTAGAGCAGTAGGATTTCAGTCGCAAATGACACGAAAAGAAAATCGTTTGTGCAACGGATTCTTCACTGGGTCACATGATCCTTCTTTTTAAGAACTCTACAAAGAGAAAAATGTGCGTAACCGGTTGATTTTTATCGCTAATTAGGGTTTAGCGCGAGCAGTTGTCGTTCGCTGCGCGTAAAAATCTTTACGACGCTATAAAAGGGTTCTCCAGATTATCTCGTCTTTAAGACGTCCTGTTTCGTCCAGTTAGACGTTTTTCTTCACTTTCTTCGCAGCTTTCTCCCCGTTTGTGTGATTTTTCTGGCAATGCCTTTTTTTTCTCTCGCCATATTGGATTTTGTGACTTGAGTAGTTGCTTTCAAAGAAGTTTTCATTTGCTAGTCTGAGGCAACAACTGATTTACTCAGAGAAATGGCATGAAAAATATCAGAAATGGAATATTATTTAAAAAAAAATTCATATTGAGTCAGTTAATTTCCGATTGGTATGCAGTTGATTACTTATTTGTTGAAAAAACAGTTCAGTACTTCCTAAAAAAAATGTGCTCTACCTCTTTTTTTCGTTTTTTTTTTCCCCCTAACCAACTTCACATGTTGATGTTAAAAGTATGACGCAGGGAATTTTTTTCTTTTATTTTTGTCATTTTGATGTCATAAAGTCCAACCAGACAATTACAAATGTTATGAAGTAAAATTATTTGTGATCTGATGATTTTCATTCCTGATACAGCGCTCCTGAACATTTAGATTGAAAAGCATAGAAACATCGTTTCGTATCAAAATAAGCAGTGCGGGTTATTGTTTTCACTGCACTATGCGTGATGTAATAAAACAATAAAAATTAGCTTTTATATGGAAAAATCAGACTTCTTTATTCAGATATCCAGCGGGGCAGCAAGGAACAGCTATAGAGTCAATCCATTCGAACTTTTAAAGCATATTGTCAATCCTAATTTGTTGGTTCATATAACATGTAAGAGCTGTTATGACCGCTACTCCCCACATCATCCCAGGAGGTATTTTTTGTCTGTCCTAGTGTAAAGATCTATTTGTAAATATTGTTTAGAGCGAAGTAAAACAAAGCAGTTTATTTGAACGGCAATTACGTATAAGCATTTCAATAAAGAAGAAATTCGCGTCTGATAACCGCTTATTAAAAATTACATATCAGGAATATAAGTCGAACTACTGGAGTGTTTCGAAAAAAATGCAAATTCATTACTGACCTTATACACTGCAAAAATGAACTGTTGTTTTTACAGTATAATACTAGCAGCTGAGGTTCCAATTTAAAACTGTAAAATGCACAGTAATAAGCTGTAAAACTAGCAATTTTACTGTCTCTTACTGTAAAGTTAGTAATTTTACAGTTTATTGCCGTAAAATTTAGCTGTATTATACTGTAAAACAACAGTATAAAACTGGCAAAAGAGGATTCAGTTTAAAACTGTACGGTATAAAATCACGGTAATAAACTGTAAAGTTAGTAATTTAACAGTTTATTACTCAAAAATTAGCAATTTTAGTTTATTGCTAGAAAATGAGTAATTTTTACAGTTTAATACTATAAAATTAGTTGCATTATACTGTAAAAACAACATTCATTTTTTACATTGTAGCCGAAACCCGAGCTTTCGTTCCAAAGACTTGTACAAGCTGATGTACATAGATGGAATGAAATTCAGATTCCCCGGGAGTTCAAAGAACCGTTCCGCCAGACTCTTCTCGTCCATTCTCCTGATTCGAATCTCGCTCATTAGGAATCGGCCGAGCATCATGTTCTTTTCACCAGAACAGAAAAAAGCACGGAAAAACGAGGTTCTGACACCTGAGCAACCCTGGGGAGACCGATCCAGCAGAAGAAAAAAAAAAACGAGATGAAATTGAAAGAGACGAATGTATGAAAGGATGCATGATGGTTAAAAAATGAAATGATAATAATGAGAGGCAGTGTTGGCAGATGGCGGGGGATGTGCAGACGATTCGATAGGATAGTGATGGGTTTTGATCGGGGCTTCCGGGTATAGTGGCTACACAAGGGGTGGTATGAGTGGGGGGCTACTACAGGCGAAAATCTTTTGCTGCAGGCATGCTTGCTTATTGAAAGATTCATTTATCTGGAGCATTTGTGATGGTTGGTGGATTCAATGAAGTCTATATGTAAATGAAATTTTATTTGGTTTCCTGCTACAATAGGATTTGTGAAATAATGCTCAAAGACCAATAAGACCAGTAGGATTCCGAGCACAAACAGCAATTGTGACCTAAACCGAGTAGAGTCTAAAGTAAAGTTAACTTTTTGCTGTTTCAGAAAAATAGAACATTCTTATACGATAGGTCATTTTTTTTTCAAGAAAAGAAAGATTTAAATTAAAAAAAATATATGTATGCTCTCTAATTACCTAGGAGTACGATAATATAGCAGTCCGTAAAAGCAACTATGGTAAAAAATCAATTTCTATCTTCAACTGTCAGGTGACTATAGTGGAGCAATTAGATTGTATATAAATGGGGTTAATCAAAAAAAAAATAAATAAATAAATCAGTATATGTCCGTATATGTGCACATAAATATATACGTGTAAAAACTGACAAGTAAGGATTGAGGCCTTGGGCTTTTGCGGGGGTTTTGACCCTAACTTCCCTCTCAGTTTGTATGACTTTCTCTGTGATCATTTTCCCTTCATTTAAAAGTCATAAATATGACTCCATGTAAAGGAATTCAAAGATTATAACACCATTAAGCAAAAGTACAATAACACTGGCGGAAGAAGAAAAGAATAGGAGGGTGTACAAGAAAAGAGCTTAATAGACGTTTTTACTATTTCAATAGAAACAGGAAATTCTCACACAAGAGCTACAAAATGGTACAAAAATCACACATAAAAAGCGAAAGTGAGACTTTATGACCACACATATATATATACAAAAAGAAAAAAAAAGTCTAGCTTGTTTTCTAAATACTAGAAAAACATATTGGTTGGTATATTTTTTCTTCCGGGGGTGTTCATTCCTCCCATATTCTCACCCGTCCCCCCATTTCTTTCACCATTTTTCACAATAGCTAGTCAAGTGGTGCCGATTGTACGCTCCCTCCCGTCTATTAGCGGTCTCGCCTTGTCCCTAAACTGACCCTAAACTGGCATTGCCTGCAATAACATGTCATTGAGAGAGGAAACGAAATAAATAAATACGCATCCCAGTTTCCCATTCAGGAGACTTGGGTTTGTTTGCGGGTACATAAAGATATGGGGGCGAGATAGTTGCTTCCCCTTTGAAAGAAAAATAGCTGGTATGAAGTTTCGATTTGGTGGAAGTTCTTAGACAGATTCTTTAGCATACCATGAACATTTATTTAACTGAATCTTAAATCAGACACATAAAATGTTCAATTTTTTAGTAGTTAATTCCATACGAAAGTGAAATAACTGATTAATTTGCAAAAGAATTCAAGGATATGAAGTTTTTACCAGATGATATTGCTTAAAATATTTTCTTAAAATTAGCCTGATCTTGTAAACAGGGCTCAACTTGTATGGAAGATCGCTTAAGCTCAGCTCCAACATTTTTTTTTCCAATAAATTTTCTCACAATAGTTGGCATTCTTGCTATTAATGTACTATACTATATTGAAAGATGTTCTGACTGTAGGGTTTCTACATTTCTTTCGTTAGAAATTAATCCCTGTATGTAAGCCATGGCTATGAAAAGAAAACTATATTTGTGCTTAGAATTGTATAAAAATATTTAAGACAGGAAGGTTTTTTTCAGATGCGTCAATACGGCTTTGCTGCAATAATTAATTTATGATGGTCACTTTGTGACGTTGTACTGATGACATTACCCAGACTGGCATTGGTGATCTGCTGTCACTTGATGGCGACTTTAACAGTGACATTTCGGGATTGTCACGCGATCGCGATGTTACGATTATGCGATTCCATATTAGTTTTTGTTGCTGTTAGTATTCCTTTCGTGATTTCTGGTCTATAACTTATTTCATGCGTTATGTGTATGGATACGTTGTTGGCGAATACTCTTTTGTAAATAATTGATTAAATAAGGGAATAGGAAGACATACTTGCTTTTTCTTCTAATAATCTCAATAAAATTGTCGAAATTGAATGAAATAACATAACATTCGGTAAAACGTTTAGGTTATAATACGTTGTGTACCTTTGTTGCAAATCATTTAATAAAGGAAAGAAGTTATGCTTGTACAATAGTAAATAAAATGAAAAGAAATAACATATTTGTGTCATAAATACGGAAAAAAATACTTAGTTTCTTTTTGTCAGGACAGAACATTAATTCTCACTAGGCATTTTTTTTTTAAATCGATATGCTGAATTGAACTTTTTGAACCACCATTGAACATATGCATTAAAGAGTTACTTCTTCAGACGGATGGCACGTTCTTCAAGACTTAAAAAAAATCCATTAAGCAGTCATTCTGTCTGGTTCACTACCGCTAAGCTATGCAGGAATAGTGGGCACAACGGCAAAATAGAGTTCGGTTTCGAGTTACGCCATAAATTTCAGAATCGAAACTGCGACTTAAAGTTCTGACAATTTGCGACTCAAAAAACAGAGAAAAAGAAACTTTTTGAAAGAACTTCCACAAAAGCGGTAACTGCACAACAAAGGATTCTCCTATTTGTCACTGGGCACAAATTCTATTCTTCAAGCGTCCCAATCCAGCATATACTTACTCTCCGTCTGTTTCTCGCTCTAAGGTTTATTCAAGAAAAAGGAATATGAAACTAACTGCAGCTGTAACCTTTTGTAGGCTTCTGCATGTCAGAGTATTGCGCGTTTCTAGAAGAAGAAGAAGGAAAAAAAAGCAAGTGTCAAGAAGAGAATGCCAAGTCAGTCACATCTAACTGCCGACCAAGAAATGTGTCCCCCACTTCTCCATTCTCCCCTTTTGTAGCTTTCTTTCCATTCAGATAGTGTGTTTTTTATGCGTTATTTGCTTCATTCCAGAACACCCTATTTCGGGGCGATTTCACAAACACTAAAGATATATATTTTCATATTCACCTCTCGGCTCTATGAGATGCGTACTTTGTAGGGATTTCTTTTTTTTTCTCTCTGCGTAGTTCTCTCCACCTTCAAGTCGGAGTCAGTCATTCAGATGTCGTTCTATATGCCCTGTTTTTGTTAAGATTCTCCCCGTAACCCCCTTGTCTTATTCTTGCCAATAAAGTCCCACAAAAGAGCTCAACGCGCAATAAAAAGCGAGACTTTTTTCTCTTCCAGTTTATGTTTCAGACCGCATTCCGAGAGGATTTACGTATTTGTGTCTGAATGTGACGAATTCCTGCATTTGTATAAAAGGAAAAGGAACGTAATTTTTGCCAGCATGTGATGACAGTTTACGCTGTCGGTGAAAAACTGATGTTTTCTTTTGTTAAAAAAAAAAGTATTTTTTTCATAACGGTTTTAGCGTAAAAAAATGTGCACAGTCAATTTTTGTCAGCACATCAATGAAATTAAATTTAAGACACAAAACTAAATTTAATCGATAAAAAATTGTTTTGGAATAAAATGAGTTACAGGTAAATAAAACATAAATAAATAAAGGCACATAATATAAAGATTTATCATTAGTTATTGTCGGAAAAAAATTGACCCTATTGAATAGTTTAGAAAAGACAAGCTCTGTAGATTATTCTCGTTGCATCAAATTTTTCACACGAAAAGTACTGAAATTGGATTTTTAAAAATGAAACTGGACTTTGAAATGTCTTTTAACTATAAGTATGAAGTTCACATAAATCAGTACAATATTGATGTAAAAAGATGTGTGTGAAATGATTACCAAATATATCTTAATTTTTACTTGTTTTAACTTTCTTAATTGCCTCTATTTTTTTCTCATTTAATGCTTCGATTATCTTATTAAAAGTGCAATATGCATCAGATTTAAGCAGTTATATATGTCCTTTAACCTACTAAAGAAATACAATAAAATGTGGGAAGGAAAAAATATCGGAATCATGTAATGTCATCCGCAATTCTTTGAGATATAAAATAAAAAAAATCCATTTTTGAAAAAAAAAAAAACTTTGAAAGTAATCTTTATGATGATTAACTATTTAGTGGTTTGATAGTTAAGTGTGATGATTTTTTTACAGTTGTTCCGAAAAGAAAAATTATCAAACTTTCGCCCCTTAATTAATTATTTACGTATTATGAAAATATGTTTCCATGCTGCCGAGCGGTGAAAGCATTAAACAGCATTTTCCATCCATTAGATTTTTTTTTCACTCCCTTCCTACACTTCTTAGATACAAATTAGAAGAAATAAGAATCGGGTAAATTAACAAGACGCAGGGCAACTGTGAGGTGTAATTAAAACTATAATGGCGTTTTGAAGGTAAGCCGTTATATCTCATTCCTATCGGCCGCAAAATGTTTGCAAGGGGTAATGAATTGTGGGCAATTATCTGTGGATTAATTATAATTATCTGCAGTCGCGTAGACGAAATGAACAGCAACACACTATGCTCATTATATTAAATTCGCACGCCTAATTTAGTAAATCTATGTTTGATCATCGTAATTTTTGATTAGATAGGTTTTTCATTGGGGCTAATTGTCAATTTTTTTCGAATTTCCGACCCTTTATATGCCTTAAGGTGAGCTTATAGGGGGAAAAAAGGGCTCGATTAAGGAGGCTTCTGGAGAAAAAAGTAGGAGAAAAAATTAGCTGGTAAACTTAGCGAATGCGTGCGCTCATAAAAGAAGTTTTGAATATTCCCTTGGTGCCTTATGATAAAAACTTCCAAAAATGTAATTTAGCTTCTACTTCACATGTCTATTGCCACTAGTATGGTTAATTATCAAAAAAATAATAATAATGTGATAATGCATGAGAGATGAACAAAGACATTTGCAAATATTGATCCTTTTTCTGCCCCTTTCTCTGTTTTTTTTTTTTTTTTTCAGTTGTTCGAATTTCTTTTATCGAAGTTTAAATATTTATTACAAAAAGGGCTTATTAAAGTAAAGTTAACATTTAACTGTATGCTTCTGCTTAAAAATTAATTAGATTAATGACTAGAAGCAACTTTTAATCTTGCAAAAAAAAAAAAAAAACTGCCACTACTGTACAGACGTCTGAGCGATAAGTTTAAAAAAAAAACGTTCATAGTTCAAGCATCAAAGTTGATACTATAGTAGAGGTTACATAGAATACACATCTACTCCACCCCCCCCCCCGCCAAAAAAAAAGAGCGTACCCTGCTTTTTAATGGATTTCATTTTCTATCTTTTACTTTAATAACTTTTTTTTAATTGCTACTTAGAAAAAAAAATTTAAAAAAATGTGCCACTCACGAATATAACTAACATACACACAAATGTCTGCTCAATTAATTTTTATCATTTATATTTCATTTCATGTTATAAGTTTAACATAGTTTATTGACCAATGTGCATTTTCCCCTGATATATGGGATGTATTTTCTGAATAATAAAATATGTTTGTACCAATTTTCTTCACTTTTATTTTATCCACCATCTTTCCTCTAAATTTCAGCGAATACTGTTTTATTTTCAATTGATATACAGCGAGTCCTCTGCTATACATCTACGACTACAACACATCCAAATATCCGAAGATGAAAGTATGGAACGCAGCTGAAAAGCTTTGTGATCTTTCACAATTCTCACCGGACTTTTCAAACACCGAATGTGTCATTTATTTCTAATTTATTTGTTGTCTTGTGCTGTAATTGGTGAAACGTTTTCCTGTCCAATTCATTACGAGTTCTATCTGTTGTGAAGAGTCCGACTCTCAATTAATCAAATGTATTTCCTTTCTCAGAGTGATACACTTATCTATTAAGGGGGTTGTCCATGCGTTGCGTTGGACACTTGTGATGAAGGGCTCAAACCTTATGCCTTAGTGAGAACTTTGAAAATCAGGGGACTGTGCACAAGTTGAAGATGTGCAATTAAATGGGTAATGGTACGCGGAAGATAAAGCAATAATTCAACATTTGTTTCAAAAAACTGTTACTCCTTTTTGTTTCCTTATAGAAGTTAAGTTCTTTAATAAAGCTTATTTGCTAATTTAGTTACTTCTTAATTGAATTTTAGTTCCTCATTGAAGTTTAGTTACTTATTATGGCTTAGTTGTTTATTTATATAGATCTTTTTAAAAATTTAGTTTCTTTTTTATTGAGATCCTAATTGAATTTTAGTTCGTCAGTTACTTAGTTCCTAACTGCAGAAAAATGTATAATTCGTTGAGTCTGTTATTTCGTTGCATTGGACGTAACATATGAACACATTCATTAAGAAGCATGTATGACAAAAAAAAAAAAAAAAACTTCTAATGATACTTGAAATCGTAATTTTCAAATCGTGTGGTTAAAATTCCAGAAAGAAAAAAAAAAGTTTTTAATCAGGCATTGTTGTTTTTATCTAAGCGGCGGCTTATAGAGAGAAAACTACTTTGTCTTGGTCAAAATAAATAAATGAAAAGCATTTAATTTTGCTAATCATCCTATTTAGGCATTAAGTTGTGGTATTTTTCTTGATTGACTGTAGCTTGAAGAAGGATTCCACAAGACAACTAAGGTGTTTTTTTTTTTTTTTTTTTTTTTTTAATGTAAGAGAAAGAAATTGAACGTAGAGAGGAAGCAATATCTGGCCACGGGCAGATAAATAAGATTTAATTTTTACCAAACTTTATTCCTTGCTAGATATTTCAGGAAAAACACTCACATCAGTCAACTTCATCCTGATAAATGCTGGCATAGCAAATGAGACCTATAAGGGTCCACATGACTCAAACCAACGTGTCCCTTCCTTTTTCATTAGTTTATGGGATTGAATGCAGGGAGGGGACCTTTTCTAACGAGCAGGACATACACACATAAAACGGCAATACAATGGGCATTCGTAGGGTGTGGTCCTTTTTCCACATTCGAATCCCTGGCTCCAGAAACAGATAACTGCGGTTTGGACCATAGAGATAAGAGCTCGATTTTCATCTTTCTATAAATGAAAACTTTTCCGGACGAACTTATTCATTATTCATCTTTATCCGAATAGAATTCTCCCCTTGCGTAGGGATTTTATTGTGCGAAATTTTCCTTTTAGTTGATGGATGAGCAAACGGTCCTCGGGTTGGGGAATTTTTAATTATTTATTCAATTTCACTGCAGGAGGGAGATGCTGATTTGATTCTTTCGTGTACGTTTTCGATGTTTCCACTTTTTGGGATATTCAGTTCAGATTCTCGTGGACTTGGGGTGCACCAAATCTCATGCTGTGGTTTTCACTTATCCTCATAACAGCGAAATTTACAAGGAATACATTAAATGGGGTGGGAGGCTAGAGACCCAATTCAGTGTGGTAGAAAATAACTTTTATCAGCACTTCTAATGATAAGTGATCATGCAATTTTCTGTTATATCGATAATACGATTTCATGGGATTTTTTTTTCATGCTTTCACCATTTTTTTTATTGAGAAAATAATTGCTTAAGTTCTTAATGGTTTTTGTATGCGGAAAGACAATTATTGTTAATAATTCCGAGTTTTCGTTTGAATATGCTATACGTTATCTAATTTTCATAAGGAAAATATACTGATATAACATGCAATTAAAATATGTGCTAAATGATTTCTATTATAGAAAAAATACACATGTAAAAATATTTAAAAAAAAATCCGTTTGCAAAAATTAGCACTTATTATTATTATAATTTTGAATTTATTCATAACTTAAATAAAATAAATGATAATTTAATCAGCGGGTAGATTATCGAGACACGATTACATCGTCAAGACTATAAAATTAAGCATAAAGATCAAACTCTTTACAATATGTATATTTATATATTTTTTAAACAACTCTAAAAACAACTATTTTTTCAATATTTCAATTTTACGATCTTGGCCTATTATACCATTTTCGAAGGAAAACATTGGTAAAATTAAGAGCTAGCTTCAAAGTAAAAACTACAATAACAAAATAGAAATTACAGTTATTAATAATGATTTGATACTATGATGAATGGTTTGAAAATAACGCATATATTTTGAATTGTCCAGATTTGTTGAAACATTTAAAATGCAACTTGGGAAGAAAATATCTGAATCATCCGCGAAATAGCCAATTGTGTCACATAAAACTGTACGTCCTTACTTTTTACATTAAAAAGCTAATTACTATATGTACTTGCTATAAAGTATGTATTTATTAGTAGGTAGTTAATTTCATAAATATTTACAGTTTGTACTCTTTTATTTTCCTTTTCCTCTATTGGTAGTTAAGTTTTCTTTTAAATGACTACAGTTTTTTTTTTTTTTTTTTTTGAAGTGTTTTGAATGAGCTGGGATCAATAACTCTTAACATTAAAGATAATAAAAACTATTATTATTCATAGTAATATCAGTAAATCCACAGATAAAGAAAAAACGAGGAGAGACTAAATAAAAATTTTAATTCCAATATTGATCAGTTTTAAAACAAAATCTCCTTCACCTTCTCTTTCAAAATGAATAGCAGATATATAAAAAATACTTCATGCATTCAGAGAACTTGTACCCATCCAGATAAACGGATTATCAAGGATCGAACAGAAAGAGTACGGACAAACTACCCTATCTCTAAGGTTGGGGACGGGGAGTATAAAGCATTGGTTTTGCATCTTTCTCAATTAATGAATTATTTATTTTATAATCCGACAAAAAATCAATATTTCTACCTTTTATTTATTTCCATCTATTGAAACATTTATTTATTTTTCTGATTTGTCCATACATTTTCCTGCATATTCAAGAGATTTACACTTAAGGAACAATTATTGTATTTGGCTTTTTTTTCTCTCTGTTAATAATAGCAACAAAAATTGCTATTTATTAATGTTAATGGCAAAATACGTTGATAATTTGGAAGTCTGTACATACATTGATTTAGCACGTAGTGGCTTGTTTTATTGATATGGAACATCTTTAGAAAATTTACCATTCTTGGACTTTCTCTTTGGAAAACTTCCTCAAAAAGACACATTTATTCAGAAAAATAAGAGTTATGAGAATAATACATTTCCCAGGGAAACATTCTTGGTAGCAATACACTCTTCTTCAGAAAAACTTTCTCAACACCCCCCCCCCCTCCCCCGAAAAAAAATTAAAAAGTTTAATATGGCAGAGAGAAAATCTATTTTCATACAGTTTCAAGAGGCCAAGCTTGTCTACAAATATTATCTTACGGGCAAACTTTTAATGAAAACAGGCAATATTTTTTGTTAAGGCTTATTACAGCAATCTATATAAAGGACGAAAATAAGGCAAGTATGGATATTTTCCAATACTGTATTACCAAATGTAATTTATTAAAACAGACTCTTACATCTGATTCCGATCGTGGGAACGATTTAAGATCCTCCCTTTCCTCTTTTTGCTGATTAAAGGTAAAAAGAAAATCTGTTTTGACGTAGAAACAATTAGACTAAAAGTAACGAAACACCAAACCGAACTTCTGATCCTTATCTTACAAACAGAAAAAAAAAATCAAATTGTAGAGTCGAATGCTACCTGGGAAACAATAACGTTTTTTCTTTTCCTGTTTTTTCTCTCGTCACCTTCTTCAAAAACTCATTGAAATTTTAGACAGATGGTGTACAAGGGCTGTCGGGAAAGTGATAGGGGCACGGAGATGAGTTCCAACCTCCCTTACTAGGTGAAATAATGAGTGGCATAACCAAACGATTCTTCAAGTTACTGATCCGGAACCTGTTTTTCTTTTTTTGCTTCTTGGCGTTAAATTCGTAAAGCCATGTCAAAAACTCGTTAGAAATTCCTATAACCCAGGTGTAAATGGCGCTAGAATAAGAGCAAATATTCGCACCGTATTTCGAATCTGGATTATTATTGTGTAGAATTAATCTCAATAACATTATTTCTTGAAATTTGCATTTTATTGCATATAAAGCACTGATTTTTTTCCCCTAAAGGCTAAAACAAAATTTGTTACATTTGTTTTAGGTATTCATTTATTATAACTATTATTGTTCTCATTTAAAGCTGCAGTTAAAGAATTTTTTTTCTGATGTCTAATAAATGTAAATATTTCTATTTTTTGGTTCTTCTTCGCAACTCAAAATATAAATTCTTTTATAGTTTATAGTCATCTGATTGTTTAATTCTGGTCTTTGATTCTCCAGTTTATTATGCGTAGAAATAAAAATTGCAAATTTTGCTTAGTTTTTAAGTATTACAAATATACGTACATATTTGTTAAATTTTTAAATTGTTACAGGATGTTTACTTTTTTAAATTCTATTTTATTTATTTATTTATTTCATCTGTTTTCCCCTTTTTTAGTTTGCCAATTAAATCCAAGAAGAGAGGAAAAAACGCATTGCCCGATTATCATAACTAACATAATGATTTTTTTATTACTTTTTCATCAACAAAACAAAACTTTCTTATTCCCCGTAGCTAAATATATTACTCTTTTTTCACTTTCCTTTTTATACAACTCCACTCTTGTACCGTGCCTTGTAACCACAATGTTCGAAGAACAAAGTAACAAGTCAGGGCAAAATATTTGTCCCCACCCCCATCCCCGCCGCCCAGCCAGGACATAAATCACGTGATCTGACACGGGACAAGAGTTGGGGAAAAAATGGGGCGGCCGCCCTAGACTTGCGGAAAGCTCCCTGGCTTACATACGGGCGTGGGGATGAGTTGTTGTGCCGGGGCTTTCTCAAGGATTTTTTGCCCCGTCCTTCCCTCAGAGGTATGTATATCAAAAGACTGCGCCCTATGACTAGGTATGAGGGATTTCTGTGGGAGAAGATTCCCTTTTTTTGCCCTTAGACCAGAAGAATGAATTTTTAAGCATGACAACGATGGGAATATCTATTAGAAGGCTGTCTATTGTCAGGGGTTTCCTTGCCACCCCGCTAATGCTCGATGACAAGAGATATTTCGGGAAACCCATCATGATTCGATTATACCCTCCGTGGACTTGTCTTTCCTGGAGCAATAAAGAATTGAGATGGATAAAATGCAATGTATTCAGATGTTTTAACAAGTACTCAAACAACCCTTGCAACGATCCTTCTTTTTTCCAATCTTATTTTTTTATTTTCTTTTGACTGCATTTGAAATCGACAAAGTTTTATTTTAATAGCAATATCAGAACAGTTCAGTAGTGAAGTTTACAAATACCTTTGTGCTATTGATGTAGTAGAGAAAATATCAACGTAAAATAGGCACAAATAAGCAGAGATACTGCAGACACGTGTTTGGGCGTTACAAGGGGGCGTTTGGGCGCTTTTATCAATGCAAAAAAATGTTGATCTTATGAATGCACAGACATGCGACAAAAGTGTTCAGTAAATTCAGTAGTGGCTAATAAAATATATATTTGTTAAATGCAGGGTAATCTTTACGGGAGAAAAAACTTAGATTATAAATAAATGAGAAAAACGCGTTTCAACCATTGTTACTGAAATCTTGCATTAAATTTTAGAAGACGTTTTGTTTATACACTATATTTTACGTACACATTTGAGCAATTATATTGAAAACAAATTTTTACTATAAAGTAATTCTTTATGAAATAGTAAGTTCAAATGCATGATCACTTAAAACTTAACTGCAGAACAAAATCTTTATTTATGAATTACTAATATGACACAAAATGTAAAGCAGTTCGTTTCTTATTTGAAAATTATAAGTTAAATGTTGCGTCAATATTTTTGAGCATGATAAATAAATTTTTGTTGACCAGATAATTGCCGCTATGTTTAGTTGTTAAGTATGTTGTAATTGTACACATAGCCTTTTTTTTTCAAATTAAAGAAAAACGTACATTTCGAAATCTTTGCATTGAAACTTTTCGTAATGTCTTTGAATTTTTAAACAAAATATCATTTCCGTTCAAACAAACTAAACCTTTTGATTTACCAGCAAATGTGTTGAAATATATACAGAATATAAAGGAATAAATCAGCGTTATATCTATTTCTGAATTTGAAATCAATATTCTAAAGATAAAAATGTTTTTTTTTTTTTAATATATAAACAAAAATTTTAGTATTAAGAATCGTTCTGCACTTTTAAATGCTTTTTCTAAGCTGTTTGCAAGCCACTGCAAGAAATTGCTCACTTAATTTAGATATCTACATGTATAAGACGGATACATAGAAAGTACGTATTTAAATGTATACTTTCGATCACGTCTACTGCTTGTAACGAATGTATAGCCTGTCGAATCATCATCAAATACTGTAATTGATTGCTTTTTAGTGAAGTATTTACAGCATAATTCATAAAACGGCAATTCATTTGCGTGCATGTCAACGGAAGTAGCCAGTCTTGCGGAGCGGAGACTCCGCAATCCCTCTCTCCAAAACATCTGAAAATCCCTCTCTCCTCTTCGAAGATAAATCGACCTCTGACCCAAATCGAGCCCACAAAACCCTAATAAACCACCTCGGACCATTAGTTGCAACTCCCCTAGTGGGGGGACATTTCAACTTGCCATCCTCTCGCCAGCTGAAGGGTCAGTTTGTCAAGCTGTCACTCCCAGAGAGTGATTATCTGTCCGTGGACAGTGGTCATCTTGATCACAGGACTTGGACATGGATAGCGTAGGAAAAGAAGAAATGGAGTAGGAATGATTCCATAAGCTTTTTTTTTTTTTTTTGTTCCATTGCTGGTCATAGCATATGTAAATATAAGGAGGGATATAGTCAGCTGTGTTTAATGGTGCAGAAGACGATTAGTAAAAAGGGACATGATTTAATGGTCAACGGGGGAGTTTTAATAATTAATATATCCTAAGAAGCAGCTTTATATTTATGTACTTTATATACATGCTTGCATTTTTATTTATGTTTTACGACTCAACCCACTCTATTTTAGCATGTGGTGAGGGTGAGGAAAAGATAGGATATGAACAGCTAGCAGAGATTTATTATACTTTAGACATCTGATCATTCTCATAGTATTTCCTCCAAGTCAACAAAACTTAGTACTTTTTATTTATTTTTTTTTTCAAATGTAATTGAAACTATTTTCTCTCAAAAAGAGCTGTTGAATGTTTTTTAGGACAATATAAAAAGTACAATTTTGATTCGCTTATTAGTTTAAAATAAAATAATAAGTAATTTTGATAAGAAATTTACATTTTCAGTCTGTGTGATAAAAATGAACGAAAGACGTAAGAAACGAATAATGACAAGCGGATTTATTTATGTGTATGTCTATCACCAATAACCACATGTCTCAAAAACTGCGCAAGAACTAATCATTTTCATTTTCTAATTAGTATCTCCCAGACACGCTAATGCACAGCGAGAGATTCTCTGATCTGTTTTATATTCGTTTCTAACGCAATCCCCCCGCTGTCAACCCCCTGCTGAAATACATTTTCCCCGAGCAGATATCGCATGATTGTGTCTCAATAAAAATAACAATGTTTACTTCTAACCAAACAACAAGTGTTTCACATTCAAAAGGTCATCCCATCAAAGGGCGATGAGAAAGCCTCTCATACATTGTCTAAATAAAGAAATGGCTCTAAAATGGAGGTCACGCAAATCATGCATGGAAAGTATCGTGGTCAAGTGGACACGCAAGGGCTCATGGGAGGCCCAGCTGTGGCGATATTGTGATTATTTTGACCTAATGATTGGAACCATCTAGTGCTATCGGATATTCATGGCCCATAGTCCCAGTACAATCATCGCAAATGACATTTCGTGACGTTTTTTTTCCGTCGTTCGCAGTTGTGGTATTGGATTGACCAAACAATCTTTAATTGTTTGGTCAGAAATGGAGATGACTTTCTCCTCCTCCTTCACTTTTTTTTTTGCGTAATTGATTTTTCTTTTGCCTTCAATACATAACTTCAATTTATTCCATCGAATAGACTCTTTAGATTAAGCCCATATTTCCATAGTTTCCATATTCTTGTAGCAAGCGCACGCGTTCACACACATACATTTACATAGGTATGTTATAAATACATATAAAAATTGTCCAAAACTAACCAAGTTTAATCACAACCCCCATTTTTAAGATCTAACTAAAAAAAAAAAAAACTAAAAGTAGAAACGCATAATTATCTTGCATTATTCTTGCATTCGTAAGTCTTTTACCGATTTTATGGAAGTTGTGTTATTATATTTTTAAATTAACTGTGTTAAAATGTAAGAGTCCAAAATCTTCAAAAATAAAAATATAAAAACCTTGAGCTGCTTTGAACATTTTAAAATTATTTAATATGAGTAGCAATACGGATTGAGCATAAAATTGCAACACAGCTTTAAAAAAAAAAAAGAACTGATATTTTTTGCTTACCAATGAGGGTCACTGAACGAAATTTGCTTATGTTCTTCTCTTAACTCCCCCCTCCCCTATCCCCTGTTTTTTGACAGACATTATATTATTTCTCATTAAAACTTTAAAATTCTTTACCATTTAAAATCAGCTACCGCAAAAGAATCCAAAATGCCTTTTTGGAATAAAAAAATCAGTCCCTCTGGCTATGTTCCAAAAAACGTATTGCTTTTCTATTTTAAGTTGCTTTCTGTTGTCAAAATAATCAGAACAGCAGTGTTAATACAACTCAACGCTTCAGCCAATCAACTGATCCCGTCTAGAAACAAGCAAGTTAACAAATATTGTTTATGCATGCATTATATCATTTTTTATTCCAGGAAGAGAAAATTAAAAAAGGATATGAGCATATGTTCGAGGTCACATTATAGGATCAACGCATGCATGTTTTATTTCATGCACTGCTGATTATTTGTTTGCAGCCGGTATCTGTTGACAAAGGAGATAATTCATCAGTTCGCAGGACTAAGTTTATCTTGTTTTCGAGTTTCTTTCGTACTTTTCCATTATTGCTGCTTTTATGTATTTTCATGTTGAGAGATTACTTATACGTTTGGTTATTGATTGAAAATATTGGTACAAACTAAGTTAATCGTCCTGAGGCTTTACTTTAAAGCTTGCGGTTGCTTATAATATCACGTAATTGCTGAAACTTTATATTGTGTGGTATTTTTTGCACATTGTGTGGATAAACATCGATCTTTTTTTTTCACCCGAAGTAGTGTTTCCATGTCTATTTTATCATTCATATGCGTTACAGATAAATTTTACTTTTTTCATGATTGGATTGTGAATCGCGCTTAAGCGGCGAAGTTTAACTTCTCAAAAATGTCATGACCTCATTTTCTTTTCTTCAGTAATAATATGGCAGTTGTGCAATTTTCACGAACGTTTTTAAATGTCCATTTGGTATATGACCATTGTGTTTTTCTATACTTTTGCGCGAATAAAAATTTATTGCAAAATATAATGTTTGGATATTAATCAATAAATGCAGGCAAGAACTCGAATTGGTAATTGAAGCATTTTAATCCCTAAATAATTATTAGTATTCTACTCATTTCACTATGACGACTTAATATACTCTTATCAAAAACGGTTTACTGTAAACCCGTTATTCATTTTCTGAGCTGATAGGTTTTATGAATATGGCAAAATTTATCCGCTTGTCATAGATTTTGCATTGTCTATGGATTCAAGTATAATCCAATCATGCTTACAAAATTCTTAGATACTATTACGTACTACTTTGAAATCACATGAAAAAATTCTCTTAAAGTTTTATTTAAATTTGGAAAACAAGCTTTAAACCGCTGAGCCATTCAAAAACGATTTTTCTTACTTGATTTCAATATAAGTGTTTGCATTTATATGCAAAACCAACAAATGCAATGTACAAACTCAATTAGTATTACTTTTAAATTTGCTCTGGCTATTTTACTTTTTGTTTTCAAAATAAATAAATAAATAAATAAATAAAGAACATTACTAAAAAGTGAATTAATTCTTTCAAAATATTAAATGAACATAACAGCAACCTATAAGAAAACATTTCCTACTTTTTTTAAAAGCAAGGTCTTTGTGAAAGTAATTAAGATCATTGTTTTTAACTTTTGTATTATTCTGCTGTCAAATGATTAGAATGAGCGTCATCAGACTTGCATAAGTTCGACCGACAAGTAAAAAAAAGGAAGGAAAAAAAAAAACTTTCTTGAAATGATTGTATTAAGCTTTACATTAAACTTAAATGGTCATGATGAGAAAGAAAAGTCTCCCTTCACATAAAATTTCTTCACAATTGCTAAACATTCCAAACAAAGCCAGGTGGAATTTTTGAAAACATTACTTCATTTGTAACGGGCACTTCAATGTGCTGTCTTGCTCTTTAAAGGCTTTTATCGCTTCCAATCTTTTAAACCCGGAACGGGGGGAAAAAAAAGCCAATGCACGAGAAGTGTAAAATCCTTGGAATGGTAGCCACCCACCCATCCAGAAAGACGTAATTCAGCCGTTTTAAGCCCCGTGTGGTCCATTCGGGTAGTAAAACACAAGCTCTTTTGCGACTGAGTTTTTGTCTCCAGACTCATTTTACGGTCTGTAGGAAAAGAAAAGGAATGTTCTGGCTATTTAGTTGGTGTTGATGTCTGTATTTCCGCGAGCAGTTTTAGCGCCGGCGTCAAGCCAAATAAAACCGTTCGGTGAAGCTGTAAAAGTTTTATGTGGCTTTTCACGGATGATCTTTTTTGCTATCCATGGCTGAAGATGGTCTGGAGCTTAGACCTTTTATTGGTACCAAAGACCGTACGGTTTAATTTCTTGTGTGGCCCCTGTGGCCTTGAAACTGTTGCTTGCTTTATACTCCACCGTATTACTAATCCTTGAGTCATTTTATCGAAGTATACCAGAAGTTACTTGGATTATAAATCACTGACACGTTTGATAATGTTCTATTTCTTAATGATGCATACCGCTGAAGTTCTTATGCGGTTCTTGTAACGTTGAAACAGTTGCTGTTGTTTAGTTTAATATTTTCTTATTAGTACTTTGGTCATCTTAACCATTTCTTGTATATATACTCTTCTCAAATTAAAAAATTCTGTTACAATACTCAATTAATCTGGCTTTTCGCGGATAATCTTTCTTAATGTCCATGGCTAACGTGTTTTTAGTTAAGAAACTTCTTTTTAAAATTCTAAAATTCAGTAATTGTTATTAGTAGAGTAAGTAATCCGTTTTGTAGATTTTCTGGTGAACTCCGCTCTCCATAGGCGATAACACTCCCATGTAAATTTTTTGGTCCAAAGGACCTCTGAGCTAAATTCTGCAAAGATCCGCCGTAAACCGAATTTGAATAATTAATTTGCTCCCCCCCCCCCCAGAAGACGCACACTTTATTAAAAACAGCTTTTATCATCAATGAATAGCACTGCACAGAATTCCTACATCAAATCTAACAAGAGCAATCTAAAAAAATTCTCACCGAGAGAACTACTCACACACACGAGTACATCTCTGTCAGGTTGCCAGATATAGCTCATTTAAGTACAGACGTAGCAAAATTTCATTACAATTTTTTTTAAGAAAACGTTTACCAAAAGTTATATCCTAAACCTTACGCATGAAATTATTTTATGAAACATTTAGTGCTAATTAGAGAAAATTAATTCACAGAACCATATGAAAAATAATTTCCTGCCATCTTTCTATCTGTACGGGAAATTTCCAGCTAGAATTCCTGTATTTCCGGAGAAATGAAAGTAATTTTGCTGCCTGCCCAACTTTCGCCACCTAACTATGAATATAATCCCTATAACTCTCGCCTGGAAATTGATGAAGGATATTTCTTGGGTCTGCTTTCGAAAAATTAGCAGGGAATCCAACCAGAAGATAATTTCGCGTCATCTAGCTGCCCATATTATTCAGATTTAATTAATTGTCGCGGCGGAATCTCCAGCCAGTCATCTTTTCTTCGCGAATTACATTTTCATTCCGTATTAAAAGCACTTTAAAAGAGAACCGTCTGCACCTTCGCCTCTTCCATCCCCCTTTCCCATGCCCATTTAAGAATCGGAATTCCGCTGCAGAGTAATCACCAACGGGAAGACTTTTATTTGCGGAAGAAGAGGGAGAAAAGATGGAAGAGCAGACGCACCACAAGTGTTTGTCGTCGCCAACTGAGAAAATTTCTCCAGTTCAATCCACGGGAGCTTAAGTCCCTTCCGGATTGGGCATAGCTCCAAAACAGTAAGCAAGTTCCTTGCACAAACATTGCGGAATCGGCTGCAACAATGCACGGGCATCGAAAAGACAAATTAATTAACAAGTTTTCCGAAACGGTTTTCGCATGCCGGTTAATCTGCATCAACAGAAGGGTGTGCGAGGGAAATGAGGAGACCCCTGATTAATTCGATTCCAAGTCCGAAAAGGCTCGCGGTTGAAAGAGTTGAGGAAAATGATCGCAAGACATAAAGCTGCTGCTGCAACTCTTATCCTTTAGCCCGACCCCGCAATAGCTCTTATTGTGAATTGATGACAAAGGAGAATGTTGCCCGAAACTTCTGTTTCTCTGCAGTTGATTATGATGAGAAGGAGCTCTCTTTTCCTTTAAACATTCAATGCGTTGTATACTGATTCTCTAATTAGAAATTATATTTCATGGGACTAAATTGCTTGTGAAAAATAATAAATATATCCATAATGCTTGATAGTTGATGATTGAAGATACCTCTCTTTAAAGTGTCTTAGAGGAATTCTTTGCCGGATCTTAAAATTTAAAAGAAGTAGATAATAATGCGATTAAGATGTAACTTCAGTGTTGAAACTCATGTCTGTTAGTTGATAAATGGTAGCAGTGAAGTACAAAACTTTTCTCTACACTTGATTAGGAGAGGAATTATTATGCTATTTAAATCAAATAATTATGGACATGCTCTCTTAAAAAAATTAGCAACTTAATAGCATGTAGTGGGAAGTTTAAGCAATAGATAGGTAAGATATAGAGTTATTCTTCTAAAACTTTTACGTCTAACTTTTTTCAGGAAATCTATAAAACCAAAATTGAAAGAAACATGTTTAAATCAATTAAATAAAATAATAAATACTACTTAATTAAGTAATTGAAATAACAATGTCTAATGACAAATTTTTCACAGAAACTTTTAAAGTGTAATGAGTAAATGTATACAAATGCTTGGTCATTAATAGGAGGATAAAAACATAAATTTATTTCTTGCTTCTGAATCTAATAGATTTGTTTTGTTGCTTTTTGATCAATTTATAACTCAATAACACTTTATTCACGTTTAAGTAATGTTTCCTGGTCTTTAAATAAACTAAACCTTTAAAATTCAGTTTGAGAAAATGTAGAACGATCAAGAAGTGTTTAACATTTTTCCATGCGTCAAAACTGATTACAAATGTATAATCTTAAAGCAAATCTTGCCTCGTTCGCATTTATTACCGTCATTTACTGAAATAAAATTGTATCAATTACTCTGAAGATGACAAACGATTCAATTTTAATATCATAGTGAATATTTTTATGTCCCAATAGCTAAACGATATACAGGGAATTAAATAATGAACAATACACTAAATGTGCAGTTGGAAAGCCTAAATCTTGAAAGATAAAACCTTAAATCTCTAATGCGAGAAATATTTGCTTCCAGCGGTTTTGAATTCTGAATGCAAGCAAATATATTCTTTTAGCTTCGAGAATAAATTTTGCTGGTAAAGTAGAAATGGAACAAGTAAATGAATACGCTCTCAAACTAAAATGCATATGGGTTGGATTTTTCTCCACCAAATGATCCTCAGTGCTCCAAAACTTGGAAGTTGTTTCACATCAGGAATTTTTGACACAGCAAACATCGTTCGAAGTTCTATTCATTCGAAGGGGCATCTGGAGTCTCTTTTATGAGAAAGTAGTAAAGGTGGCGGAGCGTCAGGGATTATATCCCATTCTATCCCTTTCTTTACTCGGTCTTACTGTCGGAACGATACATTCACTGCGACCGCGATAAATGAATTCTCTGTGTTGTCGACTCTGGAAAGGAATTAAGGGTCGATGGAGGGAGGACGGGAGGCTTCAACTGTCTAAAATTCCGTCCCGAGGAAAAGATTGATTTTCGAAATTTTTAATTGTTTAGATTAAACCCAAATCTCTTTCTATCTTCCAGGGAGAGAGAGAGAGGGCTTGCTTTCAATGTCCTTTCGAGAAACGATTCTTAAATCTTTGAAAGTTGGGAATTCCACTCCGCTTCTCGGACACAAAGACGTATTCATATGGAAAGAGGAAAAGTGGAGGCTTTGTATCCCGAGGGAAATCTCATTTATCATCTTTGGGAAGGAACATTGCAGTTTTAAAACTAATGAAGAGATCATGGTATAAAAATTAAGTTAATTAAATAATCACGTATACCTCGTATGGTGTACGTTTACACATCTCTAGGGGAATGTGGACTTCTGGTAAATGCTTGCTTCACTGGAAGTTCGGAGTACATGGGAAAAAATATCGGGAGTTCCAAATTTACTATCTGAATTAATAAACTAAAGCCATTTCAGTTAGAAAGATCTAAAGCATCATTATGAAGTTTATATCGTCTTTTTTTTTTTGCGCCTCCCATGGGTGATGTGGATTTCGAAAATTTGACAAATGTAAATATAATTGTAAGAAAAGTAAATGTTTGTTTCACTGACAGTGCAGGATGCAGAAAAAAAAATCCCATGCATTCTTGATTTTCTTACCAAATCAGGGAAAAAAACAGCAAACGAATCAGTAAACCGAATCAGTACCCTGAAATCACTAAAACAAACCCTCGCATTTTTAAACTGTATCCACTCAGAAGATTGGCTTATTAATACTTTTTTTTAGTTCAGACAAATTAACAAATCCGAAAATAATTTATGTACCTTTTAGAAAAACCGAATTAAGACATTTTCTACAAAGTGTTTTTATCTGTCAATGCTAACTTTACAATATCCTAGGAGCAGTAGAAATACTTATTTCAAAATTAATAAATACACACGTAACTATGTCTGCGCAGTACGTTAATTATTGCGAAATGGGTATAACTGACTGATAAGGAAAGTTCCACTGCAGAAATAGGAGTAAAATTTTTGCCTTTGTTTTGCCTTCCTACAATAAAAACGTTTTTAGAGTATCTTGGGCGCAGTCAATGAATCATAGTATCACTGCTGTTTATATCCTGTTGCATGAACGTCGATGTAAAATCATTGTTGATGTCCATGACGAACACGTGCAAAAAAAGTAATGATAATAATAATAATAACTAAATAAATAAACCAAAAGTAAGTTTTTATCAATAACTCGCAATGACGATTGAAGAACTATTATTTATTAATTATTTAATGAAAGGTAATTTAAGTAAAACGAACTTTTAGAGTCAGTACCTCCCATATACAACTAATCTGTATCCCCGACTATAATTTCCTTCCTCATCAAGATGTAACAGAGCATCTGTCCGGTGGGTCAAAGTTCAAAGCACAGGGTGCAATAGCGCCAGCTGTTAGAGTAACGCATAAAGACCGTACAATCAGTAACTGACGCGTAGAAAATAGTTCATAATTTTGCTGCATAATTTTTTTTAATTAAAAAAAAGAATGTGTACTGCAATGAAAAACGCTTTCTTAAAACGAAAAAACTTTCCAAAACGATGTGATTTTTTCCCCTCAAGCGGTAACGTCTTTCGAACCGAAGGGGAAACACAACCCTGTAAATGTGGTTTCCTTACAGAAGTAGTCACACTGCAGTGAAACATGTTTGAATGCTCTCTGTAAAGAGTTGAGTTTTTGGTTGGTTTCAAATTGTTTATGGAATTGGGAAAAGCAAAATGGAAAGTACGAATAATTACCATAGCTTTGAAGTGCAATATACAGTACAATTTCGATTATCCGTTAATCTTTTGCACGTAAATTCGTTTGATCGACGCCGATTTCCTTAAATTCGCTTTGGGTAGTAAATAATGTCTTTCAAGTACACCGGGAGCCACTGTTATTATCTTCAACCAAAAGTTATCAGTGCATTTGATTACGTGATTCTTTTTAGTACTATTTATTTATTTTGAACCGTCAGTAAATTTTGAAATAGGAGTTTGTTAAAGTTTTTTTCTTCAAGATGTTAGCAGCTCCGAAAGTAAGAGTTCGAAATATTGTAGTTCTACCGTAACTGTTTCTTGAAAGAAAAATACTGATTTTGTTAGTTCAACGTTTTATTTTTTATCAACGTGAACTTATAAATCCCCTTGTGACCCTAGAACTTGATAGGTAAAGGGCACTAACTCATAAAAACAAAGTTAACCAGGAGATGATGAGTTAATTTTTTTAATTATTGGTGCTTTTTATTACTGGATTGTCATTTCGTTCGATGATGAAATAAAAATTTGTGTATCAAAATCTTAGTGCTTTGTTAAGCAGTAATGGTGCTTCAATCTTTGATTTGCGTTTCAGAGCACTGAAATTAAGTAAGTAGTGTCGGCTTTACTATGTCGCAATTACGGGGAGCCCCCGCAGAGATAACGGCCCCGAAAAGGTTGTAAAAATACACATGATAAATGCTTTACATAGTTCTATAATAGACCGAGGAGCCCTCCAAAAAATATTGTTACGAATTGAAAATTCGCCACAGTAAGTAAGACGAACTAAACTGCTCCCTTTAATATGGGAACAACCCCTTTCAATTACTTTCCATTCGACAGCCTTTAAGAATAAAAGAAACAAAAGAAACATAAAGAGAAATCCACAAGTTGCATTCGAGGACCTGTTGATGGGCGACAATTGAATTAGAGTGGAAATGGAGAGGAAACTGAATAAAGAGGCAAAAACATTCTCTGAGATCCCGGCAGAGGGCGCCGCGAGCAATCGGCATTAGCTCCCACAGATGTCACCAACAGGAGCAATCGAAATCGTCTGCAGAGATCGTTTCTTCGTCTGTGAAATGGGAGGGAGGAGACGCTCAAGGAGTCTTGCGGAAGAGCAGACGGTAAAGAAAACGTCTCTCCGTCGGATCGGCGGTTTTCTTTTGTCGAAGACGTTTTCCAATGCTCCTTCCGTACTTCAGAACAATTAAGAATACTTTTAAATTAACTAAGAAAAGTCTGTTGAAATGTGATTTATTTCGTATGTTTAGAATGCTAGTTTTGGATAATTTATTTGCTTTTTCGTATCAGTTGTTTTTGATTTTGGTTTTGCTATTCATACTTAAAATTGAAATGTGGTTCTGCTAAACATAATCGTGCAGCGTTTAATTTCTCTTTTGCTTGTTTATTTAGAAAATAATATTGGGTGCTTATTGGATATACAATAAATTACTTAGTTTTGAATACATCTCAAACAAGTGTAAAAGTTTAATGAAATTTGGCAAACAGATTTCTATCTTTGTAAGCAGTTGATTATTTAGATTTTCCTTCTTCTTCTTTTCTTTTGTGTGTCTGTGCGTATATATATATATATATGAAAAAATATTATTCATTTTTCTTCTTTTCAAAGTACTTTAAAACGTCAGTTTATTTTTACTCGAAAAACAATCCCGTGGTACGAAGTGTAATGAGTACGTTGGAATTTATTATTTTAAAATTATTACTAATTTTCGTGTTGTGAGAACTACTTATTCCAAGCGCATATAAATCTCTATACATATTGTAAAAAGCACAAGCAATTGGTTAAAATCGTTCTTTCCTTTAGGATTTCATGCTGAAACTTTGAAATGGACAAAATGTGTTTTTCTAGGGAAAAATTCTGCACTCTAATAGAATGTCGTTACAATCACAAACATTTTCTTTTCCACAAAGTAACGTCTAGAGATTTTATTTATTTTAAAATGGTGTTGACTGCGTTTGAAATAAAACAAAAGAGCAAATGGACTTTTGCCATTTGAGTGCTGTTCTCTACGCGTCTCGTGCTGCGTTTTGTAATCGATTTTCATCTAGCAATGTAGGGAAATGCTTTATGGCTTCTACTTTGTACTAATGCTTTAAACGTGTCAAAATATCCAGCAGTGTATGAGATTTTATCTAGAAATCAACTTTAGTGTTCTGTATTGCAATTTAAAACGACACAGAAATGGAAAATCAGTACCTTTTATTTTATTATGCGATGAATATTATATGTTCTGAATAACTTTCTCAAATGTTACTTTACTCGTTTTTTAATCTTACAATTTCTTAAAGTCTCTTTCCAAAATAATTAAAATTTATACTTAAAAGAATTTATTTTATGGAAATAAATAACTATTTTGCGTAAAGATACTTGTATCCGAAATTACATGTCTAGCACACTACCGAAACACTTCCTTGTTTAATTTTGTTGGTTTGAACATTATTTGCTTCGGGGTTTCAATAATAAAAAAAGAGTCAGAATAATAACTACAAAATGTTTCATCTATAAATAAAAGAAGTCAATGTAATTTCGAAAGTTGAATGGAATTTTGGATGTGATGGCTACAAAAATTGGAATGAAACCTCGAGAATTAGAATACCTATCGAATTTATATTATGATATGAACACATATATAATATATACTATGCATAAATCGTAAAAATAAAATTTGAGCTCAGTACATCAAGATCAATACTAGAAAAACGCTTTAAAAATGTACAGAGTAAGTTCCAATACATCAGCTAGTACATTTTTCGTTATTGTTCAATTTAGTGACACTCAAACTTTACCAAAAAAAAAGAATATTGAAGATTTATATTGATAAAATTTGAGAAAGAGATTCAACGCATGAGCACCAATTGGTGCTTCAATTTCAAGTAAATCCGGCGCACTTTCTATTCTGAGCAATTTTGGAGGAAAAAAATGAGTGATGATGAAAAAAATACAAATAAAAAAGCAGAATTATTGTGAAAAGAATGAAAAAAAAGTGTCTGTCGAACGTGAAATGCGGAAGCAAGGAATATAGCACGGGAAAACGTTAAGCCTATTGTTTTGAGAAGCAATCTACCAAAGAAAGAGGGGGGGGGGCATCAATTTGTTCCATCCCTTAACCGATGTCATAAACAAGGCAAGGACGAAAAGAAAAAAAAAAAACGAGTGCCTTTTTCATCCCACCTTAGATTGAGAAGAAAAAGGAAGCAAAATATGAAGTCTATATCGGTAGAAAGTTGCACAAGTGGGGATGCAGTCTACACCTGCCCGTATCTTATTCGCCAATTTCGCAGAAAGGAATCGATTTCGCGTCGCCAAACGAAATTATCCTCCATGCAGATGAGATCGGCTCCGGAATATGAAAGGAGGAAGGCAAAACCCTTTTTACACCGACAGAGATATTGCCAATTACCGGCGCTGGGCCCAGAAACAGGCGTATTAAAGCCGCGGGCACGCAACAAGTCTCAAGTTCTGAAACGCAATTTGTATGCTTCCATGAAAGATTTATGCATTGCACATAGCGAAAGGGAAGGACCCGCGCACGTCCGCGCACGCCAATAAAATTTGTGCGCGGCGGGAGTAGGTGGACTGGCAATCAGTCGAAGACAATACCTCGACAGCGAAATTAAGTTAATAACGTCTTCCCCTTTCGCTGCGTTATAAACTATTAGGCTATCGGTGTCGGTGCTGATTATCTGCGTGTTTCATCATTCGTCAAAAGTTTGTTTGCCGCGTAATGAGCGCCGCATCCTCTCCAGTTACCAGTCTGTGGGAACCAGAACCCCTGTTCGTCTTAAATCACTGCTTGCCGATTAGTGGCGCGTTGTTGGTAGCGAACCCGTCTCATTATATCACGTCGCCAGCACTTGTTGGTTCCGCTTACAAACTTATGGGACAGTTGGCGGTTTCTGGGAGAGAGATAGAAAGAGAGACTGTGCAAAAAATCAACAACCATTCCTCCTCGCGATGTTCTTGATGAATGATGGCATGCGAGGTAATTTCGGAGCAGTGTAAATGCCAGCTTTTGCGCGTAAAGGGTCGTTAAAAATCGCCTGTCAGGCACGGGGGCGAGTTAATCAGTCGAACGAGCCATTTTTACCCCCCCCCCTCCGCCTGCCTCCCCTCCCTCATAATTACTAAAATAAATAGTCGAGTTGTTAGTCGTGCCGGGCTGACACTTGTTGTCTGATCTCCACCGGGGATCGGATTCGCTCGCGTGAAACTCGAGGCACGCGAGCGCCTCTCCTTGGAACACAAAAAGCGGAAATGAGCCCACCCTCTCACCTCGCACTTCTCTCGAACATCCCGCCGCCAACCCGTGCCAGATAAAAGAGTTTGCAGACTGGGTCCATGTCCTGAAGATGGTGGCGAAAGAAGGCGGAAATTCGGAAGCTCTGATCGGCCAACATGACTCGATCACCTGTCAGCGAGGAATTATTCATTTTCTTCCTCGTGATGAGGCTCTCGAAATCCTGTAAAACTATACTCTCGAATTATATTTTTGTTTAAAGTATCATCAAAAATGAGCTGTAACATTGAACTATTCTTGAGAAAAATAAAATCATCTTGTTCATTTTAAATTGTGTGTGCCAAATCAAATACATAAAAATTTGCGTTCATTAATACTGCTTGAGACTTTCACGGCCGGCGTCAATATGAAGAGGTATTACCGGCCTTTAGGCCATAGTCGATATGGAACAGAAGATCTAACCAACATTTTGTGTTCATTATTTATAAATTAATTCTGTTTGTCCAACTAAGATCACCTGTTAGCAAGGAATTACTCTTTTCTTACTAATACTAAGGTTCTCAAAAATAGAATCCTCTCAGATTATATTTTTGTAAAGCGCATCTTAAAACATGAGTTAAGTTACCCACAAATTACATTTTCGAAAAGGGAATAATCAAAATAATATTGTAAAATTACTTTCGGATTATCTTTCGTAAAAATAGTTTTCAAAAATTGAATTATTAAGTTGCTCTCTGATTATACTTTTGAAAATAGGATTAAAAAAAATGAGTTGGATTTTTTTTTTTTTTTTTAAAGTCTTTTCTCATAAATTAACTTTTTATGAGAAAAAAAAATCATTTTCTTCCCTTTAAATATTTCACAATAAATGGAATAAAATCAATGTTCGTTTCCATTATGGAGGGAATAAATTGCGTAAAATTGATATTGTATTTTCTTGGTATTGGCTGTTCTTTGGTATTTTTTTAAACGTTTAGTAGTCTTAAAAATTGAACGAAACTATCTCTGTAAACGATTAATTATATGATGTAATAAAAAAGCCAGGTTTTCAGCGTTGTCGGATTATATCTTAAGAATGCAAATAATTATTTATGGGTTCATTTTAATTTGTTTTATTTTCGAATTTCCACTGTGGGCTAAAAAAGTATTTCTACTTAGTACGAATTTCAGTAACAATTCTACTGCTCTCTCATTTACTAAAGAGATTTCTTTCCTTCAAACGTTTGCTAACCCGACAATAAGAGGAATTTTTACAGCTCCAGAAATTGTAACATCTGTATGCTTTTAATGAATGCAATGACACTCTTCTCTTTTTTCCACTAAAAATGTTTTCCAACAGGCATTGAAATTTCTTTTTGCAAAAAATGAGGAGCAAAAATGTTACCTCAAATAAATTTGAATGTCAATTTATCTTACATATTTTCTCAAATTAAAGGATTTGCTTAAAACTTATTTGCGAGAAAAACGTATCCTTTTTTTTTTGTATGATTTAAAAGCTCTTCCCTTCCTCACTTTTTTTTTTTGTTACTAATAATGAAAACACTTGCTGAAAAATATTCTCAGCTATCCCAAGTAGCACACTTCGTTTTTTAAAGGTTGTAAAATGGTTATTAACGTTGTGACAACGGATTAAAAACGTTTATGAAACGTTTAAACGTTTTTTGTGCTACCTGGGATGGTAAATACAAATAGAACACCCTTTACTTGTATATCTAATGCAGGTCTTATTAGTTATGCTTTTAATTAATATACATTTTATTGCTGTTTAACTGAAGATAATTAATACGTGAGATTAGATGTGTTTTTCTTTTTTTTTTACTATCTATAATATGTGTTAGTGTGAACCGATTTCGAGGTTTCTGTTGTTATTCTTGTAGGCCCGGGAGGCCACCGAAGCGAGCAACTATGGTAGGCATGAATCCTAATGGAACGAGCCACGGCATGCTTCTAAAGAAGTCACGCATGGACGGCGAATACACAGGCTACGAGAACGGACACATAACAGGTAAAAAACTCACATTCCATACTTATTTATTTATATCTACACTGTAAAAAAATAATGTTATTTTTACAGTATAATACAGCTAACTTTTTAGTAATACAGTCCAACCCCTCTATAGCGAACCTTTTCATTGGTCTGATCTAAAACTCTGTGTCAGTAATGTAACTTTCTACGCTTATAACGATCCACAAAGCCTGAAAAATCGGCTATAACAATCCTAAAAAACTGGCGAAACCCAACCGTCACTTTGCAAGAAATTTTTCCTCTCAAAATCTATTGTCTCCAGCGTTTCTGCTCATGAAAAAACATAAACGGTTATAAGAAATTGCAAAAAGCAGAAAGAGAGACTGTGGACAGTTTTTTTTTTGTGACTGAAAACAATGACAAAATGAAGATATGTGCAATTATGATGTTCATTATTATAGCATATTACCGAATTCTAACTATTTTTTGGAAATTTGGATATAGCGAACCCTCGGTTATAACGATCACTCAAGTCGGTTCGTTGAGGGTTCGTTATAATGAGGTTTGACTGTAAACTGTACAACTTGCTAATTTTACAGCAATAAACTGTCAAATTACTAATTTTACAGTAATAAACAGTAAAATTGCTAATTTAACAGTTTATTAGCGTGCATTTTACAGTTTGAAAGTGGAACCTCTGCTGCCACTATTATACTATATTTTTTACAGAATAATACAGCTAAATTTTACGGCAATATACTGTAAAATTGCTGACTTTACAGTAAGAAACAGTAAAATTGCTGGTTTTACAGTTTATTACGATGCATTTTGCAGTTCTAAATTGGAACCTCGGCTGCCGGTTTTATACTGTGAAAACAACGGTTCATATTTTGCAGTGTGCTATTTACCACAATTAATATTTATCAGAAATTAAGATAAGTTCAAATAACAAACGTAGATAGATTTTCAGTGAAAACTTTATTTCCTGATGCTGTATAGCAACTTCCCCTCCAGGGTTACTCATAAAATCTTGAAACATTTTACCTACCATTTGTGCGAGTTATCTCTCTCTCTCTTTTTTTAAATTTATTTATTTATTTTCTTTTAATTTTATCATTTGCATCCGTTTGCTTTTAGGTGCTTTTATTCATTCAACGAGAATATTTCAGCTAGATATTATAGCGTCTTAGAAAACGTAATACGTGAGGAAAAGATTGTTTTTTGCACGTATCCATAAAAATACCTATCTATGCTTTAGTTTAGACGAATCATGAAAACAAAAAACCTTTCATGAAACTGGGGATGAACAACAAATTTTTTTCAGTTACAGTCTTTGTTATTGACTTAAGTAACCAAATTCATCTTTATCCACGCTTATTTAGCGATATATGCAAAACGATGGCGAGGACGAAAAAAAAAATCTAAATTATTTCCCGATTAATCACCGTTGCTAACAAAAGCAGAGGAATGTTGATTTTTTTCTCATCTCCAGCTTAGATCAATGAATTTTACCCCTGACTCTTGCATGGCAATTAAGTTTTCAATAAGTCATTAATTTTTTCCGCAAAAGTTCATTTTTTATCACTCTCATTTTTTAACGGAAAGACTGCATCATCTTAAAAATAGTTTAATATATTAGCTAAACGCTACCATGTGTGTACGGAAGCAGTCTCTCAAAATGCTCATTAGTACGAATTATAAATGCGGACCTCAATTTAGATTTTACGGGGAAAAAATCACCCTTTTTTTATTTTGGGTTTATGATGCCTGATAAATAAATCTAAATAAATCGTAATTAATTGCGTTTCTGTATTTTGTTCAGCCGAAACCGTGACTGAAGTGTTAGGAAAACTAATTTCACTAAAAAAATGTGATCTTAAGATATCTGTGGAAGAGTTATGATGGTAAATATTTTTTCGAGTTTAAAATTTTTGATGAATGAAATTTTAGATTTTACTGTAGAATTATTTTTCGCAGTTACTTTGATTTAAGAAAAAAAAAAAGATAATTTATGAAAAGTGTCATTTACTGGTTGTTTAAAATTTTTCTGGGTTGATTGACGATTTAAATTTTTTTATGAAAGTGTTGCATTAAGCTTCATTGACTTTCCAATAGAGTGTTTTTTTAAATCTTAATATTATCCCTGAAATTCTTGGTTAAATAATTTCAGTATATTGTCTGTTCTGTAAGGCAGAGAGCTCTATTAGACATTTTATTGATTTATTTATATATGCATTTATTTAATCATTGCATCTTTACAACAATTGAGTTTTTTTTTTTAATTTATTGAAAAAAAGATATATTTAGGTATTTTTGAATCAGCATTTTAATTTATGTACTTAAATAATATCTTTAAAAAATCGGAGAACTTACTCGATTCTGTGTCAGAGTTTTTAACGGGGAAGTTGGGACTGCAATGAATAAAAATGTATTGACCCTGGGGGAAAAAAAAAACTCCAACCGGTGGAAAAACACAGCGTTTTCTTGCTGTTTTCTTTTTTGGAACTGTCTAAAAGGAAATTACTACTGCCAATTCGTTTATAAAAAACCCTTCAGTATATACATTTCTTTTATAAATACGAATTTTTTCATTCACTGGGAGGTGTTCATTTACTTATCTCACCGAATCCTTTCCACACGCACATAACCATCTTTCAAAAAGTTCGTGTTCCTTTGCGCAAAAGTCGAACCAAGAACCTCATCTAAATAGAATGAGCTCCGTGCCTCCCACCCTTTCGATTCGTACTTAATTGAGTGAACTGGTCATTAGTGAACACGAACAACCGTCATCAGGACCAGAGTCCAACAGCACCGAGCAGCTATCATTACGGTAATTGATTGGGGAGAGCTGTCGGCGATGAGAGATCTGGAGTTTTTCAACAATGCATCAAGCAATTACATTGGACATCAAAGAGCAAACCTCATTACGATTTGATTCGAGGTGATTATTTAGTTTTATGGGTGACTTTTTCATTACTGAAACTTCAACTTTTAATGCAGATGTATTCAGATTTACTTTCCATCTCCATTGCTGGAAATTACTGTCACTAGAAAGAAAAAAAGATTAATATGTATTATTTGACTGTGTGACGATTATGATACTTTTATGACAAATTGACGTAATTATATTTTCCTTGACTAAGTGTCAAAGTTTTATTTATATCTTCTCGGTCATTATAATTTTTATTTCGTACTTGAATTTAACATTTTTGTTGGTATATTCAAATTTACCTATCCATCTCCCAGACTTTAAATCGGCGAGAAATTTTGTTTAACATTTAACAATATATAGCAATAATTTCTAACAATTTAGGGAGTACGTTGCCAACTACTGATACATTGTAAAAAATGAAATGTTGTTTTTGAAATATAATAATGGCAGCCGATGTTCCTGTTTAAAACTGTAAGATACAGTCATAAACTGTTAAATTAGCAATTTTAGTTTGCTACTGTAAAATTATCAATTTTACAGTTTAGTATTGTAATAGTTGCAATTTTACAGTTTATTACTGTAAAATTAGCCATTTTTACAGTTTATTACCGTAAAACTAGTTGTATTATACTATAAAAACAACATCTATTTTTTCCAGTGAATGTAAAAGAAATGTATTCTAACTTACGTTTCAAGTAACGGTGATTCAGTATGTTTTTACAAAATTAAGTAAATATTTTCAAGAAACTCAATTCTATGATCTTCACTCACGCAGCTCACTCAATTCTACTTCTCGAAAACGCTTCGAAATGAATATTTGATCCAACACTTCACAATATCTACTACGGCACATTATTGCCCAAACAACCTACTATAGTCAAAACACCACACTCTCCCTATCCACAAACTTCTAATGGGGTAAAATAAAACGGGCAAACGCTACATTTTGCATAGCGCCTACACTTTTGCGAATGCGCTCTTATAAAACTATGTGGCATTTCTGTCAGGCGTAAATTTTAAATCTTAAAAGCATACGTTACTCTTTATATGAAAGAATATATCATATAAACAAATCCCAGCCCCGTATCTCTTTTCACAAAATTGTCTATGAATACTGCATCAGTGAACGCAGAAAACGCTATAAACATCTGCGTATCTGGAGATATCGTTGTGGGGAGAAAAGTGGCTTAATGGTAAACGCAATTTTTTCGCCTCCGAAATTATTGCCTGGGATGGATTCGTGTGTCAGGTTAAGAGCAAGAAATGCTGGTGCATGGAAATTCTTGACGTTAATTTGAGAGAACGTCCACTAAGTGACGTTCTAATGAATTTTGCTGAAATTATTTTACTTGTAAGATGTATATATTACAGTATATACACAAATTGAGAAAGATAAACACAGTACAATAATAGCGCCTTCTCAGTACAGGCGCTAAGATAAAAGCGGCAGAGAAACCAATATTTAAGGACAGATAGAATTTCTTTGTCATAAAAGAAAAAAAATTATTCGTAAGAGCAAGTTTGTTTTCTTTTAAGCATTTCATTAATACTTTTTTTTTTTTTTTTAATTGCAAAATTTTGAATTTTGGTTATCTGAAAACGGCTGTAATTTTTTTCTTGAGGAATCAGTATTGTCTATTGTCCTCACTTTGCATAAAGCCTGGAGTTTCTCCTGAATACTATTGTCTTTTGATTGACAAATAGGGACCAAGGCATCCATTAGCGACGCAGACAATAAAGTTTATTTTCGGAAAATTTTCGTTTTATTTATTTATTTATTTTTATTATTTTTTATTTTTTTGCATTTATAGATACATCATTTTTACTGTATTTTCCTTGCAGTTTAAATACTTCATGTATAATTTTCCTTCATTTATCTTTTTCTTTATTTTATTTTATTTTCCTTTTTTTAATTATTAATTTTAGCAAACAGTAAATCTCATCTATAAAGTCCCATTTTTTTGTTCCTTGATTGAAAATATTTTGAATTATCCTTGGCAATTTCTTCGAGACTATGTTTTTTATACGTCATTACGTTATTATGTTATCTTTTAATTTTAAACACTTAGATACGGAAATTTTGCATGTTTGCTCTTTAAATCGCTTGCTTAAGAGTTTATAAAATTAAAGATATTCAAGAGAATTTTCTTTGAATAAGTTTCACACACACATTTTTTTTTATTTTTTGTAACTTTTATACAACTGTCGACATTTTTTGCTGCATATCTTTTTTTCTGCATGATAGCTCCGTGCATCATGATAAATTTTTATTGTAAATGTGTAGAATATTACGATTCATTCGTTAGTCCTTTATTTGTAAAATTTTAGCTTGAATAAAAAAAGCTGAAAAGGACTGAAATGTACACAAAATTATTATTGTTTAAAAACACAGGCTAATAACCTGGTATGACCCTCGTAATAACTCTCTAATGACCAGGAAAAAATTATATATATTTCTCTCTTTATTTTCCTTTCATCTCTTCCACCTCCATCTCTCTCTCTCTTTTTCTGTTCCCTTCTTTTTTTTCTCTTTTCTTTCTTTTTTTTTAGGAGTAAGTAGTAGTGTAGATAAGAAAAATGTCAGAAATGAACCAATATGATGATTATTTTGAAAATACATAATTCCAAAATGGCATCAAAGCTAATCCCGAATAAATATCATACAAAAAGAAAAAAAAAGTAGGATGGGCAAAATGACTAATATAGCTAATAATCTCCTATAGCCGATTGATCAGACGGAATTCCTGTTCCGATTTCTAAACCAAGTGGAAATATATTGTCTCTCTATATATATTTCTCTCTTTATTTTCCCTTCATCTCTCCCACCCCCACCTCTCTCTCTCTCTTTCTTTTTCCTTCTTTTTCTTCCTTTTTCCCTTTTTTTTTTTTTTTTTTGTGGAGAAGAGGAGAAAAATGTCAGAAATGGACGAATAAAAGAATAACTTTGATGATTATTTTGAAAACACATAATTCGAAAACGGCAACAAAGCTAATCCCGAATAAATATCATACAAAAAAAAAAGTGGGCCGGGCAAAATGACTAACATAGCTAATAATCTCCTATAGCCGATGTGATTGATCAGACGGAATACCAGTTCCGATTTCCAAACCAAGCGGCCGTAAACCACTTTTCCGCGTCTCCGGGCGCTCCCGATTCCCGCCCTATTTTATTTGCCATTTGAGTATGAAATGCGGATCGTCTTCTTAGGCCCGATGTGTCAAAGACCCATAAATGACGTCACTTGGAGAAATCCGAATAGGCCAGCAATAAACAGGAGAGTCCCGTTTTATTTCCGTTCTCTCCCTGACTCATTCCCTGCGAATGAGCGATGCTGCCGGACAGGGGGGTCAGCAACCAATTGCGAAAAGTGAAGAAACAGTACATATTTACTGGATTTAACCCTTTATTTTATACACTGCAAAAAAAAAACTTTGCTTTTCCAGTATAATACTGGCAGCAGTGGTTCCAGTTTAAAACTTTCAAATGCACAGTAATAAACCGTAAAAAAGCTATTTTTTTACTGTTGTAAAGCAGCAGTTTTACAGTCTATTACCATAATTTTACAGTTTATCAAGATAAAATTAGCTTAAAGCAGCAATTTTACAGTTTATTAGCGTAAAATTAGCAATTTCTACAGTTTGTATTGATAAAAATAGCTGTATTTTACTGTAAAAGCAACATCTATTTTTACAGAGTACTGTTTGTAATTAAGTTGCTGAGCATAGCTTGCTACAATGGACGCCGACTAATTATGTAACATAGTTTATTACATCCTACCTTGTTACCGCTTAGAAGTTACAACTTCACTGAAATAAAGCGCTAATTCTTTTGCTTTTTAAACATTCTTCATCAATGTCTAAAATTTGTCATGCTGTTTGTTTGCATTACAAATGAGCTAAATTGCTATCACGCAAATTATAAGCCTTCCAACCCCAATTGAAAATCCTGTACTGTTTTCAAGTCGATTTGAAATTTTTGATAGGAATATCTACTCTGCTTGAGAATTTATTATGATATTTACTGAGTGAGAATTTTCAATAAATTAACATTAGAAAAATACTTGAATTCACTTCAGCGTGCTTTAGATGTAAAATAAAATTAAATTTATACATTAAAAAAAAACAGTGCGTGAAAGCGAGAGAGAGAGAGAAGATTTTATTAAATTCAAAGCTTCTAATTCTAGCATCAGCGACACAAAGGTTCTAATTCTAGCATTAGGAACAATATGGAATTCACTTCAGCGTGCTTTAGATGTAAAATAAAATTAAATTTATGTATAAAAAAAACTGCAGGAAAGCGAGAGAGAGAGAGAGAGAGATAGACTAGATTTTATTAAATTCAAAGTTTTTAATTCTAGCATCAGCGACACCTAACCAGTTCTATAAGTAGCAAAACAGACGCCGAGAAAACAATGTGTATAAAAGACTGAACATACAATTTTTTATGAATAAAATTTCTTGTAATTTAATCGATGGAGTGCTTTGTAAAGTTCTGTTAGTGGTACTTAATACAGTCCTATTTATGATCCCGATCTCAGAAAATATTTTCTGTCTTTATGAGTTATAAAGCCTTCTTGCTTTGATTCTACTTTATCATCAAGTAATAATCGTTTCATCTTCCTTTTCATTCAAAAAAGTAAAAAAAGTAGACTTGTTAAACGAAAATGCATTCAAAATTTAAAAAGATGCACCTTGTAAAAAGATGCACGGGGTGTATGACAACCATGCACTTTTCTGCCAGTTTCATTTTCGCAAGCTGAATGTTAGAAAAAAAAATAGTATAATATAGCTTGATTTTTTTAAAATTGACTCCTAATTTCGTTATTCTTCAGTAGTTTGCCTTTTATTATTTACAGCAAATAAGGCTTCGAAAGTTTTTGTTTCAAAGTTCATGCTACATTAATTGTAACTTTCTTTTTATCAAAACAGAATTCTTAACAAAGTTTTGCAGTCATCAATTTTATTATCCATAGTGAAAAGTAAAGAACAGGAGAGATTTGTCAGTATGTCTGAGAACAATATTATAAACTAATTACTATGCAGTTATGTGATACAAGTAAAATAAAATAAATTTGATTTAGAAGGAAAAAAAAACAGAAGTCCAGGCATGTGATTGAATCAATTCCAAAAAATTAACTGTAAGTCTTTTATCAAAACTAATTTTAAGACACATTTCGGGTGCTTCCATCATTGTGTATGAGTATACAAAAGTACAAAACAATTCAAAAAAATAATGGATTAGAGCGCATGGCATTTCATCTTCTTTTTGACCTATAAAGTTCGATTTGCAGCAAATACACAGTCCATCTTTCGGAGCCGTCCCCTTTTTTATGAGTGTGGTGGCGATGTATGATGACAAATCCACTAAGCAAGTTCCCCTCAATTCAATACAAACATTCGTACTTACTAACATATTTCTGCTCCCCCGTGCCGTTAAAGAAATAAAGAACCTTTTTAAGCTCTCTCCCTGTCTGAGAGTTGGTTCTTTATTTCTCAAAATGGGAGGAAGTGCAGTCACTGCTTGACAGACGGGAATGATAAATGTCGGAAACGCTGACAATGAAAAGGCAATTGAAGATTTAAGGTTTAAAAATTGCGCGGCTTTTTTAAAATTAATGTACAATCTTTGCTGTGGAGTATTTGAGGTTTAAGATGCATTAGTCAGCGATTTAAAGATGTTATTTATTTATTTATTTTTTTGGCTAAATTATTATTAAACTGGCAGAATTGTTAGAAAAAAAATGGAAAGAAAAAAAATTGAAACAATGAAATACTTAAGGAGAAAAAGTTTCTGTAAAAAAAAAAAAACGTCAATACTTGATGAAAAAAATTACTTAAAACACTGAGAGTCTGAGCCACACGACTCCCTAGATGCTTAGACTAAGGGGCATAACTAGAGGGGGAGGAGAACCTTGGGCACAGATTTTAGGGGCTCTAAAATAAGTAAATTCATAAATATATTTTCACTAAAAAACAAAGAACTAAGAAAAAAGCCTAAAGTTTACGGGGGGGGGGGATTCAATGCAGGTGTAGGCTGAGAAAATGAGAATTACAGTTGTTTTTACAGTGTAATATAGATAAATCTTACAGTAAGAAACTGTAAAATTGCTAGTGTAAGAGTCTATTACTGTGTATTTTAGTTTTAATTAGAACTCCGGCTGCCAGTACTTTATTGTAAAAACAATAGATTATTTTTTGCAGTGTAGTTGAAATTCTCTGATTCGCCTTACCCTAACTGGCCCTACAGCAGTTGGGCTTCCGTGTGTTCCCACGCAATGCATTCAAAACTAAATACTTCTGACTAAATGTGAAATTACAGGGCTTTACTTTCTGATTATATCGAAGAGGGAATTGCATGGAGTTCGCAAAAGGGTTGCCTCTCCATCGGAAACCCACTCTCAACCCACATGGGTTCCATTTCCGACCCATTTCCTGTCAATGAGGAGAGACGTCATTAAACAAAGGAACCGAAATTTACACAAAAGGGCCTCAGTCCATTCGGTCCAGTGAGCGCTGTTGACACTCGTTTTCTGCAGAAAACCTCATTAAGCTCATCCGAGAGAGCAAATTCTCCTCCTTTTTATATGTTTTCCTCTTTTTTATTTATATTATCCCCGCATCCCATTCATCTCTGTCATCGCACTTTAAACAAGGCAGAGATGTTCTAATAGAGAGGGTGAGAGAGAGAGAGAGCTGTTGGCTTAAGCGGGTGCGAAGGGATCGGGTTTGGCCGATTCTGAGGGTTTCCGGCTCTCATTCATCGATCTGACGTACAAAGAACGATTCGCGTCGGATTAATCGAGATTCTCTGTGAATAAATTATTTTCATTCATTACTAATAATAACCTCCAATCGTACCCAAAAGAACGAAGGCCCTTTCTTTCATGTAAAATGTGTATAGATCTTTAATTTCTGCAAAAGCATAAAGATCTTACACTGTAAAAAATGAACTGTTGTTTTTACAGTATAATACTGGCTGCCGAGGTTCCAATTTAAAACTGTAAAATGCACAGTAATAAACTGTAAAACTAGCAATTTTACAGTTTCTTACTGTAAAGTTAGAAATTTTACAGTTTATTGCCGTAAAATTTAGCTGTATTATACTGTAAAAACAACAGTATAATACTGGCAGCAGAGGTTCCAGTTTAAAATTGTAAAATGCACGGTAATAAACTGAAAAAAAAAGAGTTTTTACAGTTTATTACTGTAAAATTATCAATCTAACTATCAATTTTACAGTTTAGTACTGTAAAAGTAGTCATTTTACAGTTTATTACTGTAAAATGAACTGTTGTTTTTACAGTATAATACTGGCAGCCGAGGTTCCAATTTAAAACTGTAAAATGCACAGTAACAAACTGTAAAACTAGCAATTTTACAGTTTCCTACTCTAAAGTTAGAAATTTTACAGTTTATCAGTGTAAAATTTGAAAATTTTGCAGCTTTTACTATAAAATTAGCTGTATTGTAAAAACAACATTCATTTTTTAAAGTCTACTAATAAAAATTAACTGTTGTTTTTACAGTGTAATACTCATTTATCTTAGGAACCCCCATGCATCGGCTTACACGTTTCCATATCGGTGCTATCCATTTCTGCACTCAGCAAAGTTTCTCATAGACGTAATCCTTATAATTTGCTTGCAAAAATCTACAAGCACTTAATGATTCAAAGGCATAACTATGAATTTGCATGAAAACCAGAAAAGTCTTTTGTGCAAAGAGGGAACAAAATTGCTTAACTTGAACAACTTAATGGTATCATTTGCGATGTCTTGGCAAATATACTTTTGGCTTACTCGATGAAATTCAGAGTTTATTTCAGCTACATTGACAAATTCCTACAGTGTCTAGTTCAATTTAGCGAATTTCATGCAACATCCCTTTTTGTAGCTAGGCAATTTTTCCGAAGCTGTAGCTAACGCGCGTATCCCCTCCCCTTTAATTATTGCCAGTAAAAAGAAAATACTTTGCTTCAGTTAAGCTTATTTTTGTGATACATAAACTATTGTACTGAAACTTTACTGAAGCGTTTAAAATAACATATTTTTTTTCCCTTACAGATCAGGGACTTTACTTGGACTCAAAGAGATACAGATCAGAAGGTAGATATATATTTTAAATTTAATACAGCAATCAGAAATTTTGTAAATATATGAGTCACAATAATATATTTAACATTTTGTAGCATAAAATTTATAACAGTTTGATTTCGAACTCGAAAAGTATTTTCAGTCTAAAATCAAAGTGTTGTTTAGACATAAAATAACTCACAGATATTGAAGCAAAATCCTAAAATTTTGAAAGTAATAAATTGTCAATCAATTGGACATCTGAATGAAAATATCTGTTTTAAATTAAACTTCTTGTTATGAATGAAATCAAGATGTAGATCCAAGATATTGAGTTAAAAAATAGCTCAATATCAACAACGAAAAAAACCTTTTATTTACGAAAAAAAAAAAAAAAATATACGTACTTTTGGCCGTTAGTCGTTGTTTCAAAATTAAATGTGTGATTTTTTTTTTTTTTCAGAATAGCACTTTACACAATGCATTTTTAGATTTTATTATGGACGAGGTTAACCAAAAGATTTTGTTTCATTTAATTGAAAAAAAAAAAAAAGTTTTATTCAAGAAAATTAATCGTTGCTTCCTTCCAAACAGGTGAGTTTAAAATAAAAAAAATCATTAACGCTCTGCGTGAACCACCTGTTTCCCCTAAACACCTTTTCATAATGTATAAACATTAAACTGGCGAACAAATCTTTCTCTTTCATTCATTGTCTTTCCTGCGGCTACTTCCGATCCAATGCGGCAATAATTACGCACAATACCACACTATCATTTTAAGTCAGACTTAGTCGCGTGTATTACACTGTCACGCGTTTTCATAAAGTGAGGCCAACTAACGCATGCGGGGGCTAAGTGTGGCAATTACGAAGTGAAAAACACACACTTTTTGATAAAAAGTGTAGCTGTCCATTGTTGTACATTCTTTGCCCCTGCAGCTGTTTGCACTGGATACTCATTTCCACCAAAAAGCAACAGTTTCTGCACGCGTCAATTGTGATTTGTCGGTCGATGTGGTTGGTGGTGTCATATAATTCATTTTCACTGATAATGAATCAAATTCGTGATAATGGAACAGTAACATTTAAACCTTCACAGCACATATGAAACCTTTGTGTGTTAAAAACTGTTGTTTCTAATGAAATATGAAACAACTGAAGTGCATCTATTTCCACCCTTATTTCTTATATACAGGGTGTCCACTCCAATCGTGGACCAATAGCTAATTTCTAAACCGTTCGAGATAAGCATATAGTTTATTTAGGAAAAAATCTCAAAATTATGAAAGGAATTTTGGGTCTATTCAATGTTTTTCAAAAAATCAAATTTTGAAAGAGTTACGAAATTTAAATTTTTATACAGCCCCCCAGTCCTATCAATCATATTTAGTAAAACATTCTTGACACTGTAACGTTTAAAACTAAAAAAAAAATCACTCTTCTACCACAAAAATTGACCGAGTTATGACGTTTTGAAAAATCAAGATTTTACATTGTTTCATGACGTCATCGAGAGATTGCTATAAGGGACCGGATGCGAAATCCTTCAAAATATTGATTTTTCAAAACGTCATAACTCGGTCAATTTTTGTGGTAGAAGAGTGATTTTTTTTTAGTTTTAAACGTTACAGTGTCAAGAATGTTTTACTAAATATGATTGATAGGACTGGGGGGCTGTATAAAAATTTAAATTTCGTAACTCTTTCAAAATTTGATTTTTTGAAAAACATTGAATAGACCCAAAATTCCTTTCATAATTTTGAGAATTTTTTCTAAATAAACTATATGCTTATCTCTAACGGTTTAGAAATTAGCTATTGGTCCACGATTGGAGAGGACACCCTGTATACTGCAGATACATAATGTGTGTGTGTGGGTGCTGGTGATAATGTGATTGCTTATCAGCATTTGCACTGCAAAAAATAAACACTTCTTTTTACAATATAGTACTAACAACAGAGGTTCTAGTGTATGCTTCATAGTGAATCCTAATCTGCTAAAACTACATGTTGCACAAGGCACCTTTAGGGGTGAAATGTTGTAGTACCAGCAGCACCCCCAGAAGGGTTACGCGACTCTCTATGACACCCTTAAAGTGCCATTTGGCTCCTTAGGGTGCCATGGGTCACTCATGGGGAGCCATAAGACACCCAAAGGGTGCCATATGGAGCCAACCGGCGCTTTCAAGAGTGCCATAGGAGTCAAATGGCACCCTTCAGGGGGTGCCGCTGGTGTTACAACGTTGCGCCCTTAGAGGTGTCTCATGCAACCTGTAGTTTTAGCAGTGTATGTGCTAAAGCAACATAAAATTTCGATTTTGCCCAGCATTAAATTCCGAGAAACACACTTAATTTTACCTATTTTTTCCTTTCCATTTTACGATAGACTACTTCTTTAGCACCATAGTAGTTCAATGTGAAAAATTTTAGGAGTTACGTGACGCAATGCGACGTACAGTACACGAAAGAAATTATCTTCACAATTTCCGTGTTACAGAACACGTCTTTTGAATTCACAACTTTGTTCTCTTCTGACATTTCTTTTGGAAAAAAAATGACTCGATCTGTCATTTTTATTGAAAAAAAATTTCTTATTTTACAGCTTTCATTCCAATATTGCAGTGTTCTTATGACAATAGTTGTGAAGATTGATTCTTTCAAACCTGATAAAGCATTTGAAAAATCGAGAAAATCTTAGCTCTGATATTGGAAACGACGGAATTGAATTAAAAAAAAATTAGACTGAACTGTTTCTAATTCAGTTCATTTCGCATTTGAGTAGTAAAATTCAAAAATTTTCATTCTTCATGTAGTCTCATAATTTTCAATGTACTTTAAAAGCTTTTAGTGGTTTTGTTGTTGAAGAAATTAAATTCTTCAGTTTCTTCTGAAACGCTCCAATGTTTGTTTAACACAATGCTCGTCAAACTATAAAATAGTAGGAATGAAATAGTTACAAATGTGCATCAAAGAAGCACATTCTTATAGATTTAAGAAGAAAAAGTTTCCATCAAAAATTTTGAAACAATATGCAGTTTATGTTTTCTGCATTCAAGAGAAAAAATAGTCTTCTTAGTTTCATAATAATAGTATACATTAAGTATTAATAGCTTTAAACGACAATATGTATATCATTTAAATATTTTCAAACATGAAATAATCTAAATGATGTAAAAGAAAATATAATTTATGACTACCAGGCTACTTGCTGTGGGACTGCAGCCTTCTTCAGAGCTAAACAGGAAAAACATCTCTTAGTAGGCAACGTTGTTTTCTGGCCGATCAGGCTAAAAAAAAAAAAAATCTGGCTTATATTGACTACTTTTAACATGGACTTGGTCGAAAGTATTTCATACCTAGCAAATTCATTGTGAGTTCTCAAGTTATTGAAATAACGTTTTGAAGAGTTCAAATATTTTAAAACGCCATGTAGGTCCTTTTTGATTTTCATTTGCTTTTTTATCGCATATAGGTAAGTTAATGAATTTAAGACAATACATAAAAAAACTTCCTTCCCTCTTTGAAATTTCACGAATAGACACAAATTTTGTGAACTCAGCTTCCTAAAACCAAAATCTTTCATTCACTACATCTGTTCCTCAATGTAAATAATTATTTAGTAGCAAAAAAAAAAAAAAAAAAACGACGGGATAAATGCGCAAGTTTACAAAAAAATAGAAACGTATTTCAGAGTTCGGATAATGATTTTTTTCAGTCAGGAAAAGTGTGAGCTCTAGAAAAAAGTCATACAGCAAAACACAACAAGGTGAAACAATGGATAGTTTAAATAGCGTATTAGTTTATTCCATTTTGTTATTTATGCCTAAATATTTGTTCTGCTTGAGCTGCCCATTACTCCACCTCCTTGCTTTAGTCGGATGACTTTACATTCATAACCTGACACTTTTTATGCATTGAAAAAGAGGTTTCTTAAAACCCCGAAACATGAGTCAGTAACACGATACAGATTTGTGCATACTTTAAAAGGTGTTTCTCTTTCGTTACTTTGTACGAAAAAGATTCCAGAAAAGATTAATTCTGTGCAGTGAGTTTTTTTTTTTTTTTTTTTTGTATTACTTTATAACAAAGAATTTTCCTGGCAATTTTAATAAGGTTTTGCTACGCAACAAATTAAATAATAAGGATCATTGTCCATTTACCACAACTTATCGGTCACGGCTAATTTTAGATCAGCCATTTTGATCCGTAATTCCGTCCATTTATAACGCTTATTTCAATTTCCGATGCAGTCAAACCAAAACAATACTTAAACATACGATTTCTCGATTCGGTTGGGCGACACTCGTTTCCTTTCGAACGCTTCCATAATTTGTCTGCCGCAGATAGAACATTGAGATTCTTTCGTGACCCAGCTGTCAGTAAGGTTCGTTCTAAAAGAGAAAAAACACACTCCCCACTAATTATAGGGATGGTCAGCGGCCGCTGTGTCAAGCCACTGTTCTCTGTGACCAGTATTAACGCACAGGTTAGGGGTTGGACATATTGACAAATGTTGCACTGGCACGTGTACATTTGCGTGGTTGTTTTTTTTTTAGAAATGTCAATGTCA
>JAXGGA010000351.1:0-249363 GCA_038373865.1 Uloborus plumipes | reverse complement strand
TGGATTTGTATAAGAAGCATACTCACCCACACCCAAATATTTACACCCATTTATTATGCAGGTTTAACCTATAATTTAACTACGGTATACTCTCAATTATCCGAGCAATTGGGTGGCACGGGTATCGCGGATAACGAAAAAAAAGGCTAAAAATAAGTGATAAAAAGAAGATAAAAATTGTGTTTTGCTTAAAATTAATCGTATTGTGTATAAGAAGTGTTATAAACAATGAAGATAGGAACTTGATTACACATTTGTGTTGTAAGTTCTGAAGCACATACAATCTGTAAAGGAATAGTAGTGCGACAAAGCACTCTTCTGTAACATATATTATACCAAACTTAATTTTGCTGTATAAAAAAAAAAAAAAAAAAAAAAAAAAAGCAAGGCCCTTGCGGATAGTTGCCGCAGAAAATGTGTGTGTGGTGGGGGGGGTGCTATTTTGAAGTGCGCCCTTTGGAGGTTTGGGTTAACGCCCTCATGGGGGAGCCAGTCCGCCCCTGCCTACTATGCTCCAGAAGTTATCCTGTTAAGAACAAAATACTAAGAATAGTTTGCATAATCAACAAAAAAAAAAAATACATAATTTAGAAACCATTAATTGAGTATTTATGTATAAAAATATGCATCAAAGTGCACCTTTTTTTTAAAGTCTGATTTAATGAAGTCCTTTAAACTGATTTGGTCGAAAAAATCCGATTTCAATGTTTAAAATATGTGTTTTCTTAATTAAAAGAAATAAAAGAAAAAGGATATCAACAAAACTTCTCCCACCAGAGGACTACTCTACTAATCTTCAATCAAAAGTATCTAAAAGAGACCATTAGATGAAGCGAAATTCGGCAAGCAGCTAATGGAAATGCTATGTATCTCCCAAGAATCGATTATCTGTCGACAAAGATCTTTAAAGCTCACACACTTAACACACTTAACACACCCTTAATATCGTCGCTCGTCGCCTCAAGTAAGCAGCAGATATGAGATGCTCTGACTGAAATCAGTGGTGTATCTATAACGGGTGTCACCCAAAGTGGTAATTTGTAATATCACCCCATTTCCCCACCCCCCACCCCCAACTAAGAAAAATTTAACCAAGCAAAAAAAAAAACTTTTTTAGCATTCTATGTAAAAACGAAATTCACACAATATTCATAAAAATATAGCTTATTAATATAAAATTTATATCATAGAAAAATTTTAAGCTAGTTGAACTACAAAACACAAACATAAATTGTGTGAGAGCATTTTTTATAAAACATGCCATAGACGCATATTTGCTCCATTTTCGTTGACAAAATTTTCTTCGCATTGTTTTCTTAATTTATTTCTTCCGAGAAAGTTTTAAGATTACTCTCAAATATGCAAACAATTGCAAACGTATACAAGAAATTAAAACCGTTGTTCTAGGACTTAGCTACTAAGTACAAAGCCGCAAACTTATGTTACACATCAACTTCAATATTTTGGCACAAATAGCCAAAACAAATCGTAAACATGCAGTTGACATCTTTATTAAGAGAGATCAGAGTCGGAAAGTGTAGTCAGAAAAAAAAGTTTCTCCTGCCGACGGTGGACATCAGAGGCTTGTTATGTATGAAAGTCAAAAAAAAAGGAGACATAAAAGATACGACAAAAATTCATGCGTCAACAACACTACTGAACTTAATTCAGGACACTTTTCAAGATTTCATCATTTAACGTTTATGAATGAATTATTTATTAGATTTATTTTTTCTCTTAAATCATTCATTTATAACTCCCCTAACATCTTAATTTTATGTGAATATTATTCACATTTTTTTAATTATTAAACAATAGCAATGTTACAACAACAATAACATAATATAATATCACAAAATTAAATTAATATTTAATAATGTATACTACATCAATTATTAATGAAAGTACGGATGCAGGTCGTCTGAACTAATGAAAGTCCGGATTAACCAAAATAATCTATATGGGTGATTCTACAAAAATGGGCAAATTTATGTTCCATACTGATTGCTCTTTTTGTTTTTAATTTAATAAAAAAATATTTTGGGAATATTTTTATGCGTTTTTTGTTCTATAATTTCCGTTATCAACAATGTCAATATTTAATTATTATTCATTTTAAAAAAGGGATATTAGATTGAAATGTCATCCACATGATCTGTCCCATAGGTGCAATTTTCACAATCAATGGAATATAAATTTAAAAAAAATAAGTGATTTTTTTTTCTCGAGTTTTTTATTTATAAATATGAATTTGTGCAAGATGTAAATCACAAAAAAAGCAAAATAATATGAAAATAATATCTCTAAAAGTTAATCTAAACTTTGTCCCAGCGATTATCAGTCATCCACATGTCTAAAAAATATAGATATTTTTCTCTGGGATGTTTTATTTCAAAATCTGGCAACACATCTTAAAATAAAGCATGGAACTTTGTTATTCCTGGCTGAGGATTAATTTTGCTGTTCTGCAATTACTTTTTGATAAAAAGTAAGCTAAACTCAACTTTCAAGGCAAGTGTTTTTTTATCTTTGTCATTAACATGCCCCACAGAATGCATATAAAATGTACATGTAAATAAATTTTGATAATGAATAATCCTAAGGCTTACATTTGTGGATTTGGATTCTAATTCGAAGTGAAGCCGAAAAATATTCAAATATGACTTTTGAGAACACAATTACCTGTGTTTTGTCATTCACATGCCTCAATATAAGACACATGGATGAATCAAAAGCCAAACTATGACAGTACAATGTTTAAAAATTATGTCTAACAGTTTACTGGTTAAAAAATTTCATTAATATACCTATTGTGTTTGTGTTATTCACATACTTACTGTATTATATTCACATACCCATTGTGTCATCCACATGTGCTTTTTATCATTCACATATGCCTTCAAAAAAATAAAAATCCAAAAATACAATAAAATACAAACATTTAAGCTCTGCTGATATTCTATTTTACTCATGTAACTTATCAAGTGCTTTGCTGATTTTTTTCAGATTTTTAATTTTAAATTAATTTTTTGAAATCTGCATGTTAGAAATATTCCCGTATTTGTAGAATCACCCATACGCAGAAAGTGGTACTACCAAAGAAAGTAGACTGTCTTTGTGCTACCACGGTGACACACGAATCAATTTTTCACAAAACAGCTTACAAAGACTAGAAATATGTTAAATACTTGTTTTATTTTGAGAATTTCATTAAGAGCACAGTCTTTACTGCGATATAATGCAAGTAAATATTGAGACTTTCCAGAAAACCCATATGTAAATAATATTATTTTCTCCATAACAGAGGTACCTCATAAGATATGTCAGTTACAGAGTCAAGAAAAAGAAACATCACACAAATGCTGTTTATAAAAATTTTCAAAACTTAACTGCATTTTTACACGAGTCCAAGTTTTTCATAAAATGCTTCCAACGAAGCAAATATCTAACATATTTGGAGTCTTTGCAAGCAGTTTTGTGCAGTAACTGATATTTTTTATTAAAATGGAATTGCTCATGTACAAGCTATTGTAAACAGTAAAAACTGCATTTTGAATCGAAGGGAATGAAACATAAAACTACATAAGAGAAAATTACGTGCAAAGCGATAAGTACTTACAATAAATAGATAAAAAACTTCTTCGAACATGATGGTCCAAGCTCATCTTCACTACTGACCACACTTGATACTCTCAATGGTTGAATAAAATACCGCTGCTTTTTGGTTATCTCACTTTAGCAATCAGAGCAATTAATTGACGGAGAAATCTCAAATGTTCGCAACTGTGCTGTGACTCGCCTTTTATTTATACAGCTCGCACATCTAAATGGCTGTTCGGTTAAAGCGAAGTCCGGTTTAACAGGGTCCGGATTAAAAAGAGTTTACTGTATTGACAAATTTCAGTGAAGGAAATTGATATCTCCGAAGCCAACGTAAAACTTTCTATTGAAGTGGCTTTTACACACCAGGTCTACTGATTCTTGAGCGCAAAAAAAAAATCATTTCACATCACCTATTCTGGATTTTCAGGAAGAAAATCAGTCCGGTATCCAACGATAAAGTATGTTGCTACAATGATTCACTTATACCTCCTTCCTGATGAATCATATGGAAAGTCCTTTCCGAAAACTTTCTGCGGTGAATCCAATTATATAGCAGTAACGCGAAAGCGCTTCTTTTTATACGTTAAAATTTACTCATGCAGTACTGGACAAAAGTATCACAAGTTTGAGCAATGCAACATTTTTTTTTGTTTATTTTTTTTAACTCACGCTCCCCTTCCTTTATTATTATTATTATCTTTTTTTTTTTCAATTAAACTGATTGAAAGTGTACATGTGGTGGAAAAGTTTAAGAAATAGATTAAAGAGAAGTTAAATATTATAAAATACCAAACAAATTGCGGGAAAACTTTGTGGAATCTGTGTTTGAGGTAGCTTAAACACATTAAATGTTTCCAAGTTCACGTGTACACATTTAATAACTTTTGTTCTCAAATTGATTGGTTTTAGAAGTTGAAACTTTCTTTTCATAAGGTTATTTTTCTCTCACAGAATCCAAACTGGATTCTAATTTTCTATAATCTAAAAGTTTTTTGTGAATACTTCTTTTAAAAAATAACTTTTACTTTTTTTTCTTCAAATATTTAATTAAATCTTGTCTTTAAACTAATTTTACCATACAGTCGGCCCCGCTTAAACTAATACTGTCGGTTCCGAGAAATATTATTCGATTAAGCGGGGTATTTGTTTAAGCGGGGATCTTTAACATTGCGTCTATGGCATGGAAAATATTCGGTTCCGGAATATTTTATTCGTATTAGCGGAGTATTCGTTTATCCGTTACCCGATTAAGCATTGCCGACAGTATTGACATCAAAAGCTATTGATTTAATTTGAAAAAGTACTATTATTTTTCCTGTTCTTTCGACAATGTAATTTTGTAAGTGCATATGCAAAATAATGTGCTAGTAGTGAATTTAAATATTTTGCACGAAATATGTGTTCTTTTCATCAACGGTATTTTTTAAAAATATTAATAGGTTCTTTGTAAGAATTAGAAAGTCATTTTAGAGATCGGAAAGTTTAGACTTTTTTTTTTTTAGGGGAACAGTCCAAAATACGAATTACATGTGTACTTGAACATCCTTTGTCAAAAGATGCTGTTAAGAAAACTTCAGTCTCCAATAAAGAAGAATAGTTTCAAAAGACAAACTCTTAATTGACTTAGTATGTGAAAGTTTAAAGGAACTATTAAGTAAACTGATATTAGAAAAATATCCCCTTCAGTCCAAACATGGAAATTGTATTGAATTACCATGTTTCAAACTGCATATTTGAAATAGATTTAAAAGCTTGGGAGGAGGGGCGTATTAAAATTTATAATATTTTGAACAATTAGCAGTGTCTTTTAAAGAAAGGTTGCGCAAGAACGAGTATACACCGAGGAGTGGCAGCAAATTCCACAACGGGAAGGTTTCAGGCAAAAAATATTGTAAACTCTGGTTCACTTGTAAGTGGAAACAATAAGTGGTATTTGTTTTGCTTGTGCAATCATACATACGTGCATGAAATCGATTAGATGATGAAAAAAAATCCTTTAAACAATAACCCCACTATATTTTGCCCATCATTACAGGAAGTTAATTTTTAATTTTAAGGGAAAAAGTTTAGATTCGGAGATCCAGCATGCTGTTTTTTTCGGTGGGAATTTAAATTGAAAGCGGGAATTTCTATTCCTTGATTTATTTATTTTATTTTATTTTTGTTGATTTATTTTTTAGTAAATGATTAATTAATTTTTTCATTTATTTATTAATTTATTTGCATCAAAACAGTTTTTACATCTTTCAAAAAAAAAAAAAAAAAATCCTGATTTATTTTTAAACTAACGTTTTAAATTTTCGTTATATTATCAGTGACATAAAATATTTTTAACACTATTCTGACTTTTTATGCTCTGTTCGGAATTTTTTCTAAAGAACACCACAAGCACTTTTTAGCATTTTCTTTTTTTCTACATTCAAAACTTTTTTTTTTTTTTCGAAAAATAAAATTGTACTGAAGTCTTTCCTGAAAAAATACCTACTTTTTATTTATCCCGCCTTCCAAACAATACAAATCAATAAATATTAAAATATTTAGCTTTTTTTTATTTATTTTATTTTATTACCTTAATTTTTCTTTAAACCCAGTAAAATCCGGCTACAAGTGTTTTCAAACAAAACCCAAAGGTTTTTGCCAACCCTGAAACCTGACTGTAATCCTTGATTTTAAAAACTTTGACACGTCAGAAACAAATTAAATTTTTATTAATTCACCAATTAGTTAATTTATTTGTTTAATTTTTTATGCATTTTAATGTCCTTATAAATTCTTACCCATACATGAAAAGACATAAATACACATTATCCTTCCCTCAAAAGCTAAAGGAATGAACTCTTTCATAAAATTGCACATGAAAAAGTTTTTAAACATACAGCTCACATTATTTTACAAAAGAAAATTGAAGGTTTTGTTGACACAAGGAGTCATCTTCATTTCCTTATAATTTTTTGGAGATTTAGAAAAAGTTGTAATTTGAGTGTTTAAATTTTATAAATTATTTTTTTTCTTGCACATAAATTTGGAGCGTCTTGTGAACTTGGCTCAATTTTACCAAAAATCTAGCTAACTCTGTTTTGCCCTTCAATTGTGCGTTTGTAAAAAAGGAAAAAGTACTCTTTCTGACATTTGTGATATTCATTCAGTAACCAAAATAAATTATTTTCCTTCCGTTTAAACCCAGGTCTGAGGCAAATAACTCATGCCGACAACGAAATGCAATAAAACTCTTATAAATGCAGCTATTTATCTAAATCAAAGCGTTCTATTCGATATTGTATTCTGAAAACGATAAATTGATTTACTAAAATGAAAAATAACAACAATTTCACTCCCAATATTTTCCTACAACTCGCAATTGATTACATTTAGATCTCTTCCTAATTTTATACTCCAACAAATGTATTGGATTCACGAACGTATCCCATGATTCATTTGTCGGTTTAGATGAATCAGCACATTAACAATTTATTCGCGGTTTTCCCGCGACTTTTATTTGCCTCCCGAAAATCAATAGAAGGAAAGAAAAGCGTTATTTTTGGCTTTTGATACTAAGTGGATTTTGCAGCTCGATTTGTTTCAATAGTGAGTAATACAAGCGCTTTTCTCAATATCCTAGTGAATGAATGAACTGAATGGAGAGGTATTTTAGAGAATTTCGAAGCTTGCTGCGGGTTGAGACGGAATTCATTTCATTCAGCAGTACTTAAAAGATTTTATTGACTTGAACTTTGGACATATTTCATTAAAAGTAAATAAATAATAGCTGCGGAAACGGTGAAGATTGATTGTTGTAGAGTGGCTGTGGAGTCGGAAGGATAATGACTGACTCCGACTCCGACTGTGATATCTGAAATTTTAGACCCTTCCACTCTTTCTCCGACTCCTTTACCCAAAAATCACTCCGACTCCGACTCTTAATCCGCAGTCCTGGCATAGTTAAGGATTTGGAGGGAAAGCAATTACCTCTGACTCCGACTTTTTGGATTTTAAAGCTTTCAAATACCACTTACCTCATTTAGATTTAAGAGCTTATAAAGAATATAAATATTGCCGGCCACGCTTAAACGAATACTGTCGGTTCCGAGAAATATTATTCGATTTAGCGGGGTGTTCGATTAAACGGGGATCTTTAACATTGCGTCAACCAAACGGGAAATATTCGGTTCCAAGATATTTTATTCGTATAAGCGGAGTATTCGTTTATCCGTTACCCGATTAAGCGGGGACGACAGTACTTTAAATCTGACATTTTTCTTCAATATCCCACACTATATTTAATCCATCAAATTTCAACAAAAACAGGATAAAGGAAACTAGGGAGACTTGACCCACCTTTTTTTTTACTTTTCAATATTTTTTTTGTACAATAATTAGAGCTAAATAAAAAATATAGGGAAATAGTCTGGTATTTTTTACATTATTGTGACTAAAAATAATAACAAAAATCAAAGTAGAAACGGTTCAGAAAAATTCTATGTGTGGGTCACAAGGGTTCCTACGTCTAGAGTGACATGATCCAATACATAGGGAGATATGACCCCAGTCATGAATTTAAGGATATTCCTAGATATTGAAATCAATAACACTGGTTTTATGCTAATTTCTTAGTCATAAAAATGGATAATTGAAGTAAATGTGCAAAATGTCGAATTTTAGGTGAAGTGTTAGAGTGTTACATATTTTTTTTTTAAAATTAATCCTTTTTGATATCAGCAGAGAAACAGAAGTAGAATTTAAAACTTGCGAATCTGGCATTTTGTATGGTAATGTCCGGAGAATTGGGACAGGTTTCAATCTCTGCGAAATCAACTTTAGCCGCATCAATATTTGAATCTGCTACTTTCTGATCTGCTGGAAAACTTCAGTCATAATTTCATGATTATTTTCTGTTACTAAGCCAACAAAATACTCCATCCTCTTTTTTTCCACAAAACTTGACAGTTCCGCAGTACTCAACTCACACTTTCTCTTCCACTTCAGTATTATGATTGAGAACTTGGGGGTATCTCATATTCCGTCTCTGAAGTGTCGGATTCTACAGTTGGAGAAAACCTAACCTCTAAGTATTGTGAAGGTTTCTCAGGTTCTAATCACAGTAATTATAGTTTTTACTTAGATAAAACTAAATCATTTGACCTAAATCACAATATGTGAGTTAGTCAGTGAGCAGAAATTCATCAAATTAAATGTGAAGCAACTCCTAAAAGCTTGCAGAAGGATGTTTCACTTATAATACATATTGCATTATAATTTACTTTGAAGTCATAGCATCCCTGAAGTGATAGGTGAAACGGGATTGAGAGAGAAGTCACTAATCAAAACGAGTGCCCCCCTTTCCCCGACCTGTGCGCCCTCGAGCCTGTTCGTCTTCGATTATGTTTTTTTATTTTCTTTTCGTTCTAAGTACGGAAACAAATCCATGAAAGCATTCAGAAGTAAATTGCGATTAACCGCGCATTATTACAATTAACTTTGATTCATTGCATCTTAGAAGTGATAGGTTACGAGGGGGTGGAGAAGTCTGACTGCAAATGTAAAGGTTCCGGGTTCGAAACCCGGCTCCGGTATTCATGTAGAGGAATATGGGGCAAAGTGAAATAGCGGGGCAAAGTGAAATGGTAACACATTTTCACAGTTTGCAGTGTTAACTGTTTGGCAATATTTTAACTAAGTTTCTAGACATATCGTTGATTCCCGTTAAAAAACAAGTAGCTACAAAGATCAACGATAAAAATTATACAAGTAATTTTCAAAATTTGATACCTCTATTGTAATATTCGTGGTTTTTCAAAAATATTTCTTGCTATTATAAAATGATAAAATGTTTGTAATTATCATTTTAACTATTAATTAAGATATACAAGACCGTCCATTGCAGTCCGTAATTAGTTCATTTTAGGCTTTTTTTTATTTTAAATGAATTATGTAATTTGTCAAGTGCACACGGGGCAAAGTGGATGGGGCAAAGTGAGATTATTCATTTTGTTTGCTTATGTATTCATTTATTAAATCACGTACGTATTTCTTCAGTGATTAATTTATTCACATTATTTTACTTATTGATTCACTTAGTTAATCATTTATTCATTTATTTTGTTATTCATTCTCTATTTTATTCACTCATTTCTTTTTCTCAAATAATTATTATTAATTCATTTATCTGTTTGTTTATTTATTCGTTTATTTTTTCATTTATAATTCTTTTTTTTTTCGTTTATTTATGCATTTATTTGATGAAAATTACTGTAACTCGTCAAACAGAAAATGTTTTATTAAAAAAATATTGTATTTTTCACTTTACCCCATGGTTTATTGAGGTGAAAAATTTCCACCTTTTTTAAAGCGCAAAATAACTGCCAAAAAGGGAAAACAACATTTCAACGATAGTTGTATTACAAAATACATTATCATGCTTTATGTACACTAATTTTCAGAACAAATTTCCAATTGGTTCATTTTGAAACGGCCATGTTTTCTTAACTATTTCACTTTGCCATACATTCCCCTACTTTGTCTCTCCTGTCCTTGTCCCTTTCTTGTGTGTGAATGTGTTGCTACGCTGTGAATGGTTGCTTTCCCTATAAACGGGCAGGGCTGCCGTTTTGGGGGGGGGGGATACTGGACCTTTAGTACCGGGGCCCGGAGCTTTGGGGGGCCCGTAAGGTTATGAACATGTTTTCCCAGTTTTAGTGTCAATAATTTCATCAAAAAAAAAAGTTGTTTTTCAAAAAAAAAAAATTTCGCTTTCCATTGCCGATTCTCAAAGTGAAACAATTGGTTCAAAAAAAAATTATCTTTTTTTTTTTACAATTGCAAATGTGCTGAAAGGACGGCATAAAAATATGCAATGAAGGGGTGGTGCATGGGGGGCCTGGCATTAAAATTGGTACCGGGCCCATCGCTGGTAGCGGCGGCCCTGTGGATTTCCCCCAAATAACGGTACAGTTGGAAAAGTGAAACAGCGCACCCCAAATTGCCAGCCAAGCTGACACAAGACAACAACAATTATAAACCACAAACAATAGGACAAGGATCAGAAATGTACAGTCGATCCTCATTAGAACCAACTCCAAGGAAACTTTAAAATTAGTTCGACTCAACCGTAGTTTGTCTTATCCGAAGAACAATGTACTACAAATGATAGGGCGAAAGTCGGGAATGTAGTTCGTCTTAACAATAATCCGTCTTAAACATGTTCGAATTAAAGAGGTTCAACTCAGGGCCGTAACCAGACCTTAGTTTCGGGCAAGGGCGGATCCAGAAATGTTCTAAGGGAGGGGCGATTGGTTTTTGTTTTCTACTTGCCCCCTTTTTTTACCACATATCCTGGTTAACACGTGTTTATTACAAATGTTTCGGTCTTCAATTTCGAAAAAATTCCAGATCAGAGCCCCGAATCCCAACCACTCCTCATAGTATCATCGATGATCATCTAAAATTGCTATTTTTGAACTTCAAAGTCGAAAAACTGCTGGAGAAGAATCCCTCAAGGGAGGGGCGATCGCCCCCATCGCCCCTCCCTTGTATCCGCCCATGGTTTCGGGGAGGGTTACCTATTTCTCGTGAAATCTATCAAGTCAATTGATTTTATGTTCATATTCTGTTGATTTTTATTACAATAGATGTTATTTTTATTACAATACGGTATTAATATAAAAAATGTATTTAAAAAAATGACTCATCTTTTCAATGAAGAAAACAAAAATCTAGATAGATGCGTTAACGCGCATTCGAAGGAGTACTTTTGGAATTTCTATCTTACGGGGGGGGGGGACACTTTTAGTTGTGTTAAATATAGAGTTTGGTTCTTACAAATTAAAAAAATTTTGGTGTTTTTTTTTTTTTTTTTTTTTTTTTTTTTTTTTTTTTTTTAGTGGCATTAAAAATTCGAAGAGAAAGGAGTATTGTAAAGACATGTTTGCAACAACTACAATAAAAAATAAATACTGCAGAAAAAACACTTAATTTGCGCAATTATTCAATAAGGATAATTTCATTTTTCAAATGCAGTTTCAAAGTAAATAATAAAATTAAAACAAAATAGCAAAAATAATGTTTTCAGTGAGAAACTATAAAACATTTTTGTAATTGTTTTGAAAAATATCGAAGGGGGTTTGAACCCCAAAAAACCCACCCCTTAAATACGGCCCTGCTATATAACTTTTTGATTTATATGCGGCATGACTAAAAGAAAAAAGGGGAAGAATGTCTCAATTTAATACAATCGCTCCAAACTATAACCATTAACCCAAATCATGTTATGTCATTGTATTGATGACACGCTGATGATGGTCGTTGAGTCATCCACCACTCACCCTGATCAAAGGGTTTCCCCTAATGACTCATGAAAGGTTCTCCACCAGAAAAATATCCTGCCTTTATGTTGTATTCGTAGATCCTACTTCTCAAGGGGACCAGCGGATTTCAGGGGAAGGGGGATCGATCAAGGCGACCGGTGTCATATGAGGTTAAATAGTTAATTAACTTAAAATGATCAAAAAGATCTTTTACTACCACATTCGAAGCAAATTAGAAATTAATACTTCCGTGCATTAAAGTTATTTTTTTGGTTTTAAGGGCTCTTTAAAAACATTTTAAAAAGCGTGATGAGAACTTATGAGGTTAATTGGTTAATTAACTTAGAATGATCAAAAATATCTTTTACCACCACATTCGAAGTAAATTAGAATTTCTGTACATTAAAGTTGAATTTTTGGCTTTAAGGGCCCTTTAAAAACATCTTAAAAGAGCGTAATGAGCACTTTTTCCTTTTTTTTTTTTAAACTGAATGGGGGTACCTTTTCACTTTTTGGTGCCCTTCCAAAAAATTATCTCTGTATCCGAACCTACTCATAGGTGAGGTAAAATAAAGTCGAACCTCGTTAAAACGAGCTCAAAGGGACCTTTCAAATCAATTCGTTTTAACCGTAGTTTGTCTTGCGCAACGAACAATAAACAAAAAAACGGGAGAATTGGGATAGAAAATGTCGTTCATTTTAGCAGTTAATTCGATTTGAGCGTATTCGAATTTACGAGGTCAGACTGAAAACTCCTTTTTTAAATTTTCCATTATCAACAATTATGCAATTAAAATCCTTAACGTCAAAATCCTTTAAGATCTTAAAAAAGATTTATTTCAAAAGATTTACGTTTGATACGGAAATAAGTCTTCAAGAACGCCGCAATATGTACTGTTGACCTTGAATTTTGTAACGACCTTGAAAATACTAGCAGTCTGCCCCCACCCTTTCCGTTTAAAAGCAATATAAATGGCAGCAAAAATTCAATTGTAATCAAGTATTTACTCTCTGAACGAAATATGAACTTGATAAAAATGCATATTTTTAAGGGAGTTATGAACTGGAACAAATTACAAGAGAGGTAAGAGAAAAAAAAAGAAAAAATGCTGCGCCGCTTAATATGCCTTCGTTTTTTTATTTATTATAAATTACAACTAATTTTGTTTTTTTAGTTATGAATAAAAGTATTTATAGTTTGAACAAAAAAAAATAGCAAGTTCGAGATTAGCAGTAATTATTTTGATATGATCGAATTATTTTGTTTGTTTATGAGTATTAATAATCATTTTACAAACACATTTCAGCCTGCCTTGCCAAACTAGCAAAATTATTTAACATCCATAACTTGCTAACGTTATAGTTGCATTAAAAATGTGACATTCTAATACTGTATTAAATAAATTCTAGCTGCTGATTATCAAAAATTGAAGTGCCAAGCAAGAATTTTATAAATAATGCAATAACACGCCATTAAATCAGATGCCAATTCGATAAACATGGCTAGGGCTGACGAGAGGTCATGTCAGTCTTGTCGGAAACTGGGGACCTAGTCCGTTTCAGACAGAATCGGAGTAGTGTCAATTTTAAATGTTTTATTAAAGGATGGAGGGGAGGGGGCAGCTGAACTGACAAGGGACGTGCCTTGACTCTCGGTGGCCCTGAACATGACGTATAGGTGACATTCGGAGAAAAGTAAAATAGCGGGGCAAAGTGAAATTATAAGATATTTTCTATTTGTAGCAACATCCATTTAGCAATATTTCAACGATGCTTTTAAATGCGTAATAGATTCCGCCAAACAATAAATAGCTTTTAATAAAAATTAAGGGAGAATAGGATACAATTCACTTTCAAAATTAGATATACATATTGCAATATTTTATGGTTTTCAAAAATATTTTTGTTACTGTAAGATGATAAAGTTTTTGTGATTAGCATTTTAAGTATCAATTAAGATCTACTGACGCTCAGTATATACTTATTGAATTAAAATTGGGTATGTATGTGCGTATGTTTTGCTTGTAAATATTTACAACAATTTTTCAAGTGCACATGGGGAAAAGTGAATGGAGTAAGCGAACTAGCTCATTTCGTTCACTTGCTCATTCATTAACTCGCTTGTATTCCTTCATTTATTAGTTCACTTATTTAGTCATTTATTCAGTTATTTTTTTATTTGGTCACTATGTTATTCACTCATTTATTTTTCTCAGAGGTTAATTAATAAATTTCTTTATTTATTCATTTATTTTTTTAATAATTTATTCATTCATTCTTTTTTTTCTTTGTTCAACTATATTATATAGATACCAACTATAAAATTAAACAAATAGAACTTTTTTTTCATTAATCTTCACTTTATCCCATATACGAGGACAAAGGTTTTGTCATTCTAACTTTTTTTTAACTTAATTTTTATTTCTTCTTATTTTAAAGTATCAATTTGTTGCCAAAAAACAAGTATTTCAGTGCAAGTTTTAAATTTTATTACTAAACACAATATTCTCTCTTTATGTGCTTTAATTTCCAAAACAAATTTCCATTTTTTTCCTCTTGAAAAACGGAAGTCATCTTAACTATTTTACTTTGCCCTACATTCCCTCACATGTGAAACAGTTAAAACTTTTTGTTTTATTTTGTTAATTTAGTGAGATATAAAACATGCTATTACTTTCTTTAAAAAGTGACAATATGGAATACATTTCGATAAAAGCACAAACAATAAAACAAGCTTGAGGCTAAATTTTGCGCTTCTAACTTTGCAGCAGTAAGAAGCAAAGGGTAACTGGATGTTTTAGTTTGAACGCGAAGTTTAAGTCCTAGTAAATTTTCATTTAAAATTTTTGTTATTATACATCAAGCTGTGCAGCAGCATTCAGCAGAGATACTTGTACCATCCCTTGCCCCCAGGCGTGCCCCAATGGAAGGTCCCTATGACCTCCCAAAGAGATTCCACATTTCATGTCTGACAATTCGACAAATTTGGAGACATTTCATTTATTTTATTTGTTTACTAGCTGCGTGGCCCGGCTCTGCCCGGTATGCCTTGAGAATAAAGGTAGGGGAGAGTGGTTAATGAATGGGCCATGGTGATGAATGGGCCACTAACAAAATATGAAAAAGTATTTGCATGATTTTTTTTTTTTTTTGATGCCACCAATAGATGTAGCTATTTGTTCTACTAAACTCATCCAATTTTCATTCGTTTGTGCTGAGTCATTTTCAATCTAGAGTGGCATGGTCAAGAATCTGACTGAAAAGTAAGTTTTTCCCTTTTTAGTAAAACATTTCCTAGCTAAAATGTACCAAGTATTTCATTGCATACATATGTATAAGCTAGTCTTTCAATATCTATAAACTAATCTTAAGATGTATTTTGATGTTATTTAAATTCAATGTACTCAAAAAAACTAAATGTATTCCAAAAGTATAGGTGGGGCTGAATGGGCCACTATGTCATGGTAATGAATGGGCCTCCTAAATATTGTTTTTCTTCCTTTTCTTTAAATTTTCGCATTAATATGAAACACAACTGACTGTCATAGATAACGATTACTGTCGTCAAAATATGTTTGTAGTAACTTCTAAATATAATTTGCAGATCTATATTATATTCCTATAGTACAATAGACCTCTGGTCGCAGTGCGTGGCTTGAAAAAGCCCCCCTCTCTCCTTCATATTATATTCCTCACAGTACAATTTCATTTTCTTTCTTGGTAACTTAAGTTAGATATTTCTTATTCCCGATGTCTAGTAAATTAAAAAAAAATTTTTTTGAATTTTGACAAGTTTGAAAATGAAGATGAAGTTTTTGAAAGTGATTTTTAATATTATTTTTGAAATATATAAATTTTGTTAAATCATAGTGTGTATTATCTGTTATTTTTTTTAAATATATATTTGATGTTATTTATTTCTTACAATCTCATTATTTAGTCATTTTTCTGCTACAATTGGTATGCATCAGTTTTATTTTAATTGCATCAGTTTTGATGTTTATATAATTTTAAATCAGTATGATTTTGTATCATCATGTCAAGTGCCACATTTATTTTGTCATATTCAGCAAATAAAAGATTAAATCCACATGTTTTCATTGAATTCATTTAGTGGCCCATTCATTACCTTTGATGGCCCATTCAAGCCCATAGGTGGGGTTGAATGGGCCAAATTTCAAAATTTTTATTTTCTATTATAATTCATCATAGACAGGTGTTAATCCAACTTTTATGACTTTTTTAGATAGCCAGATAAGTAAAGTAACTAAAACACCAATTTAGAGTTAAAACAAAGTTAAGAGTTTAGAGTAGTTTAGAGTTAAAAATTACAAAAATTCAAAACCAAAAAGTGGCGCATTCATTACCACTCTCCCCTATATGGCAAGTAACGCGTGTCTATGAAGTCCCGAGTAGATTAAAGTCGACATTTTGCGCAGTACGAAACATGAATCAATCGCCAAAAAAGTTTTAAATCCCCGCCACAGGAAAAACAAAAGCAAGAATTTTATTTGTTTATGTTCAAGAGCAAAACGGGAACACATTTTTGTTGGCAATAATTTATTTCACGCTCGTGCAGACGATTTTTATAAATCCAATTTAAAATGGATATTTCCAAATTTAAAAACTCTCGAATCTTTTTTCAGGGTGGAGATAGCGATTAGTGGTTTTAAAAATCTTCGGAAGGAAACTCACCTAACAGGTATTTTTTGCGTTCTTTCGAATGAGACCAAGATCGAGAAGATCCGATAAGTATTTCTCTAGATAGAGCCATTTTGAAGTAGAAAGAACCATTTTGAAGTCCTTTATTCGAAATTCGAACGGATCGGTACTTTTTCCCGCTCAAAAACTACCGTATGATCCTTCCCGGGTGCCCAACTATCTCCCTGCCAAATTTCGTCCAGATCCGACGTAAACTGGATTCGTATAACGTAAGTACACACACACATATATATTCTTTGTTTTATTTATGTGGATTTTTAACCAATGATACATTTCGTTTCTACAATTTCCAGCTTACCCAGCTGAAGGGCATCATTGGCTGTTTAAAAGGAGGGGGGAGGAAGAGCTTACCAATGGGGATAAAATGCTACAACGGGAGTGTGAAACACTAATTGCTGTCATAACATGAAAAAAAAAGTTACTTCTAAAGACCACAGTCAAAAGTAGTAAAAGAGATTTGAAAAAGCTGGGGAGAGAAAATGGAATAGGAAGGGAACAGGGCAGGCGAGAGCCAGCGTGGGCCCTTTTGTCAGCTCGCTCTCCGGGCCCCTTGCCCCCATAAGCCTTTGCAAATTTGTACCACTCTAATTGTGAGCTGGGCCCCTTGTTTCTGACAAGACTAGCTTGTTGGCCCTGGATAGGAAAGTATACTCTAACTTTCTTATGGGGCTGTGAATTACTGCGGTAATAAAAGGTGAAAATGCTGTTACATATATTTAACAAGAAATAATAACAACTTTTTTATCGAAAGAAATACTATATAAATACAATTCTCATGATAAAAAGGATTCTAGATTTGTATAAAATGCATTCCCAAGATTCAATGCCTGATAGCGGCTATTTTCACTTTTCGGCGCCCAATGCCAATCCCAAAAACAATTTCTGTATCAGCCCCCTGACTACACTGTTTTTTCAAAGCATACTAAAATGCAGAAATGTAGAATAATTTTGAGCGACATGTACAAAATGATTATTTTAGAGAAGTTCCTTCCCACATGTAGCACCTAATCTACGTATAGTCCCCATGTGCAGGAACTCTTTGATTTACGTACTGAAAAACCGGTTTCGCGCCACTCAAAAACACGTGTCGGCAACTTCCATTGCTAACGTGCGGGAAATATCCTTCTTCCAAAAATCTCCCATACAGTTGCGTTAACTTAGTTTTTAACTGCAAATTTAACTTTAAACTGTGATAACATTTCTCATTCATTCATGTCATCAGATCAAATCAAATCACTCACAGTTAAAACGAAAAAAATAATAATAAAACAGCGCTTACCAGTGATAGACATTGCCGAATTTCAAGGAGATAGCGAATAGCGAAGAATATGCGTGAAAAAGAAATAAAACTTCCGAAGTCCAACAGCCAAAAATAAAACAATAAAAATCGCTTAAACGCGAAGCCAACAAAAGAGAAAAACTCGCTGAAAATAATCAGGCAGTTCTTTTCCTTTGCGCCTGGTATTCGCCTTTGCCGCACGACTCGGAACACACACGGTAAAGGAAACCATAGGGCGTTTTCTACCTCTCCCCCCTCCTCCCCCAGCGACCCCCCACCCCCGTTCCTTCGTCCACACCATAACGATCGTCTGCTCCCATTTCGAACTCCGAGGGGCGGCCTGGAGTTGCCGGGGGAGAGAGGGGTGGAGGGTGGGGGGGCTATGTAGCTGTCACATTATCGACCAGTTATTCGGAAAGCACCGGCAGAGACTCTCTACGATACGCAAGATGGTCGGCGTGTGTGTTGAGTGTAGAAAAAGGCTTTGGGAGACACGTGCGGTGAATTGGGGTCCACTAAAGTGCGCGGAAGTTTGATTAGGTTCATTCATTTGCATTTTAATCAGAAAATTTTCGCACTCTGAGATTTTATTGCTCTTCGCTGCTAATTTGTGTGTTTGAATAGCTAGCTCTTCGGTTGTCACTCAAACCAACATTATAAATATCGCTCAAAAAATTACAAAGAGAAAAAAAAAAGTAGAAGTGTTTTAAGTATCGGAACCTCAAATCGTGAAACAATTTTGGAAAAAGAAAGAAAACTTGGTAATAGGCTGTAATTATATAAATGTTTTGAAATTCACTTTCTGGTTATTAAATTATGTATTGCATAAGCAAGAATATTGAAAAAGAGAAAGAAAGAAAAGAAATCATGCTCTGAAAAAGAAGATGAATGGACACATCAGGAGTGAATGGTTCAGTTCTACTTTTCTGAAAAAAATCTATTGTTCTTTCACATAAAAATTGTTCACGACCCAGGACTCAATTATTTCTCATTGGCATTCCGGTTATTTGTATTTTTTTATTGACGTTATTATTTTTTTGTGAATTCATTCATGTAGTTTTTGATTGTTTTTAGTGAATTCATTCATGTAGTTTTTGATTGTTTTTAATAAGAATAGGAAACAAAAAAATAAATAAATAATTAAAAATTCCAAAAGATAGCACTTTAAAGAAATTTGAAAACGGAATTTTTTTTCCATGCAATATTTTAAAAAAATGTTTTTTAATCAAAAGACTATTTCTATAAGCTTAGTTCTGACGAAAAAAGTGGAATTGAAATAAGTACATGATTTATTTATTACAACACTCAAAATTTACAGTTGATCTTAATAATAAAATGTAAATGAAATAAAATCGAGATAAAAAGTAGACGGGATAAATACAGTTTATTACAAAAAGCTTTTATTATACCCTCTATATTTCTTCTTCTCTCAAGTTTTAATTAAAGTTTTATTTGTTGCTTTAGAAAATTCTGGCGTGCTAAGAGCAGTATTTGCAGAAATGAGGTTTTGAGATAGTTGAAGAAATGCGTTTTGGGGTTCCAGAACAACAGAAAAGGATGGAATTAGACTTTTTTTGCAACACACCGCCAACTCGGTTATTTCGATCCATGGACTGCAGTTTCGAGCTAATTATGCACTCATCAGCATGGAATACGAAAGTAACCGAGTTGGAGGCAAAAATCCTCCTATTGGCAAAAATCCAATGTAAACAATAGATAGCTCAGGCAATAGTTAAATTTAATAACACAGAGTAGTAAAAACATTGAGACGAGAATAAATAAAATATATAGATATCAAAGCACGGAGGGAAAAAATCATAAGAAACTTGTCCCCTAATAATGACCTCCTTGAGCATGCAATAAACTGTTATGGAATTCTTCAAAAAAAAATGTATAGTGAAAGAAGGTTTCAAAAAACATTTTATAACTCAAATTGCAAGTTAGTTTTTTATAATTTTCATACGAAAAATATACACTTAATTATTGTACTATTGTTTACTTAACTTATTTCAAAACTTTTAAGGCAAATGTAGTCGATTTGGTAAGGTAATGAAAGTTTAATCGCCTAATGAAATGCCTCGCTTAACCGAATAATATTTCTTGAAACCGACGACGGTATTTGTTTAGGCGGGGTTAACAGTACTTATTTTTTTTTTTTTTTTCATACTTTGAAGTGCAATCCAAGTTTATAGAAACTGTTTTTAGATTTCTTGAAACCGACGACGGTATTCGTTTAGGCGGGGTTAACAGTACTTATTTTATTTCATACTTTCAAGTGCAATCCAAGCTTATAGAAACAGTTTTTAGATTTCAAAAACATGTTTTATATTAAATTTTACTAAAATTTCGATCTATCCTTTATAACAGTTAAAAACTTTCGCTGCAACTAAAACAATTATTTTTGCACATACAATTAACAAATATAGTGACACCTCGATAAACCGAAATGATCGAGACCGGACCTCCTTCGTTATATTGAAAAGTCCAAACAAACGAGAACCCTTAAAAATGCTTTTTAGGAAACCGCAAAAAAATAAACTCTAGATTTAAACGCACACACTTTTCATTAAATAACTACTAAATGTAACGTTTTAAATTACAAACAGTACATTTTTGCAATAAATGAACGGTTTGCTTGACCGATGACGATTATTGGCGTTGCGCAGGAGCTATTAGTGAAACTCCAATTATGAAAATTAAACCCAAGTAGCACACTTCGTTGTATAAACGTTGTAAAATGGTTATTAATGTTGTAACAACCGCTTAAAAACGTTTATAAAACGTTTAAACGTTTTTTGTGCTACCTGGGAAGTTACTAGTAGCTTTTGTTTGAAATACATTTTTCATCGTCCAATCAATTTTGTGCGTGTACGACTGCTTACATAAAATTAAAATCAAATTATGACTGATTTTATTTACATTTTTAAGTATGAGAGGTGGATATTTTTCAACTGGCCCAGTCGGTCCCCTTGAGGAGTTGTTTGCTAGCCACTGCTCAAGGTATAATTATGTACTGTCGGCCCCGCTTAATCGGGTAACGGATAAACGAATATCCCGCTTAAACGAATAAAATATTTTGGAACCGAATATTTCCCATGCCATAGACGCAATGTTAAAGATCCCCGCTCAATCGAATATTATTTCTTGGAACCGATCAACAATATTCAATTCGTTTAAGCGGCGCCGTATTTTCAAATACTTGTTTCTTAATGAAACACATTAGGTTATTTTCTCTTAGTAAAGCAATATGTAATATTGCTAAAAATGCATGCAGTGCTTTCACGAGAAAAATTAATGTTTAGTTCATATATTGTCATCCTGTACTAGTATTTTGGAAAGTTTGAAGAGTTGGGATTAATTGGACCAATTAGTACCTATGTAAGTGACTCTATATAATGAAAATTTCTCTTTATAACGAAAATTTAATGCTTTAGTGAACGTATTCTCCGCAAATCATTACTTTAACACGAAAAAAAGTTTGTTATGTTGTTTTCGCCGACTCTTATGAACTCTCTTATTTCATTATTTATTTAACCTACTTAATGATTTATTTGTCCGTCGAAATACCTCTTTGGGACAGATGTTTCGAATGTGAGATTAGTAAAAAAAAACTAATTATGTTTTCCTTTGAAAAATGTTTCAAAAAACAAGAAGGCTGTTGAACACTTTGATTTTAGAAATATTTCCTTTTCGAAAGTTGGTTCAGCTGTCATCAACATGCAGTTTTCACATGCATACCTATTTCAGCCGTTATCGAGTAGCAAATAAATAGCATAAAAAGTTTAAGCTTGGGCGCTGGCTTTTATTTATTTTATTTTATTATTATAAATTTTTTACTACACTTTTTTTTGGAAATAACTCTTAATATTAAACAAAAAAATATTAAATTCAACTTAAGCAAAGGACAAACTAGAAACTGTTTAAACGACAAAGTACATAATAAAAAATGTTATTCTGATGGTAATGTCCACCAGTGCCAGCAGACGACGCACTTTCGCACCCCCCCCCTTTTAAAAATAAACTAAATTTGATAAAAAGAGACACATAGGCGGCTCGTACAGGGAGCAAGGTGGCCGACTGCCCCCTCACGGTGGACTCCCTCTCACTTCCAAAAGTGAACGAGCCTTGTCCCTCACTTTTTACGGTTAAAAGCAATGATCGAGTAAAAAATGATTTTTTACTGAGTGGATCGAATATATTTCATCAAAATGAAAGCTAAAATTTAAGAAAACGAGCTGAAAATTTCAACTTTTGGCATGTTATTTCACAAAAATGGAACGTAGAATCGAAAGGGGGGAAGTCTATGTTAGCCAGCCTGGCTGGTTTTTGATGCCGTATTCCGCATTTTTTAGGGATCATTTAATCAGTAATAATGCAATAATATAGCCAAATTTTACAGAAAAAAAAATACTTCGGTGGTACTTGCCTTCCCCTACCCCCTCCCTTTCACACACACACACACATTTCTTTTGACCCCCCACTTTTTGGTACACTAGCTGCCTATGAGAGACAAACTACAAAATACATCACGAAGAATATTAAACTCATGTTTTTGTCCATGAAAGCCCTATGGGGGTGCGAGGGGGTGCAATTTCAGCGTCCTGGCTTTTAAAAACAAAATTCATTTGAATAAAAAGCGACGAATTGCAAAATATTTAAGAACTGCAAGCATGGGCACCGGTTGGGGGTGCAAGGGGTTTTACAGTACGAGGAACGCCGATTAATTAAATCAGTGGTAAAATGAACTAGCCGCATTAATGAATCAAATCGCCAAAACCAGAACAATATAAAGCTTCATTAAATTACCCGCTTTATTGAATCAAAATTGTTTAAAACAAACGTGATTCATATAAACGGCCGCCACTGTACAAAGTTTTATTGCAGATTAGTACTGTTCATTGGAATTCTAATATCAGCATGTCGGTAATTACAATCTTAGTTGTTAATAAGGCGAGACAGAAGACATAAGTGTAATACAATGTTTTGCCTTCATTTGACATGATTTTTAATATTGAAATCGGCAGATGTTCGTTCCCAGATTAGCAGAAAATGTAACCTTTCACGTATAAGTGGGCTTGGTTTTAGTTGTTTTCCGATCCGCCTTCAGTGTTTGCCCTTTACTCCCCCCCCCCCCAGGAAAAATGCGAAATGATGGGCCTAATTTATTTCATTTCTGCAAAATTTTTCCAATAGACTCTCAAGCCCGGTTAGTGGAATAGCCATTTTGCCATTCATATTATTATCCATATTATTATCCATTCATATTATATCATTTGCCATTGAAATTATTATAATAAGCGGGATATTCCATTATCCGGGACTAAAATAATGCTCTGCAACGGTTTGGGTGCATGGAAAACGTATTAGATTAAGCGAGATATTCTCTCAACCGATATTCGAATAAGCGGGATCAACTGTATTATCTTTTTTTTCTCGTTCTAATAATGATTTTACTTATGTTTGCTGTCCATAGACATAATATCAAACAAATGAATTTGCTCCCCCCCCCCCCATACCATCCTTTTACGAAAAATAAAGAGAAATGAAATTTTAAAAGCAATAAAGCTTAAGGGCAGTGTTGTGCCTGGGGGTTGGCAGGAGTGGCAATTGCCACGGACGTCGTAGCAGCCAAGGGAGGTGGCATTTTGACAGATTTAAAAGGAAATTAAAGAGGTCAGTAGATAAAATATATATATTTTTTTTCCAGAAGCCATCAGTTTCAGACAGATTTTACGGCACAGAGAGGATAAAATAACAGCCATGGGCAAGGCGGGATTCGAACCCACGACCACTTGCTTACGAGGAGAGTACTCTACCTCTGGGCCCACGTGGTCTCCTAGAAAAATATTAAAGGAAAAAAATTCGCTAGAAAAAGAGTTAAGAGAAGAAAATGAAACATCTAAGGAGAAGGAACATTGGGCATCATTAAAAACATTTTTAGGAAGAAAAAAAGTAAAAATTGCAATAGTGCCTTTAAGCCGAATAATAAAAAAAATTCTGAATAGGGAATTAGGCGACAGAGGCGTAAGCAGACCTTAGTTTCAGGGAGGGTCTTACCAAACCTATTTTGTCTGAAGTCTATTAAGTCAGTAAAATTTGATTTCATGTTCTATAATATATTCTGTTGATTTTTGTTACAACAGATGTTAAAAGGGTATTAACTCATTTATGCCCAGTAGCCTAAAAACGGGACGCTTGTTAGTTACTGCATACAAAAACCTGTAATGGTAAACCATAAATTTACCTGTTTTTCACAAGTTAAATAGTCCTTCTTCTTGAGAAAGCGAGTTAGAGCCACTATTTGGACATCAGAGTTTATTTATTGACAGCTATTTTCAGACAAATCAGCCAAGCAACGATCCAGCATGGGTAGCCACAGAAAGTAAGTTTTTTTTTTTTTTTCTTTTTGAGAACTTATTCCTCATCAAATTAAACTATTTGAAAATGATTTTCTTAAAATTGATCACAGATGCCTTCTGCAATGTTACTTTGCAAAAGTAAAGTTAGGTCGTATTTTGCTCACATATCTGCAAAATATCCCATAAACTGGACGTTAAATAACTTCATAAATATGGCAACGGCGAAACATTTCAAGCCTAAAATGTATGTAAACCATTCCAAGTAAGAGTTTCAAGCAGATAAAAATTGAAAAAAAATGTTAAAAAAAACTTGGGCATAAATGGGTTAATGTAAAAAAAAAAATACTCATTCTTTTCAATGAAGGAAAAAAAAATCTGGATAGACGAGTTTACTCATATACGAGCATTTGAATTAGTACTTTTGAATTTCTATCTTGCGACATTTATAAGATGCGTTCGTTAAATACAGAGTTTGGTACTTACAAATTTGAAGAATTTTGGTGTTCCACTAAGTATGGTATTAAACATTCGAACTGAAAGGTGTGTTGTTAAGGAATTACGTTCGCAATAACTACAATAAATATTAATAATGCAGAAAAAACACTTTAATTTGTACAATTATTCAATAAAGGTAATTTCACTTTTCAACTGCAGTTTCAGAGTAAATAAGAAAATTAAAGTAAAACGGCAATAATAGTTATTTCTGTGAGAAACTATGAAAAGCATTTTTGTAATAGTTTTGAAACATTTCGGAGGGGCTTTGAACCCTAAAAATCCACCCCTTAAATAGGGCCCTATAAGGCGGTCATGAAGGAGGGGATACCATTTTCTTAAGTTTGCCACTGGCACTGGACCCCCTAACTAATAGGGTGGGTCGAAAAAAGCTTTTTTTTTTCTGATCAATTTCTAATAGCACGGAAAACTTGCCCATGGGCATCCTAATAACGAGAAAAATAATAAAAAAAATAATTAATTACTTTTGTAATCGCGCAAGAGCTCTAAAGTTTAGAAAAAAAGAGAAAAATCTGTCATTTTTAAAGATGAATATTTTTTTCAAAAAATACTTTTTTAAATTTCTAATAGTGCGGAAAACTTGCGCATGGGCATCCTAATAACGGGAAAAATAATTAAAAAATAATTAATTACTTTTGTAATCGCGCAAGAGCTCTAAAATTTAGAAAAAAAGAGAAAAATCTGTCATTTTTAAAGATGAATATTTTTTTCAAAAAATACTTTTTTAAATTTCTAATAGCACGGAAAACTTGCTCATGGTCATCCTAATAACGAGAAAAATAATTAAAAAAATAATTAATTACTTTTGTAATCATGCAGAAGGTCTACAATTTCGAAAAAAAAGAGAGAGATCTGTAATTTTTAAAAATATATAATTATTTAAAAAACAATTTTTTTTGTATTTAATAGTATAAAAACTACTTTTGTAGTTATAGAAATTGGTTTAAAAAAGCTTGGGGTACATTGCCGTTCGTTTGAATTTGCACAAAACCCCTAAAAATCCTTTTTTTTTTTTTGGAAAAAAATCACATATCGCAGCTTATTGCACATTTTAGCATATTTTTTACAGATTCTAAAATAATACTAAATCAAGTCCCACCCACATCCTACCCAATCAACCAACCATTTTGGGTGTGCTTACTTACACCCTTTGAATTCTGACTTCGAATCAAATTTTTGCATTAAAGATCTTGATTTTAAGGTTGTCTTAATAAAACCCTCTCGGTTTTCATTCCCGCAAACTTTAGTAGCAGCCTCTGTAACTAGTTTTACACACCTCTCCACTGAATGAGTGTGGCAGGGAAATTTCAAGTAATCAAATTCTGGAAGGGTTTTTTCTTTCAATAGGGTTGAAATATTTTCTGTAGACATATTTGACAGAAGGGGTGGAGGTGTCAGCTTACAATTTGTCCAATCAATTAGTTCAGGATAGTCAGTGGCTTCAAAGTTAATTGAAGAAAGCTTGAAAGTTCTAATGTGGTCCACTACTGGCGGCTCATTTCTGGCTTTCAGTATCTTCCTGAAGCCTAACTCTCTAATGTGCTATCTGTTATCCATTATCATCGCCAGCATGAGAATCTCTAGATGGCAGAAGAAAGAGTTTCTCTGAATGACTGGATCGATTTTTTTTTATGTTGTCCGGAAAATGTCTGGTTATTTAAATGATCTTTAATACGTGCTTCAGACCATCTTTCACAGTGTTGTGTACTTTAATATTGAACTAAACAGGAGCGTAGGTCTTTACAATGTAATTTGCAAGGGTCTTCATTTCGCTTGTCGGACTTATTTGGGAAACATAAAGTCTTAACACCCAGTTTGCACAAGTTAACCATCTGGAATGGCTGAGGGGTCCAGGATTTTTAGCTGCTAATTCTGGATCACAGCTTCCTGTGCTGACTGCTTGAACAATGTCTAAAAGATATTTCTAATCTTTACTGAGGTCAGTTTTATTTATTGTGATGGTAATACATTCATGTATAGAAAGTTTTTCTCTTTTTTCTTCTCTTTCAGCCAGTTTAACTGTCTCTTTTCTATCCAACGTTTTTCCCGTTATTAGGATGCCCATGCGCAAGTTTTCCGCACTATTAGAAAGTTAAAAAAGTATTTAAAAAAAATATTCATCTTTAAAAATGACAGATTTTCCTCTTTTTTTTCTAAACTTTAGAGCTCTTGCGTGATTACAAAAGTAATTAATTATTTTTTTAATTATTTTTCCCGTTATTAGGATACCCATGAGCAAGTTTTCCGTGCTATTAGAAATTAAAAAAAGTATTTTTTGAAAAAAATATTCATCTTTAAAAATGACAGATTTTTCTCTTTTTTTCTAAATTTTAGAGCTCTTGCGCGATTACAAAAGTAATTAATTATTTTTTTAATTATTTTTCCCGTTATTAGGATGCCCATGCGCAAGTTTTCCGCACTATTAGAAATTTAAAAAAGTATTTTTTGAAAAAAATATTCATCTTTAAAAATGACAGATTTTTCTCTTTTTTTCTAAACTTTAGAGCTCTTGCGCGATTACAAAAGTAATTAATTATTTTTTTTATTATTTTTCCCGTTATTAGGATGCCCATGGGCAAGTTTTCCGTGCTATTAGAAATTGATCAGAAAAAAAAAAGCTTTTTTCGACCCACCCTACTAACTAACCCTTGCTAACTGCCTAGGCACGCGACTGCTTATGAGTCCGCTGAATAAAAGACCTAAGTCTATCGTTGGATGAAATTTTTGTTTTATGTTTTATATATTCATTTTATAACATAAATGTTAATTTTAACTGATCCAGTTCTTACAACTTAATACTATTTCATCAAAAATTATTTTAAAGAAATTTTCAATCTATTAGTAAGTAAACTTACATTTTCGCTTAATTCGGGAGATAGGATTTCGTCCGTTTTCCCAGTGACCCATTCGAAGTTTCTTGCTAACTGCCATCTGTCTTTCAGCGTGACTCGTGTTTTTTCATTCACAGTTATCAATATGAATTTGTTTACTTTTACCCAAGGGGGGGGGAGAACCATGTGTGGGGGGGGGGTTCAAGCTGCCTCTTATTAAGAAGATCTACTTTATACGTTAACAATGTGTCTCGATCTACTGTCTAAATGTATCTTGTGCTACACTGCAAAAAATGAACTTGTTTTTACAGTATAAGTATTATTGGCAGCCGAAACACCAATTTGAAACGGTAAAATGCACAGCAATAAACTGTAAAACTAGCAATTTTACAGTTTCTTACTGTTAAGTTAGAAACTTTACAGTTTATTGCAGTAAAATTTAGCTGTATTATACTGTAAAAACAATAGTATAATACCTTGCAGCAGAGGTTCCAGTTTAAAACTGTAAAATGTACGGTAATAAATTGTGAAATTAGGAATTTTGCAGTTTATTACTATAAAATTCAAAACTAAAATTTACATATTTAGAAATAAGTAAACGTACTAAATTTTGAAAATCCAAACAGGATAACGCCCTGAAAGAAACCACGAGACCAGATTGGGCACGGTCTTTGTCAAGCAGCAACTTTTTCATTTCAAAGCGGTGTGCGGTAACACAAACAGAATAGCGAGCGTTAAAAACAAATAAATTTCGAACAGATGTTAAATGCTCAGCAAGAACTATTTCCGTACTCATAAAGGATGCAAAAGAAAACACACGGCGCACGAACTATTTGCTTCACTTTAGCAGCGCTTCGACATTTTTAACAAACGATGCTTGATATTTTCGCTTTTCTAACGATTGATTCACACACGCACGATCAATACACGCAAACGCATATTTTTCTGAAAAAAAATATAAATAACGATTTGAAATAATGTGTTTTGTTCAAAATCAATACTTCAAATCCAACTTAATAAAATAGTAAAATAGTAGTGAACACAAGCGTCAAACTGTGTCCTTTAGCTCAGCAGTGTAAAATGCAAAATCAGCATTCATTACCGGCCACGGTCACACGTCGGTTGAATGATGGAATTATGGCGATTAAAAAAATACTGTCAATCGCTATCAGATCACCAGCATTAAAAATAAAGTTTTACCTTGAAGTGTACAAAAGGCATCAAATAATTAGCAATGTTTCCGCTTACAAAATCAGGACGCAGCCTTTGAACTAATAAAGCAATAATAGTAACTAGGTGACCCGTGCGGAATTCCGCAAAAAAAAAAAAAAAAACTCTAAACTTAAAATTTAATACGACAATTTTTATTGGCTTCATTTGCACAACATCGCCATCTACTGCCGTCGTTCTGACAACTTTTCAAAGAGATCAAAGACACGTTCACTTTTACAACTACTACAAAAGTGATACCCTATATTAAAATCAAATACCCAAGGCTACTACTAAACTAAATACTAACGTTATCGCAAAACTACCATAGTATTCTGAAACCATAAAAGTTACAATTAAGGTTTACCGAGCTAAGCCTTGGCTTGAAATGTCGCATTTAAAATTGATTTGAACAACAATGTAACGATTTTAACGTTTGAGCAAAAAATTTAACTTTTTCAAACTTCAATCGCTTATAAGTCGCTTAAACGTGGATTTTCGAGATTCTCGTTACGCGGCGCTAGCGGAGAAACGTTCTAAAGAACGCATTTTTTTTAATCTTTCGAATGAAATGAAAATGGAGACGATACGACAATTATTTCGGCTAGATAGAGTCAATTTTGTGCCCAAAAATTGAAGTTCGAATAAAAAACGAACCGACACTTTTTAGAGGGTGGGTCTAATTTTCGTCAATAGCCCGCGGGATAAGCTTCAAAATCATAAATTTTCTTGCAATTCGATAAAGAAATGAGCGAGTTTCGACCGGGTATAGGATTCGGCTTAGAGAAATAATATATGGAGATAATTAATAAAACACCAATCCAAGAAAATACGTTAGTTACAGTATTTAACGTATTTAGGAATTTTAACTAGACAATACATTAAAAAAATATTTCAACATTATTTTAAAATAGTAGCCACGAGTGTAATTTGCTACTACCGGTTGCTGGCGGCAAAAGAACTTTCTCAGTTTTGCTCTTTACCGCAATGCCAAACTTCCTAATAAATTGTAACTAAAAGCGCGAACTATTTTTTAAATAGATTTAATTAAAACTTAATTTACTTGTGTCTCAACTTTAAATAAAAAAACTTTTCATTTTTGCAATTCAAATTTTTTGAACAATGTCAAATTGTTATTTGTTTCCATTTTAGACCTCAACTGTCATGTAATCTCTTTTTCAGATTGGACTAAGTCTGTCACATAATGCGTCCCGGTGCTCCCCCTCCTGGGACGTCCACCGTCTCCTGCTCCTTTTAATGGTAGCACCCATGTCCTGCACACATACACGACCGCCCACACATACCTATCGCAATTCGTTATTACAAAAAACATACAGTAAACTCTCACTTATACGCCGCCTCATTTATGCGTTTTTTTCACTTATACGACGATTTTAAATGGTCTCAGCACATTCCATAGCAAAATAATGACAGTATCATTCGTTTATACGTCGCTCTAAAGATAAATATTTCACTTATGCGCCGAATTTTCTCTAAAATGTAAAAAAAAAATTATTCATTTTCTTTAAAAAATAGGCATTTTTCTTCATTTTCCTTTTCAATCTTTCGTCTTTATTGCTTACAGAAGGCTTTATCATTGTAGTTACGTTACAGTAATTGCCAAACCGTATTATTACGTCCCTTTTCTATAGAAACTTTCTTATTCATTCTCTCATTAGAACCTATGTAGCGTTTTAATCTTTAAATAGGCTTGTTCACTTATACGTCTCTCTCACTTATGCGCCTTTTTCTATTGGTCCCTTGGGCCGGCGCATAAGTGAGAGTTCACTGTAAATTGAATTCAAGATAATTCAAGTCATCACAAAAAGCATAGCTTGATTCGATACGATACGTCAAAATTGAAACTATTACAATTATTATTATTATTATCACTATTATTATTATTATTATCACTATTATTATCATTCTTATCACCATTATTATTATCATTATCATTTTATATTTTAATGGTTTATGACCGTTTTATATTGCACTCAGTAATATTGCAGTAAAACGAGAATATTTTTTTGTCTCTTTGAAACTTTCTAATTCCGAAATCCCAGTATCACGTACAAACAAATACCAAACACCTGAATTATATTTTTGGTCTGGCATTACAATCACTATTGTCAACAGAATGCGAAAAATGTGGCAACAGTAATGAATGTTCGACATTGCTTTCGAAATTCCAAGAATCTAATATGGAAGTAATAATATGGCGAAAAAATTCATCATCATCGAATATCCTTTTATCGTTCTTAATGAAATAAAGAAAAGCATCGGCGATATGTGTTCCTGAAAATGTCAGGGAATGTGTTCTATTTTGAGGAAGAATACTGAGCATAGTAAATGTTTGAGCAAACATATTCTTATTGATTCAGCATTACTGGAATGAAATTAATGACAGCTGTCGATTCTTTATGCAAGATTAATTCGGAAATATTTGCGCCTCCAAATTGTCATTGTCTTCGGAACTTGGATTGGATACTAGACATATTTTCTTTTCGATAAACTAACAATCCTTATGAGATCGAATTTCTCCCATGTTTCGGAAAATAATTGCAATTTATTTATTAGAGGTGGATACCATAAAATCTCACAATATATTTTTAACTTAGTATTTTTGGCTTCTAGTTAAATCAGAAAATCATCGTATATTTGCTTCTGAAGATCAAAAAGATTTCGTATGCAGTTTTCTCAAAAGATTAAAAAAAAAGTTGGAGTTGTTATTTTTCCTACAGTAATTGCACCTTTTTGTATCACACGTATTGTAAAACTAGAATCGTTTTTCGTACAGTTAATTAATTAATTAATAAATTTTCGAATCAATTCCCTTTATAATTTAATTTTTATAACTACCAAACACACAATCATGCTTACAAAAACTTTTTGTTTAATACAGGAAGAAACAAGAATGTTTTTCTGAATTAAAAATTTTAAAAACGGTGAATTACTGTTGATTTGTTTAACAATACATAAACCGTTGATTCTTAAACTTATATAATAGCTGGCAGCTGGACCAACTGTTAAAGACCCCTTAGAATAAGAGTTAGCGCTTTACACCATTCACACACATTCGACAAGGAAGACATGTCAAGCATGTGTCAATGATATTATTCTCAACCAACGGTAGAAACAGCAGTACACTAAAAAATGAATTGTTTTTACAGTATAATACAGCTAAATTTATAGTAATAAACTGTAAAAATTTCTAACTTTACAGTACTAAACTGTAAAATTGCTAATTTTACAGTTTATTACCGTGCATTGTATACAGAAGCGCCCCGATTGGAGGTCACGGGAGGTCACTGTGACCTCCCAATCGTTTCCGTATCGGGCACATTTTACTGACGATTCGGCAATTTGAAGACAAGATTGCAACATTTGAGATTATTAGTTTTAAGAATTGTTTTTTAAAAGATGCCTAATGTTTTTTCTCACTAAATGTTATGCATGTACGACATGTGTGCAATGTGCATGCTTGTATTTTATCATTCGGTAAAATTAGAACTTCATTGGGCAAATTGTTAATTCCCCCCCCCCCTCAAAAAAAATTGTTCGGGGTGCCCCTGATTGTATAGTTTTAAACTGAAACGTCTGCTGCCAGTATTATACTGTTGCTTTTACAGTATAGTACGCCTAAATTTTACGGCAATAAACTGTAACATTTCTAATTTTACAAAAAAGCAGGGACGTCATTTCAGGTTTTCCCAGGGGAGGGGAGGGGGGCAAAGGGTCCAAACACAATGCAATTTGATCGAAAAACATTAAAAACCACGCCCGCTTACATGCAAATGCATTGATTTCTCAAAGCCGGGGGGGGGGGGCAATTGACCCCCCTGCCCCCCCCCCCCTAAATGACGGGCCTGACAATAAGAAACTGTAAATTGCCAGTTTTAGTTGACTATTGTGCATTTTAGTTTTAAATTGGAACCTCGGCTGCCAGTTTTATACTGTAAAAACTACAGCTCATTTTTTACAGTGTAGAAACAAACATCAAATACAGTGAAACTTCTATAACTCGATACCCCAAAAGGAACACGAAAATGTGTTGAGTAAAGCGGGTGTCGACTAACCGAGGCTCCATAATTTGAACTCTGAAAGCGTATAATGTATCGCATATTTACTAGTACTTACCATTCACTAAATAAATGTTATAAAAATCATTTTCAGCTAATGACTTTTCATTTATTTCCTCTTTTCCCCTTTGAAAAACACATAACAAAATAAATAGGCCATTGTTGAATGCCATATTGAGAATAAACCCATAGTGCATCGCTACTTACTACGTAGGTTTACATAAATTTGTGTCGAATTGGAGAGGTTTTCACGCATTGAAATCAACATAAATTAACCATCGGAAAAAATAAATGTCGACTTACCGAAGTTATCGAGTTATCAGCGTGTCGAGTTATCGGAGTTTCAATGTGACATATATTTTGCTGCAATGATTCCATACTCACACGACCCATTTCAAAACGAAAAGAAAACAAACTTCAAAAAGAATACTGATTTTAAATAAAATCGTCTGCATTTTATCGGTGATGCCAATCATTAGGAATTGGTAACAATTAAACGAGAATAAATGGGAAATATTTTAATCTCTTTAATAAATATTCTAATTTTTGAACCACTTGAATAAATACTCTTAATATTTTGACCCAGTTCAAAATGTTTTTTTTTTCTTTAATCTCTTCTCAAATATATTATATTAATTTTAAAATAATATATTAGTTTAATCAACAATAAGTTAGTAAAATTGTCGTTTGCATTTTTACATTTATAAAAATTTCATTGTCAAATGATATTTTCAATTGCGCAAAAAAACATTCTATTATTCTGAGCATGAGTTGTAGTTTACTAAACGTGCAATGATGTCTTTTATAATTAAACTGTTGTTTAAAAATGAAGTGATAAAAAGAACGATATTCTTGATTTTAACAACACATCGTTTAGAAAATGCTTTTTTATGCTATTGTTTCGTCGCAAAAAAATAAGTATAATGAATTGTTTTGATAGAGACATCTACTAAAGAATTTGGATATCATATAGAGTTTTTTAAAAAGATAGGAAAGAGAAAAAAGGTTAGCAAGATTTTGGAAAATTTTTGCTAAACTCAAACGGTAAGTCACATTACTGATTAAATTTAAGAATAATGTAGTTTATAAAATTGCAATATAAATAGTACATCGTTGGTTTGAAAGTACATTTTTCAAGTCGGTGCAATTTGTTAGATAGTCGGACCTTTTTAATTATATTTTAAATGAACATTAAAATCATGCAGCTAGGAAAACTAAATGCTACTATCAAAATTTTTTTTTTTCTTTTAATAAAACCCAATCTCCAAATGTGTATGTCTGTTGTAAACTCAAAAACTACCGAACTGTTTTTGTTGAAACTTTTAGTTTGTGGTGTGGTTAATCCTGGAAAGGTTTGAAGACTGTTTCGAAAAAATCGATTAATAGTTCCTTTCTATTGGAAGTTTAATGCAGTATAATTTTTATAACGTGAATGGTAAACACTAGTAAATATGCGATACATAATACGCTTTAAGAGTTCAAATTATGGAGCCTCGATAAGTTGACAGCTACTTAGCTGCTTAATTCGACACATTTTCATGTTCCTTTGGAGTGTCAAGTATCTAGGTTTCACTGTATATGATGTTCGTTTCTACTGCTTTTTATCCCGTCGGTTGAGAATAATATCAATTGACGCACTCGTCGAATTACGATAGAATAGCATCTCGTAGCAATTGTAACGTTTCACTTGAATCCAAATTTGGGAATTTGCGATTGCATTGGTGAGTTGCGATCGTACGTGTTTCACTTGAATCCTGGCCTAAGTGACCTTTAACAGTTGGCAATCCTTGTTTGCGGCTAGTTTTACATAGGCAACCTTAGTTTATCATACTCAAAAAGAAAAAAAAACTACCTTTAATTTGATACATAAATGATGAATATACGTGACGAGGTGTAGCTATTCTGTTATCGGATTTTTACAACCACGCTCCGGAAAATCCGAACGCTTTCCTTGAGGAATACACCAAGGATTTCCTTGAAGAAAGCCTCATAAGCGGAGTGTTCGGATATCCGAGGGAATATCTCAACAGAATTCACAAAACACACGTAGAGGATTTAATCCAAGCCTGGTTCCCCAAGAAACTCCTTCGGATTTTCCGTTGCGTGTGGCTAGCCCTTAACGCTAACTTCGGCTCACTAAATTGAATCGAATGGTATTATTGTATTGAAACTAACAAATACTTTTATTGTAATCATTTTGTTAATACTCAAAAAATTTCAAACAAAAACAACTAAAAAACTACACAAATGTCAGTTCGAATTGAAAACACGTGCAAATTCAGTTCACAGTTCTAATTGCTAATTATGCAATTTTAGCATAGTAATATGTTTGCAATTTCTGTACCTCAGAACCAGAACGACGTAAGTCCAAAAATGGCCATTTTCACTTTTTTGCTTCATTGTATGTAGAATCTTATTCCACATCGACTCATCAAAACAGTATTCTATAAAACAAATTCCTTCACAATTATTTAGCAGCGTGAAAAGAGCGCGAGTCCCACCCATCCTTTGCATGTATTCGACAATCGTTTTTCCCCTCCCCTGAGAAATGACGAAAATGGACTTACGTTAGTCTGGTTCTGAGGTACAGATTTGTCGCAAAGTAAACATTTTATTCTTATTTTAAAAGGTTTTAAAACTCTAAAACTTGAATAATACCAGTAACATGCTCAACAATACAGCAATAATGCTTATGAAAAATCAGTTTAATATTTTTTACTATTATTTATATAAAAAATATCCTTTAATCTAAGTTCACTAAAACTCTTATACTTCGTTACAAACGCTTGAAACTCAACGAAATAGCGTAATTGTATTCACGGTATCTAATACTTCAGCGTTTGATGTTGCCTCGTTATGTTACACTTTCGGGACCACCCGTTCTGTGCCTGCTTTCGATATCCAGGAGTACTTCATTTTACTAAAGACAAGCATCTCGCTTCGGAAAGAGATGATCGTGATTATTTTTGGACGACAAGGCTGAGAGGGTGTTCTGTTACTACTCCGGCAGAGGCATCTTTGCTTTTTTGTTTCTTAGTGAAAGTATTAAAATTCTAGGAAACGGATTATAAACCTTTTCTATGCCGCACCAATGATTGGAGTAATTATGTTGTAATAGACCACTCTTTTCTAATATACCATGAGCATTTTCTTTTCGGATATTTTTTTTTCTTAACGTCAATACTTATTAACTGCACATTTTTCTTGTTCTTTCTTCTGTTTATTTACTAAAAAATCTTTTTTTTTCTTTAATTATAATGTTTTATTATTTATATATATATATTTTTTCTTTTTCATTTAGTTTTTTTTATTTTATTATTTATTCCTTTAATTACTTTTTTTTCATTTATTTTATTTATTTATTTATTCATTCCATTACCTTTATGTAAATATTTTACTTATATTTTTATTTTAATTTATTATTAACTGAAATTATTTTTATAAAATTGAATGTTTATTCATGTGGGTTGTTTCGTACATTTTCACATACGTCATCCCGTAATTGTTAAATTTAACATTGTTGAATATATACAAAGGGATGGCGTATTTTTGAAGAAAAAAAAATGTAATTATGTTGTAGGGAAAAAATGTGTTAATTCATTTTTCATCAACATAATCCTCAATAATTACATAAAATCAAGTATTACAAAGACACGAAAAGATATAGGATATACAGACCAGTGAATGAACACTTCCAGTGACTGAACAACTCCTAATTTTCTTTAAAAAATAAGTTTTTAAACCATTTTTCTTAGATGAATCAGTAGCAGCACGTCATTCTACTCATTTCTAAAAAGAAAATGGCTAGAAAATGCTGCGTTTGTGTTTTGTTTGGGGTGTTCATTCACTGGGTCAAGGCACCTTTTCTCCTTTGAACCCCCCCAAAAACCTGATCCAGAACCATAAAAATTGGCGAAATATCTTTTTAAATAATTACATATATCACCTAAAGTGTTTTTACTGTCATGTGGCAAATGCTACAATTTTTAACGATGCAAAAATTTTTTTGAAAAAGCAACTTCGCTTAAGTGTTCATTGACTGGTCGGTATACCCTATTCTTAGGTTTTTTTTTTTCCTTCAAAGCATGAAATATACTTCTTGACACTTTTTAGATTAGTGAAATTCAATTGAAGAGCGAAGGGGGAGGGGGGGATCGATTCCATCAAGGAACTAATTTTTTAAGGAATTTCAACGGAAGATTGGAGAGGACGAAAATATGTATACTTTTTTAAAGTTAAGAATGCTCAAAAGCTTGAAAAAAATAATAATAAGGAAATAAAAATTATAATGTAATGTTTAAAAAAACTAAATAGCCTTTCTCCCCATTTTCCACAATGCTAAATTTTTATTTTAAGATTATCAATTTTAAAAATGGGCTTGGTAAAATTTTTAAGATTCGTTTTTGATTTTCAACGCTTGTAGGAACGTTAAAAAGAGTCTCTGCATACATATATGTGTGTAGTATACAATATTACACTGTACATAGCATAACTTAAAAACCCATTTTGTTTTTCCATAATGTTGCGATTTTTAATTTTTTTTATTGAATTTATATTATTATTATTATTTCTAATAATTTATTTTCTAATTTGAAATTGCACTATATTTCTCTCTCTCTCTCTCTCTCTCGGTTTATTAAAAACACCTTTTTAACCTCAATTTTTTTACCTAAATCCTAATCAATATAATAACATTACTTACGTTGAAAAAAAAAGGTGTAAATGAACATTGCATTTCATTCATCACGTTAAATTTTAATATTTAAAAAAAAAATGTCTATGATTTATTTTAGAATGCTATTTAAAAACGACAGTTTCATGGCCTAATTTCTGTACCTCAGAACCAGACTAACGTGAGTCCATTTTCGTCATTTTTCGGTAGAGGGGAAAAACGATTGTCGAATTCATCGTTTTTCCCCTCTACTGAAAAATGACGAAAATGGACTTACGTTAGTCTGGTTCTGAGGTACAGATTTTATACGTCAAAAGGAGATCAGTTTAGTATAATCATTGTCATTTAATAGTACAATTCGAAAAATTTAATGTGACAGTTAAAAAGGTTGATAAACTTTAACATTATTATAACACCTTCTTTATTAAATACTACATCCTTTCTAACGTCACAAATTAGTTAAACTAATTTCAAATATTTTCAAAAAACTTGCACTTTAATATATTTTCCAACAAAACGGCTGGGATAAAAACCTTTTTTGCTAATGTTGCATCTGTTACGCACTCACGTCTTGCACGTCAGACGTCAAAGCAAAATCAAGTTAATAAAATCATTGTCGTTTCATTATTCTGTCGCAGGAATAAATGACAACTTTTAGAACAGAGTGAACACCCTCAAATTTTCTTTGGAGCCCTTGAAGATTTGCATGATGTGTCGTAACAATGTCACATTCAACTGTATTAGATATAATATAATGCAGACTAAAATAAAGAGTTAATGTCAACATCACAGTAGTTAACTACAGTGTGATTCAAAAGTAAATCCTGAAACTTGTCGATATATTTTTAGCAGTGTCATCACAAATACTTTGTTCAACACACCAAAATGTCTTTTCATTGTACTATTGAGGAAATTCAGTTTGTTATTCTAACAGAACAAGTTTGATTTTCTGCCAGGTTTATGCAAACATATTGACACAATAGATATTGTAGCTGTCATGATTTTATGACATTTTTAAATAACTAGTTTGACAGTTCAATGAAAATATGGATCAGGAAATTAGCAACTTTGAATTAAAACACCTTTATAAACGTTATTAAAAATAGTTCGTATTGTTTTTGCTTTTATTGCCATTGCTGCATACTTATATTTTACTGAAAAAACGAAATCAGGAAAGTAAAATGAAATGCTATGGTGTTGAGGTTGAGATGCGAAAATTCAATATGACATTCGATATGGCAGAAACATTTTCAAATTTCCTTTACCTTTATCTACAAAATTTGTAAATTGTCATTATATAACAACGCAAAAAACCCGCAACTATCAGTACAACCATCTCAATTTCAATTTTAGGAAAAGCAATTTCGATGAAAATGGAATGACAACAAGAGAAAACGTGTTGCCAGATTTTGACAAATAAAACAACAATGTAATTATTACGTAAGCTCGCGAGGGAAAAAGGAAATCAAAGAAAAATAAAAGCAAAAGTACACATTAAATGGCATCCTCCCAAACCGCGCTGCTCTTCGTCACAGACGCCAAACGCGAGCTCGCCGCCATATTGAATTCAGCATCCTTTTTCCCCCGATCCCGTTGCTCCCAGGCATCCCTTTGCTTACCTTCTTCCAACTGATCGTCCAACTCCGTCTTTGCTGCTGAGGAGGTCCTAAATTGTCAAGATAAGGTGACGATGTTGATGCGGATGACAATGCCTTTGGTGGATGAGAAACAGTCCTTTGGAAGACTTCTGCAGTTATATATATATATATGTGAGGGGGAGAGTGTTGAGTGTTAAATCACTTTTTTCCAACAGTTATGCAGCTGTCAGAACCAAAATCGAATGTACGGAAAAGCTTTTATGGTAAAATATACGTGCAGTTAATGACAACAAATCAGCTTGATTCTACGGAACTAATCGAAAAGAGCTTTGAAACTAAAAACTTGGTAACTTAACGAACGCAAGTGCTGAGTAAAAGCTAACCAAAGTAGGCAGAGAATTGGAAACGTTCTGACGGATTGGGCCGGCGACGGTTTCTGGAGCAGACTACGCGCTCCCCCTCCTCTCCCCTCCCCTCCCCACCCCCTTCGAGGCTCCCCCCTTCTGCTCTTGGGCTCCTCTTTTGTCGATCGCGTAGGGAAGGATTTTATCCCTCCCTCCTCTTCCAGATGGGGATTTTTCGGGAGAGAACATTGGGTACGCGTTTTATTATACTGGAGGAGATGTTTCATGGGGTGGTGCAGAGCACTTAGTCACGTCTGCGTTTGTATTGGCCTGGCAAATAAATGCATTGCTAGAGAGAGAGAGGGTTCCGTATACTGCGGTGCGATGCAAATATTTTCCCCCTCATCCGCTGAAGGGGCTTCGAGAAGTAATTTTGCTTGGGGGATGCTCTTTGATGAAGTATTACGCCCATCCTGCAATGTAGTGAGGCAATCGGTATGAGCTTTCCGGGTACTGTCGGCGCTGTTTGATGAACCGTTTGGGACATTTTCAACAAAAATTCGCGCACTGATGGTTTCAATATGTACAACCCGGAGCTCATTTGGAGATAATTAATAATTATTTTATTTTTCGGGGTTTTTTTGGAGTGGGGGGGGGATGCGTGGGTGTTACTGATACTGTTGTTGAGCAATTTTGTAAACTTCCATCAAGAATTTGCTCCCCGAAGTCTTTAATTTTTCAGCTACGATGATGATTTCAATATGCAGAGCCTGCCCAGAGCGCACTTACAGACAATTAATAAGAATTTTATTTTCCCCTTATTTTCTTTTTCTTTTTTTTTTAATTTTATCTATTTATGTTTATTTTTGGAAAAAAAATTTATTTTTTTTTTTAAATTCTAGTTCCTGGTGTTACTGTCACTACTTGTTGACACTTTTTAAATTTTCCGTCCAGAATTTGTTCCTTAACGTATTTAGTATGCTAAACGCACTATAAGACTTGAAGGTAATGAAATTCAGGGGACTGTCGGCGCTGTTTGATGAACCGTTTGAGATTGAGACATTTTCAGCAAAAATTCGCTCACTGATGGTTTCAATATGTCCAGCCCGTTGCTCATCCTCTTTTGGAAATAATTAATAATTATTTTATTTGTCCTTATTTCTTTCTTTCTTTCTTTCTTTTTTTTTGGAAATGCTGTGGTGTTACTGACACTATTCGTTGATCAATTTTGGAAACTTTCATCAAAAATTTGCTCCCCGTCTTAATTAGTATGAAAAACTTACCATTCTTGAAAATAATAAAATTTAAAGCTTTACCGGCACTGTTTGATGAACCATTTGAGAAATTTTCAGCGACGACAATGATTTCAATTTGCATAGCCTGCCCAGAGCGCACTTAGAGATAATTAATAAATACTTTATTTTTCTCTTATTTTATTTTTTATTTTATTTTATTTTATTTACTTATTTATTTTGTTTATTTGATCTTTTGTTTTTTTTTTTAATTCTAGCTCCTGGTATTACTGTCACTACTTGTTGACACTTTTTAAAATCTCCATCCAGAATTTCTTCCTTAACGTATTCAGTATGCAAAATACTCTTCTCCATCTCTCTCTTGAAGATAATAAATTCAAGGTTCTACCGGCAACTGGTTTGATGAGCGACTTGAAAAAAATGGAGCAACGATTTACGCATTGATGGTTTCAATATGCATGACCCAGAGCACACTTGGAATTAATCAATAATTATTTATTTTTCCTATAGTTTTATTTTGTTTTAATTAATTTATTAATTTTGAAATTCAGGCTCCTGGTGTTGCAGTCACTGCTTGTTCAGCAATTTTTGAAATTTTCATTGCGTATTTAATATACAAAATGTTCTAATCATGAACACAAAAAAATTCAAATTTTTACCGTTGTGGTTTGATGAGATAGATATTTAAGAAATTTTCAGCAAGGACTTTCGCACAGTGGCGTATCCAGGGGGGGTGCCAAGGGACCAATGCACCCCCCAAGATTTTGTAAGACTATAAAAAATGGTGGCACCGAATTTTGAAAAAACATGTAACCTTCATGTAAATTTGCTTCAGGTTTTTTCAATGAAAAATACTTTATGGACTCTGAAATATTGTCATATTATTTTCTGTTTTCGACAATAAGAAGCAAAACTAATTGTTATTCTGTAATTGTGGAAATGTAAGAGGAAAATGAGCGATGTACCCGCGCCTCTCACAAACATTGTTAGACGTTTAAGCTTCCTATTAATTGCAGATTATTTAAATGATTTAAATGTGTTTAAGCATTGCTCCTCCTCTTATTTTTTCTTTTTTAAAGATTATTTGGAACAAGTTGTCATATTATTATTTTTCATCGTAAAGAAAAAATCAACAAAACACCAGCTTATTTTTTTTTCGAAATGTGACAAATTGGATTTTTTTTAAAAAACTTATCGCACATTTAAAAAAAAATGTTTTTTATATTAACACTTACATTGAAACATTACTGCTCATTTGAGCAGTAAATTTTTACCTTGGAAAAAAGTTATCAGTTTCTACTTTCTTTTCTCATGGGATGAAATGAAAGTTTTTATTTTATTATTAAAAGTTTTATTAGAAATGAATAAATAAACAAGTTGAAATATTAATGAAGGAATGCGAATGAATGAATTAATCAATGATCACATCTGGGATTAAAAAAAAAAGGAGTAAGTAATAGCTGAAAAACAAAAACAATTTTCCAGAAAGTGCAAAATATTACAATATGTGTATGAAATTTTGAAAAAGAGTTGTATATATTCCCTTTGATTTTTCAGTCTATTTATATTTGAATCGCAATCGTTCAATCGACTATAGGTTTAAGAATATAGTTAGTATATTGCTAGGTGGATGGCGCAGAAGAGTTAAAATGTTTTAACATTCCAATTTGCCCCGTTATTTAAATCTTACCCCCACGTTCCCCAACATCTGAAGGACGTTTAAATGGACATTTTGTAGAATATGCATGAGAAAATGCGTGCATATAATCTAAGAAAAATCTTATCTTTGATGAAACAAAAATAATCATAAAATAAAACTTCATAAAAACCAAAATGTACAAAAAATTTCATTTTGGTACTCTCGGACCTTTAAAAATATTTTTTATCATACAACTGTTTTTTTTTAATTATAAATGATCTATCAATTTTCCGATGAAGACTTGAGTACTTTTGGCTTGAGATTTTTTTTCGTAATATGTTTATTGTTCTTGCATGATATTCATTTTTGTGGAAAAAAAAAATCTTTGAGCAACGTTCAATAGAAAAAATTAAATCGAAATACTGCGCTTTTAAAGTTGCACCATATTTCTTGATTTTTTTCCGTTCTCATCACAGTGTCGATGTTCGATGTGCACCCCCCATAATCAATTCCTGGATACGCCACTGCTTTCGCATAAATGGTTTCAATATGTACAGCACAGAGTGCACGTGGAATTTAATTCATTTTATTTTCATTTAATAAAAAAGTTTTGAAATTTTGTTACACGGTTTTACCGACACTGCTAGTGATTAGTTTCATCAAGAGTTAGCTCCCCAACGTGTTTAGGGTCCAAAACGCACGATTCTTAAGTATAATTAGATTCAGGGCTTTACTGGCGTTGTTTGATGCACCATTTGAGAAATTTTCCGCAAGAATTTAAGCACTGATGGTTTTAATTAAAAAAAAGTCCAAGGTACACTTAATTATTATTTTTTTTTATTAAAAATGTATTGACATTTTTTTTCATTATTTCATTTTTCATCATTAGAAAGTATTTTGGAATTTTGTTTCATTGTCTTAGATTGGCATTTACGTTCTTTTTTTTTATGTTTCGTTCTTTATTTATTTTATTTTTGAGAACTTAAGTGCCATTTTTAGGTTTCTCGATTTTTTCCAATATTTTATGCATTTTTTATGTGAAATACCAATTTTTACTTCCTTTTACGAAGTAAAGGAAGTATTGTGATCGCGAAAAAAAATTCAATCAAATTTGAGTCTAAATTTCGATTTTGTTCACCCCTGGATGAATGTTGAATAGTTTTTTCGACTTGTCAGCACGTGCATATGTACCTACCAACATATAACCAGTCGAAACATCCATTTCAACCACCCCCGAGTTAATTACGACGAGTTTTCTCGTAACGTCTGTAAGTACGTATGTGCGTATGTGTGTCGCTCGCATAACTCAAAAACTATATGCCGTAGAAACTTCTAGCTTGGTATGTAGGCTCCGAGGAGGGTCTAGTTGTGCACCTCCCCTTGTGTTTGCATTCGCATGTTCCCAAGGGGGTGTTTTACCCCTATAATGGGTGTTAATCAGTGTTAATTTCAATGTTGGCTTAAGTGATATGAATTGGCGCGACCACTTGGCGATATATTGCCAAGTTAGCGATAAATTTGGCGAAAAAATTATTTTTTAATTTGGGTTTAATTTTGGCGCTATTGGCGATATTTTGAATAAAATCCACTGAATGATGTTAAAATCGGCGATATTTCGAAAATTAATCATTGTACATAATTTTTTAGCATTTTTTCGTGGCAAACTGGGGTGTAAATGTTTGAACTGTTATCTTGCTCACTCCAAGCACTATTTTAACACTTAAGACATCTACTAAGAAATTTACACGTAAAAGGAAGTAGTGTGGGGTTCATACCAGATTTTTTAAAAATGATTTTATGCTTCAAATCACAGCTGTCTATTTTTTTTTAAAAAATCATCCTTATAAAACTAACGCGGAATAGTGGAAAAGTTAAATTCGGTATTATGAAAAAAGTTATGTTTTTTAAAAACTAAATAATAGCAATAAAAAATATTAAAAAATATCATTATTTTCCATAATAATAATAATAATAAAGGAATAAAAATAAAATGTACATAATGATGATAATAATAAAATAATAATAATAATAATAATAATAAATAATAATAATAATAATAATAATAATAATAATAATAATAATAATAATAATAATAATAATAATAATAATAATAATAATAATAATAATAATAATAATAATAATAATAATAATAATAGTAATAATAATAATAATAATAATAATAAAATTTTCGAAAATTACCACTGGGTGACCTTTTTTTAAACATAGAAGAATCACGCTACTATGAGGAAAGAAGCTACAACTGAAAATAAAAAGTTGAAATTATTTTGAAAAATTAATAATATTGTAAAACTTTTGACCTCCGACAATTTTGTGAAATGAAAGTTTTTAACGAAAATAAAAAGTTAGTTTTTTAAAATAAATTAGAGGCATTCATTTGTCGGACATCAATGCATTTTTCAGAGTGATTTTATTGTGAGTGTTGAAGTGGGCACCGTTATCGAAGTTCAACTCTTTATTTAGAAAACGATTATTTTCGGAGTAAGAAAATTAATACAATCATAATATTGTGAACTTCTAATTTTAATTACTGACAACTGCGGGGCCGAAAGTTGTGTCATTAGTTGGAGGTGTCTGCTCCAAGGTGAATCAGATCTTGGTATTTTTAACCCATTAATGCCTGACATTTTTTTTCCAAAGCTATTTTGTATACTGGTTACAAACAGAGTTTAATGGACAGGAAAAATAATGAAAAAAAATATTATGTAAAAAAATTGTTTTATTAAGGAAAGAAAAATCGTCCCTTAAAAGTTACGATAGACACCAGAGGGTTCATGCTTTTTTTACTAAATTTTTTTTGCTGCCTACAATGTAATATTTAAAAAGACATTTTTTAGAAGAAATAAAATCAGCAATTAACATAACCTGGGAAGCTGGGAATAACTTTGAAAACTTAGCTTTTTTTCTTGAGATTGCGAACGATATTATTTTTAATAAAGATCATGTTAAAACTGCTACAGAACACACTTAACAATGGTTATGTGCTTCAATCTGTAAATAACGAATTGAAACAACACCAAGGTACTGATTGAACACTATTATATGGTTGAAATGTTCATTTCGAGGAAATTCAGACCCTTTTTTGGACCGTCCCAAAAAGGGACGCTAGGCATTAATGGGTTAAGTTTATATCAATCTATTTAATAAAAAAATACCATATTAATTAATTTATATATTTCATTTTAAATACTTAACTAGTTCTTGAAATTAATGATAATGCACAGTAAATGAAACACTTACGAGTATTTTTATACTGTTAAAAATTTTCATTTCATCGATATTGACTGCTCAATTTTCATTAAAAATTAGCTTCTCAATCTCAAAACAAATACAGTAAAAGCCAGATAATTGAATCAGTGGGAAATTGAACCAGCCGCTTTAATGAATCAAAGTGTCAAAAACAAAACAAAGTAAAGCTTTATTGAATCAGTCGCCTTATTTAATCAGCCGCTGTGAAAGGCAATTTAGACTGAACTAGAAATGAATATGCTGAGGTGGTAACGAATATCATTTATTGCTGTTAAACATCAACTTATTTGGCTTTTGCCATCCTGTTACTGACACAACAACACTAACTGCTACAACTGATGCAACTGACACTCTTATACATTGACTCGTTCTTTTAAGTAAGTCCGCCGTTGCCAAAAACCCTTTTCAACTCAGTGGCCACGGCGCACTTTGCATACCTCGTCTGACGTCTGACCGTGACAGCCGTTTTGTTCTATCATAACTATTTAGAACAAATGTGATTCATATAAGCGGCGGCCATTGTATTTCAATTGCTGGTGCACTTCTTTCGGAGTCTCCTTTTCTCAAAAAAAACAAAAAAGTTCTGAAATGTAGTCGCTTTTAAAAACTCATCATTTTTCCAGACACCAGTTTCTTTCACATGTACTTCATCCTCATCTTCTTCCGAACTACTGTCGTCCCCGCTTAATCGGATAACGGATAAACGAATACCCCACTTATACGAATAAATCTTCTCGGAACCGATGCCATAGACGCAATGTTAAAGATCCCCGCTTAAACAAATACCCCGCTTAATCGAATAATATTTCTTGGGACCGACAGTATTCGTTTAAGTGCACTTAAGTGTATAAAGAGGGTTTTTTCTGAGAGTGTGGGGCCGACAGAATTGTACTGTACTTCCGGGAATAGAATTCAAAGCATTCAACTGTGACCCACGTCTTCTAATTTTATCCTTATATATGTATTTTTTAAAAATTTTACTGCTTGAAAAATTTTGCTCGGACCAACGCATAGTGATATTTTCCCCTTCTACTTAATCAAGAGAACATCAGTCTGTTCTTTTAATGTGAATCCATTTAGACACAAACTTTTTTTAAAAATCTCTTGTCGCAGAGCATGTTCAAAAAACCGTTCTTTCAGTTTGACAAAAGTTTGCTCAAATCGGACTGTTCACTAAAAAGTTAGTATCGCGATACAGGTTGTTTGAACGGCTCAAATTTGAACCAAAAATTGTTCAAATCGAAAAATCAACTATGGGAATGAGCTGTACTCGGACGAGATCTTTCCAACAAAAAAAAGTTTGTTCAAATCGAAATGTTCATTCAAAAGTTATTAGGGGGTGGGGGACAGACAGACCGACACACAAATTCCCCATCTCAATACCCTACTTTCCATTTTTTAATTTTTCAATATTTATTCTACTTTTTTATTTCTTTTTGACTTTTTTTTGGACTTGGAGATATTTTTTAGATGCATTAAGCCACTTTTAATGCTTTTTTCGTCCTTCTTTTATTTTTAACGTGAAAGTAGGCTAAAAACAGGGTGTCCGCGCACCTGGAAAGTCATGGAAAGTCAGGGAAAGTCATGGATTTCATATATGATCGAAATTGGTCATGGAGAGTCATGGATTTCAGCGAAAAATGTCCAAAAGTCATGGAAACTGACTGTTTATCATGGATTTTAGCGCTCTAAACCGGTTGTTATTTCTCCCGATCTCAATCGTCATTCTACTTCGTTATTGCAAGGTTCCCGCGACTTTGAAAAGTCCTTGAATTTCATTTGGTCTTTCAAGGGCACTGGAAAGTCCTTGAAAATTTTGAAATGTCCTTGAAAACGCCAAAAGTATTATTTTTCATAGAAAATGTGTCGAAAAATCGGCGATCTTCGAACGTTCACGATCGTGCTCCTGCAAATTTTGTCCATTGAAAAATCGGCAATCGTCGGGATTTCGAAATCGGGAGCTGTTTTTTTCAGACGAAAATTTAAAAAAAAAAAAAAAAGCATGACCCGAGAAGTTTTATTTTTGCGCATAATCGGCAATCATTGGAAAGTTCGCGGTTAAGTGCCGCGTTTTCGTTTCTCTTTACTTTTAAAACAATTTAAAAATAGGATAATCAGGATTGGATTTTTGTGCAATAGAATATCTTTAACAAGTTAAACATAAGCTTTTCTGAAAATTACTTTTTTTACTAGGATCTTAATGATTTTCTTTCAACAAAATTGAGATTTGTCTGGTGGATTAAAATTATTTTTCGAATTTTTTGCTTCCATGATCATTTTTTAAGAAATACTAGGGATAGAAATACGCGTGTAATGGGTTTTTTATAGTTTTTTTTTTTGGTTGACATTGAACACGTGTTTCGCCGAAAATGGCGTGCCATTGTCAAGACTTCAATCCTTTTGCATCCTGTAAATACTTCAATTCTTTTGATGCTCTGAAGCTATTTTTATGTTGTGTTACGTTAAATATTCTCATTGTTCATTTTATTTTAATAATTTATTTATTTTTGAACTCAATTTTTAGGTCTTCCAATTTATTGGTTTCTAATAGTTTTTAAGAAAACACCGAACTTTTAAAGAAAAAGTGCTTCCTTGACTTTTCATTTGTTTTCTTCAAACACAAAATACAGGCACGTTTTTCCTCGAGTTCGAAAAAATCGAGTAAACGCTGTAATTTCAAAAGAAAAAATCACCATTTTTTCTTGGAGGGGGGGGGGGAGAAAATAATGGGGTGGGGGATAGTATACATTTTGCATGCACAGACTGGCAAAATAGGGTGATCACCTTATTTCCGTGTCTTATTCTGAAATTATAAATTTTCTCCATAAAAAAAAAAAAGATTTGTTGTCTGATTGTTTTTATTCTTGAATAAATATAAAATGTTGGTGTCTACCATTTTTACCGTTCCTTTGAATTAACACTTGAGTAAGCCAAAGTATTCCTTCCGATGTACTTTTCCCTAAAATTTTCTTTTTCATATTGATGAAAAACATTTCACGTTTTTTAGGTTTTTCATTTTAAATCTGTAAAGAATCGGTACTATTCATCAACATTTACATCACTTTTGAAATTAATCTTGATTTTTGTGCAGACCCTTCCTTAGAAGTTATTCCTGGAAAATTTTTAAACCTCCTTAAAAAGTACTTGAATTTTATTTTTAAGATAGTGGAGGAACCTTGTATTGGGTGCAATCTGATTAGTCAATAACAGTTTCAAACAAGTTGCAGTGTTTTGACCAATCAGATGAATACTCAACGTTGAAACCCATGAGCGGCGAATTTTCTGTAACTGTACATGTGCGCGGACTTTGTCACCTGACTGACAATATAGCGAAACAATAGAGCATGTGACGCATTTATTTAATTTGAATTTCACACTTTCATATTTCTGCTTCGGGGGGTAATAAGTTGTTTTGGCTTTTAAATGCTGCTAAATCCTTGTACTCTTTTTTTTTTTTTTTTTGAATCAATAAAATGTTGCACGTAATCTGTTTCAGATATATTTAGTTAAGTTCTTTTTTTAGCTTTGGTTTAGATTAATTTGCATCGCCGAAAAAAAAAGAATATTTTCGAAAAGCAAAGGTACGCTGCCTTACACCCTGTATTGATATTTACGCTCTATTTTGATGTCAGCTTCAAATGAAATAGTTAAAATCGTAAGTCATGGAAAATTGTTCGCAAAAGTCATGGAAAGTCAGGGAAAGTCATGGATTTGAAAAGTGCAGGTTGAGCAGATACCCTGTAAAAAATGGTAATATTAAAACTTTAAAAATCAGAACACATGTTACCGTTAAAGTATGAAATCCGTTATTTTATAGAATACCTAGTTATTCCATGAAATAACTGATCGTGTCCGCTTATGGTGCAAGTTGCGCCATCAAAATGGGGGGGGGGAGGTAAATTAATTTAATTATTTATTTACATTATTTATTAATTTAAATTAGTTTTTCATTTCTTTAAGAGTATTTATTTATTTATTTATTTAGTTGTGTGCTTGGAATGTCTGGAAAGGAAAAAAAGCGATTCTATTCTGCGCATAATTCGAATTTTTAAAAAATTAATATTACTGTCATCCCCGCTTAATCTAGTAAAGGATAAACGAATACCCCGCTTATACGAATAAAATATCCCGGAACCGATGCCATAGACGTAATGTTAAAGATCCCCGCTTAACCCTACACTGCATGATTTTTTATTTTTCGTAGAAAAAAATATATGTGTTTGTCAATGTAATAAGAAAACATGGAAAAATATTTTAAAAAATGTAACTCTAATTTTTCACCCCTTTCTAATTAAAAATAGTTTTGTTGCCAAATGGCTACACCATGCATTCAACAGATAAAAATGATTTTAAATGATAGTCTTGAAATTAGTTCTTTTTTGTAAAAAAATAGAGGAATTGAACATTTGGTGCACTGTACGCTTGTAATCCTTTACATTTTGACATTTTACATTATTTTTTATATGTACTTGTACTTTCCGATGATCAATTCTGTCAAATCTGATGTCTTTTGGAGGCTCTCTCGCGCAAGCTTTCTTTCTTTTCTCTTTTTTTTTTTGGTTTGTAACTAGTTCCTCTGTAGCTAATGGTCTCTTTTTAATACGCTTTTATTAATTTCACATGTGGGTTTGTATGTATGTATGTATGTATGTAACTCTGAACGAAATATAAAATTTACGTTCTTTGCAAATATAAAAGTAATATATTTAATATTATTTTTAATACTAAAAGCTAAACTGTATTGCATATTGATGTATTATAAGTACATGTAAACTTAAGTGCGGATATTCAGTAGTTTTGAAAATCAGAGGGAAACCCGTGATGATCACAGCGCATTCCAATGTAAAAGCGTATTTTTTAGTCTTTTTTTTTTTTTTTTTCAAAACTATATTTTAAAATTATTAATGACTTTACTTGTACGTGTAAGCACAACGTTTGTGCTAACTGAAATCTAAAATGAACATGTTTTGAAGGCTTTTCCCTATTGATTTTTTGTTTGTTCACTCTGTTGAACATCAACTAAGCAGTGATAATTGCGAGGTCTTATAAACGGTAGAACAGCCGAAAGTACCACTTTTGGGTCCGCATGATTATATTATACCTTCCAAAAAGAGAAAGAAGCTAGCGCGAAACATAAACAAAGCACATACTTTATGAACTATAGAGATGAATAGAAGTGTTCTCTGGATGCTTACTGCATAATGTTGCCAAATGGCTACAAACGTGTATTATGTCTTAGATTTTTTCCAAATAATTATTTTGATGTAAAACGTATATTAAACGAAAGACAAATGTTTGTTTTATTCATGTTATTTTTTTAAAAGAAGAAGAAAAATATTTCATTGTAAAAAATAATTTCAAAACATGGTAGTTTGAGTGATTTTAAAAGCAATCCATATGGATTCATTTAAGAGCATGTAACAGACCAGTGCTACCATGTATGGAGGATAAATGGTGATAATTGCTTTAAATATACTCAATACTTGCTTTTTATGCATTGATATGCCTTATAACTACATTCTGCTATTCATAAGGAGGACAAATTGTCCATGTTGCCAATTGGCAACACCATGCAGTGTAGGGTTAATCGAATACATACCCCGTTTAATGGAATAATATTTCTTGGAACCGACAGTATTCGTTTAAGAGGGGCCGACAGTATATAAAAAATAATAGCTATAATTTAAAAAAACTAAATAAATAATATTAAAAAAATAAATCAATAATATATTTTTAAAAATAAATAAAATAAAAAAGAGGAGGGAAAAATAAAAAGCACAAGAGGGTTGTGAAATATTTGGGGGGAGTGAGAATTTGCGATATTGAGCTTGTGGGGATGGGCACCCCTGCGTGTCCGTTAAAGTGTAAAAATCTCTTGTATTTCATGATTTAACTAGTTATTTCATAGAATAATGATATGCAACCCGTTAAAGTGAAAAATAATCTGTATCATATACACTGCGATGCAAAAGTTTAGACAAAATGCAAATATATGAATAAAAAGAAAACTTCATTTCTACAGTAGGTACACAATATAGTCCCAAATACGTGTCTGGAGTTTTGAAAAATATAACCGAAACGAAAATCGGAAATTACAAAAGACATTTTTTTTCACTGCTGCAAAAGTTTAGACAAAAGTCAGATTTTATGCAAATATCCCTTGAAATGTGATTGGTGGAGGTAAGGCGGGACTTTATTATTCGAATATAAAGTTCAGAGATTGCTGAATGAATAATAAAAATCTCAAAAGCTCTGTAAATCGCGTGTAAAGAAGATGAGAAAGTTTCGAAGCCGAAATTTGAAAATGACCCTATTTTATTAAATTTTTGTCTTTTAAATCGGCTCTAGTATGGTAGTATATTGTTTTTTACTTCGTGGAGAGCAAATTCAGACATGCGTGTCGATCAAAAAGCACAAGAAAAATTATATTTCTTAAGGATGAAGGAGTTGAAGAAACGGTTCGAACTGACGATTCGCCTCTTAAGCCTACAAAACTTCAACCTGGGTCAAAAACAGCACGTAACAGCATAAGTAGATGAACAACTGAATCGGAATGCATAAAAAAAAACAAAGAATTGTGCTTGAGCCTTTTCGGACAGAGTGTTCCAAATAAGCAAGATTTTAATGGGAAAAGCTGCATATGTATCATCGTGACTAAAAAATGAATGTCACTTTCTCTGATGAAAATTATTAAAATTGGGATGGCCTAGATGGATTATAATTCTATTAGCGGGACTTGAGAAAAGATCCAGTGATCATATGTTGCGCTGCTTTTACCATTACAGTCTTGCTTATTTGGAACACTATGTCTGAAAAGGCTCAAGCACAATTCTTTGTTTTTTTAATGCATTCCGATTTAGTTGTTCATCTACTTATGCTGTCAGGTGCTGTTTTTGACCCAGGTAGAAGTTTTGTAGGATTAAGGGGCGAATCGTCAGTTCGAACCGTTTCTTCAATTCCTTCATCCTTAAGAAATATAATTTTTCTTGGGCTTTTTGATCGATACACATGTCTGAATTTGATATTCACGAAGTAAAAAACAATGTACTACCATACTAGAGCCGATTTAAAACACAAAAAGGGGGTCATTTTCAAATTTCGGCTTCGAAACTTTCTCTTCTTCTTTACACGCGATTTACAGAGCTTTTGAGATTTTTATTATTCATTCAGCAATCTCTGAACTTTATATTCGAATAATAAAGTCCCGCCTTACCTCCACCAATCACATTTCAAGGGATATTTGCATAAATTCTGACTTTTGTCTAAATTTTTGCAGCAGTGAAAAAAAAATGTCTTTGGTAATTTCCTATTTTCGTTTCGGTTATATTTTTCAAAACTCCAGACACGTATTTGGGACCATATTGTGTACCTACTTTAGAAATTTGAAAGTATTTCACTAAATAGTTTTCTTTTTATTCACATATTTGCATTTTATTAAACTTTTGCATCGCAGTGTATCTCGCTTTTTAGTATAAGGTACATATACGTTTCGTTTAAGAATATGGAAAGTATGTAAAACCCAGTGTGTCAACAAAAAATGTTTTTGTTTTAGAAATAATGTTGTTTTTAACTCCAAGTGTCATTTTAGTAATCCTTGTTGTAACAAAGGATTTTATGATACGTTTCTATAAATACCGTTTATACTCTGCATAAATTAGATAAATTGCTTCGTTTTCATTTTAACTGTCTATCATTACATTTTAATTGTCTATCATTACATTTTAATTGTCTATCATTACATTTTAATTGTCTATCATTACATTTTAATTGTCTATCATTAGTTTATTTATAGAGTATCTAGTTATTTCATAGAATAACTGGTTAAAGTATTAAATTATTGACTTATTACACACCTTAACGGACACGATCAGTTATTTCATGGAATAACTAGGTATCCTGTGAAATAACTGCATTATATATACTTTAACGGTAACGTAAATATATTTTTCAATTTAATTTTATTTTTGCACCCCTTGAACTCTCTCCGGGCACTCGTGAACATAAAGAAGAGCTTAATATCCTTCGTAGCGTGCTTTGTAGTTTAAGTATTTTGTAGTTTGTTCTATGTTTAAAATAAATTTCATTTTATTATTTAATATTAATAATTATTAAAAATGATAATGTCAAAAAAAGTATTAAACAAATGTTTTAAAAAAATATGTTCTTTTAAAAGCCAAGAGGTAAAAGTGCACCCCTTAAACTCCCAGTAAGCATTCATGGACATAAACAAAAGATTAGTGTCGTTTTTTTTTTTTTTTGGTGTACTTAGTAGTTTAAGTATTGTGTCGGTTCGTTGCGTCTTTGAAATAAATTTAATTTTCCTTAAATAATGTTAATATTTACTGAAACATGATAATATCTAAAAATTAATAAGTTAATATTATTTTTGAAAAATCAGTTTAATTTTTTTTTTTAAAACCATGGGTGAAAGGGAACCCCCATTTCCCACGATCATGAACAAAACTTGAGATTAATAATTTTCACGATGTATTTTGTAGCTCTTAAAATATCTGTGTAGTTTATGCGTTTTAATATATAATTTAATTTTGTTTTAAAAAACTAGGGAGTGAAATTGCTCCACTCAATCGGTGTTTGTGGACATAAACATGAGGTTAATAATTTTCGTGATGTATTTTGCAGTTCAAAGTATTTTGTTGTCTTTCCTTGCTCAATGATTTTTTTTTACTTCATTTTTTAAAATTCAGGGGTGAAAGTACACCCCCATGGCGGAACTCATAAACATGAGATTAATATTTTCGTGATTGTAGTTTACTACAAATTTTACGAATATTCGCCACAAGAAAGGATTCAAAAGTTGAAAGATTGAAAGAATTCACTTTTTAATTTTTTTTTTTTTTTAATTTCTCGCCTGAGAATATTTAGGAACATTAAAATTATTTGAAGGAATATAAAAATTATGATGCCAAATAAAGCAATGACATCAAACAGATGAAATGTATTTCGTCAAAGGGTCATTCCATAGTGACTAACGTAAAATTCAGAGCTGAATTTGTAACTGTTTTTACTTGAAACTTAAAGGATAAAAAATATGTTTAGTTATGCTGGTGGATTTACAATGTACATGGTATCTATGTATCATTTCTGCTAAGAATTTAAAGCAAAATTACTGACAGTAGATATTTTTGTCAACAAAAATAGCAGCGTGACTAACGTAACATTTTTGCAACCCTGAAAATTAATGTTCATGTTGTGAGGCAAAAATTTCTCAAAGTTAAGCAATTGTTAAAAATTGAATGATACATTTGAAAAATGTGTAAAGTTGGCTTTTAAAAACATGAAACAAATTTGTTAAATCTTAATGTTTTGTAGTCTTAAGTGTCACCTTTACTCAAGATGGAGTGTGACTAACGTAACGTGACTAACGTAACGTAACTAACGTAACCATTGAATAACAAGGAGTAAACACACTACAAACTATTTCTTATGACTAATCTCAGTGATAATTACAATATTTTTTCAAATTTTTTTAACTTCTTATACTGTATGATTTTCATTTATTTATTTATTTATTTTTTGATGCTTTTTTCAACTTCGTTTTTTTTTCTTCGACTGAGGTTGACATTTCCATGGAATGACCTCAAAATGATGTATCAAAGATCCACCAATATTTTTATGGGTCTTATTTCTCATTGCGTCAGCTACTGTACTCGTGTAAGATTTGCACCAGTCAGAATCAATTAAACCATGTTTTTTTTTCCTTCGTTCTCTCTTTTTTTTTCATTTATTTATTTATTTATTTAATTTAAAAGTAGTTTCCAGTAATCGCTACAAACTACTATTTTTTGTATTGCGCTACTCGCTACTCTACTTGTTTTAAAAAGTAGTGCGCTACACTACTAACTAAAACGTTGTACTACAGTAGTTTCGCTACTTGTAGCGCGCTACTTCCGACCACTGCGCCTAACCAAGGTTGGGTCCCGAACCCAGCGACATATTGAATTTTGAAAAGGTTGCAAATTTTTATATATTGAAATTGAATATTTTCTTGGTCGAAATTTAACATAAATATATAGGGGGGTGTGGGGCAAAGTGAAATAGTAAAATATTTTTGAAGTTTGCCACGCCGCCTATCCAGCAACATCATAACAAAGTTCCTAGACATTAGTAGCCTCGTGTCAAAACATAAATAGCTCTAAAAATCAACGAAAAAAATTATGCAATTCACTTTCAAAATTTGATACCTTTATTGTAAAGTTCGTGGTTTTTCAAAAATAATTCTTGTAGATTTAAAATAATAAAATTTTTGTAATTAACATTTTAGGTATTAATTGAGATCGACTGATGTCCTTGTCCAGTAGAGTCCTTATTTAGTTTATATTAGTCACGTTTTTATTTTAAATGTTCAATGTAATTTGTCAAGAGCATGCGGGGCGAAGTGAAATAGTTAATTTTGTTTAGTTTTGCATTTATTTACCAAAACACGTATGTATTTATTTATTAATTTATTCACATTCTTTTCATATTAATTCACTTATTTATTTATTCATTTACTTATTTTGTTGTTAATTCTCTATTTTGTTCACTTTTTCGTTTATTTACGCATTCATTTGATGAAAACTACCGTAAATCCTCAAATGGTAAATGTTTCATTACAAAAATATTGTATTTTCACTTTGCTACATGGTTTTTTGAGGTGGAAATTTGTCACCTTTTTTTGAAGGTGCAAATTAACTCCTAAAAAGGAAAAATATTTCCCCGCAAGTTGTATCTCAAAATACATTATTCCTTATTTATGTATAATATTTTCTAGAACAAATTTCCAATTTATTCATTTTCAAATAGGTGCGTTATCTTAGCTATTTCACTTTGCCCCACATTCCCCTACATAGCTCAAATATTTGAATACAAGATTCTTAAACAATAGTAGTAATTTTATGAAGTAAAACGCAAAGGGTTTACACCATGCGCCCAAAGTTGTTTCAGTCGTCTTGAAAAATGGAATTTTGAAGTAGATACCCAAGTAGCATCAACTCATCGGATTTTGCTCGGCCGATCATCGAACTCCTCGTAAACTGATCCCATAACGCACGATGATATCGTTCCGATCAGTATCCAAGCACGGTTTTCGATGAGCTAATTTTCATCGGAAAGTGATATCCTTCCGATCAACTTTCCCGGTGAAAATAAGCCGATCTGTATTCCATCGGAAAACAATATCCTTCCGATCAAGTTTCCCGATGAAAATATGCCGAGCTATATTCCATTGGAAAACGATATCCTTCCGATCAAATTTCCCGATGAAAATATGCCGAGCTGTATTCCATCGGGAAACAATATCGGTTCGATCAAATTTTCCGATGAAAATTAGCCGAGCTATATTTCCTTGGAAAACTATATCCATCCGATCAGATTTCCCGATGAAAAAATGCCGAGCTATATTCCATCGGAAAACGATATCCTTCCGATCAAATTTCCAGATGAAAATATGCCGAGCTGTATTCCATTGGGAAACAATATCGGTTCGTTCAAATTTCCCGATGAAAATTAGCCGAGCTATGTTTTATCGGAAAACTATATACTTCCGATCAAATTTCCCGATGAAAATACGCCAAGCTACAGATTTCATCGGAAAGAGGTCGTAATGATCAAAGTTTCCGATGAAATTTTTCTAATTTCAAATTGTTATTAAATATGCAGTGTTGGTCTCATTAATCGTCGATTTGGTGGCGTGGTGGTAGAGCGTCGGCTTTCCGCGCCGATAACCCGGGTTCGATCCTAGAGTTGGTCATCCTGGTAATGGCATTCCGCCGATTCTGTTACTTCGTGAAAGAGTGGATGCTTAATTGGGGGATCGCACTAAGTCTGCAAAAGGTTGTGCCTCTACTGCAGCCCCATTTGAAAGAAAAAGGAAATGATCCAAAATTCATCGCCACGGGACTACACTGCTCGTATTTTGATCCAACTCTCATCGTATTTTGATCCAAGATTCATCGCCACGGAACTACACTGCTCGTATATTGATCCAACTCTCTCATCTGATCTCATCGTATTTTCATCCAAAATTAATCCTTTCTTCATCGCTACGAGCTACACTGCTCGTATATTGATCTAAATCATATCGTATTTTCATCCTAAATTCAACGCCACGGAACAGCACTGCTCGCGTATTGATCTAAATCACATCGTATTTTCATCCAAAATTGATCCTGTATTCATCAGCACGGGACTGCACTACTCGTAAATTGCTCCAAATCCCATCGTATTTCGAGCAAAACTCATCGGATTTTGCTGCTCGGATTCTGTTTGGCCGATATTGGAGCAATTCCCGATGAGAACTCATCGGAATCCGATCATCGGTCGATGAGAATTTCATCGGGTTTCGATGAATGGCCGATCATCGGCCGATGAGATTGTGCTGCTGGGTACAATGCTAAAAACTTACAAACTATGAACATCAAAGTTTTGAATAAGTTTTGCATTTTTTTTTTTTTTTTTTTCAGAAATTAGGAGCTAGGATACAACAATAAATTACATGAACAATTAAAATGAATTTAGAAAAGACACAGCACAAAAGAAAATTTTTACTCTCCAAAGTTGGGGAAGGAATTCTTTTCCTGCCTAAAAAAATTTTGAAGGAGAAAGAATTGTCAATTTTTTGGTCATATATATTAAATGTTGTAACAATCAATTGGTTGAAGATAAGATACAGTTGTGTAAAGGACATTGTTGTCACAATCTTTATATTATTAATCAAGACTCAATGTTAAATAAGATTATTCAACAAAAAATATATGTTTGAAAACAGTCTAAAGAGTCGGAGGCCTTGTAGTTTCAGGGGTTGGAGTCGGCCATTTTGTCCGCCGAATCTGCATCTCTAGCAAGAAGTCGGAGTCTGGGACTTGAAAATCCCAGTAGCCGGAGTAGGAATCATTTCACACCCAACTACGCAGCATTCTTTTTTTTTAAAGCAATAATAACAATGATGAATTAATAAATTGTTTGCAATTGTCACTGTTCCAAAAATATGTATATAAAAATTAAATTTTGACATTTAAATTCAAATTATATTTTGTCACAATGACGAATTGTGACAGATGTGTGTGCGTGTCGCCGTGTGTTGGCATGTATATCTGTTTGTATGTATGTATATATGCGTGTGTAGGTGGTCATGTGTGTGTGTGTGTGTGCAGGACAATAGCGCCACCACCCGAAGGAACAGGGATTGGTGGACATCCTAGGAGGTGAAGCACCGGTAAGCACCCTACGGTGGACACCAGTGCTGGTATACGATAGAACACCGGAACGTGCCCTGTTGCATACTCCAAGGGTCAATCTGTAAAAGAGACCACACGACATCTGATGTTCAAAATAAAAATAAATAGCAATTTGTCATTTCTCAAAAGAAAAAAAAATTGCCCTGTCATCGAAAACTTTATTGCTGTCAAAAAATGATGTCGCACTTTTTTTCAACACATTTTTGTTCCTCCTCCTCTGCCCAGAAATGTCACAATCAACCTTACGTCCCCTCTCCCCTTTGTCACATGCCATGCTGGTTTTTCATAACACATTCGAAAAAAATGAGTGATGTCACACTTCTTGCTACCCTCTCACGCCTTAATGTCACAAACTGTCACAATTTCACAAACTCTTTCCCCCTCGAAGCATGACATCATTTGTGGACATCCCCGAATGAAAACTATTATCCAATAAAAACGTGTGCCATACTTTTTGCTTATTAGTGAAAAAAAATTATAACTTCACTGTTTCAGAAGATAACTTTGACATCATATGTGTATGTGTGTCATTTCCTTCAATAAAAAGCTAATTTTTTCTCTTTCATTTTTAATGACAAGGAAAAAAAACCCTGCTTTTTCAATAACGAAGCATATTTTTCCCTTCCATTTTAATAGAGAAATAAATTTATCCCACCATTTTTAATAATGGGAATAAATTTATCCTTCATTTTTAATAAAGAAATTTATCCCTTCCGAGCGCTACAATCCTACAGCGCACTCACCATATATTAAAACAACCCATACAAACCACTTTTTCCCTTCGCAGTGTGACTAAGCCTTGTTCTGATTGTGATATGACCCCCACCCTCCGTCCCTTTCCTATAAGTCGTTAAATTCCCCATATATTTCCCTCCATATCCCCCGTTGAAAAGGGAGGGGAAGGCAAGTTTGGCGCACGCTTGCCATTCCATTGGCGGTATCGATCGAGCCACTTGGCGCGGTTATTGGTGCATGCAGAATTCGTTCTCTGTTGAGTTTCCCTTGTATCGACCGGTTCCATTGCACCTGAATTAATGATTAGAATAACCTAGGCGTCGGCTGTTTTGCCCAATTTTAGTCGAAAAAAAAATTTTACGTCTGAATTTTTCTTCGTTCTACATATCTTCTTTTTTACTTTGCGTAACTTTTTCTGGACATATTTTATTCGACTTCCGATTTTCTCGACTGTATTCGAACATGGCAGGATAAGACATGACAGTTATTGAGGGATGAAATTAGTAACTTTGAAAATTAAGGGTTGTAGAAAAGGCTTGCGGGTGGTGCGGGGGAAGGAGTAGAACGACCAACAGAACGTTGGAGTGAATTGAACCACCGTTTCTCAGCCTTTTTTGACCCTCGGACCCGCAAGAGCTTTTGATTAAAAAAAAAAAAAAAAACACGGATCGGTAAGATCCCCCTTTTAAAAAAAAAAAAAGCTCGGAAACTTTTTTTTTCTCTCTCTTTTTTATTTTTTTTTTTTTTTTTTGCAAAATAATAATAATAAACTGATTAATAAAGACATGAAAAAACTTTTATTTTTGCTAAAGAACTGCTGCAAAAAATATTTTAATGTTTAGAATAAGAGAAGTAATTCTTGAAATAACTATGCTAAAGATTGCCCGAAATTAACCACAAATTTCAAGCAAGAGATGTCTTTTAAGACATTATTATCGTTATTACGGTTTTTTCTTTCTTTTCTTCTGCCTTCTTCTTCTCGCTCTCTCTCTCTCTCTCTCTCTCTCTCTCTCTCGCTCTCTTTTCTAAGGAAATTTTTGCATCGTGGAAGAGTCAAACTCTCTGAGGACTGGTCAAATTTTTCTGCGGACTGGTGCCGGACCACCGATTGAGAATCGCTGGGTTGGATAGTTAAAATCCCCGGTTTTAGCCAATTTTCCTACAAATGTTAAACAAATTATGACAACCAAACTTCAGGTTTTTGCAATGAAATATTGCAGCCAGGAATTCACTCTAGGATTCTTGTAATTAGGGATGCACCGATTAATCGGTCATAATCGGCAAAATTTTGCCGATTAATCGGTGGGAAAATTTGTTTTTAACATTAACTTTAAACTATACTTTAGCCAAGAAACTATGATGAATAATTTTACTAACACAAAATAAATGTAATTTTCTGCAATTATCACTATAAAATGTAGTATAAAAGGGTACAGAGTAAAACAAAACAAGTGGTTTATACAGTCCGTAAAACTGAATGGAATATTAAAAGAGAACCCTAACAACTAATATTCATCTGAGACTATTAGGAATAATTCAATTCCCGAATTTTTACATTGGAATGCGAAAACATGAGTATTTCGTGCAATACACCGCCAACTCGGTTATTTCGATCCATGGACTGTAGTTTCGCGCTTATTATGCACTCATCAGCGTGGAATGCGAAAGTAACCGAGTTGGAGGCAAAAATTCACTTTTGAGCAAAGAGAGCCAAAAGACTGGTAGCTAATATGAAATTAGAATACCAGCGAGCGACCGCACTTGGTACGGTACAATTCGTAAATTTTAAGGCAGAGCTCGGGTATAAAGCAGTGAGTAACCGCTTCTAAGCAAGCTTTAGCTCTTGCTTATTAGCTACCAGTTTTTTTGACTCTCTTTGCTCTATAAGAGGATTTTTGCCTCCAACTCGGTTATTTTCGTATTCCATGCTGATGAGTGCATGAAACTGCAGTCCATGGATCAAAATAACCGAGTTGGCGGTGTATTGCATGTTCTTGCCTTAACCCTTGCTTTGGAACGGTTACTCACTGCTTTATGAGTATTTTATTTTATTTATAATCAGTCAAATTTTGTAGATAAACTAAACCAATAAATATGCTTTGAATAAAGTCACTTTAAGTAATGAGCTTTGAATAAAAAGCTATGATGAATAAATGGAAATAAATAATTTTCTGCAAACATAAGTATAACACGTAGTACGAAAGTATAGTGAAGAAAAACAAAACAAATAGTTAAAAGAATGAAGCAAAACAACATATCCTCACAATTGGTATAAACTTTTATTAATCTATTTTTCCTGTTTTGAATAAATATACACATATAAACAATATTGCAACATTTTTCATATGTCAATACTTCTCTTCTTAGTGTAGTGCTTTTTGAAAACCTCCTATTTTCACAAAGAATAAAAGTCTTAAATTAAATAACTACCACAATAATTGAAATTTTTTTCATTAAAACCCATCCTGAATTAATGTGCTTTAATTTCTTTAATTTTCATGTCTAGTTAAAATAATTAACAATGTCCAAAGAAATTCGATTAAATTTTTGAAATTATTTTGTGAAAATGAGGAAAAAAAATCTTCGCCGAGAGAAATTAATCAGCAACTATTTCTAAAATCGGAAAAGAAAAAAAACTGCTAAAAATACTAAAAGTAGGTCTTTTGCATTGGTAATCAAATAAAAGAGCTTACTTCAACAGTAAGTCATCCACGTTATTTTGGAAATTTGTACCAACAAAAATTTTTCACATTTATTTACTTTAGCCTTCTGGTGCTTATGTAGATTTGGTTCAAAATACGTTTCTAAACAAATATTTTTTGTCATGTATGCATAAAAATCTAAATATCGTTGAACGTTAATTGCACTTAAAACACTTAAAATTAAAGACTTAGTAAAAAAGATAGACTCATAAACCACATTAAGTACAGACTGTTTACTTTTTAGAATAGAAATATTTCATGTTATAGGTTTCTATTTTAAGCATAACTCAACTGACAGAACCTATGAGTGTTTATTATAACGATAACTCTTTTGTTCGGATGTTTCTCCTTTATTATCATTTTAAGTTCAATCACTCCGATTTACGATATAAAATGTTTTATTTGGATAAGAACTGCATAGTGATCCAACAAATAATCTGTTTTTTACTTTGTGCAAATTTTCAGTTTGTTGGAAAATTACAAATGTGGCACGCTGAGCTTTTTCTGTCCACATAGTGGCCCTCTCCCAAAAAAGGTTGGTCACCCCTGGTAGAATCATGCATAGCCGTCACAGAGTCAATACTAATACACAGTAAATACTAAAGCATTTTTTAGACTAAAAATTTATAAATTCCTTATGTTTGCATTCAAATATAAAAACACGGAAAATAACTCAATTCCGGTAGCTTTTAATTGTGAGTTTTAATCTTTATGTAATGTAAGAAAAATTGGAGGAAATAAATACTTAAAGCCCACGATTATGCAAAAACTGCGGGTGATGGAATATTTCTGATCGGATATTTAAAATCAGGGTCAAAAATTCCCCGAGAAGCCTTATAAATGTTTCAGTTCTAGCAAAATCTTTGTTAACCAGTGTTATGTATTGTACCAGCAAAGGACAAAGGATTTCAATCCCCATGTAAAAACTTTGTTTCTGGACAAATACACAGGAAATATTAACATCACAAAGAGAAGACAATAACATCCAGGGGGCGGTGGTAATCGAGCCCCGCTACTTCTTTTACTGTGTTCAAGCAGGGTCAGAGCAAGTGTTTCCTCCTCTCGTCCACGGAGGCCCTTTAATCAACCAAGTCAAAAAATTTTCCTTTCAAGCTTAATTCAATCGCTATTTCAATCCGTGACGATTTTTCCCATTCACATTATTGAAAGCGGGAGAATTGAACCATTACAGTTATTATTATTGTTTTGGTGAATCGTAGCCTGATTAAATGAATTGAAATTGAGGAGTAATTCCCACATTCAAAACTTACAATTTCTGCAATCTTAAAGCATTATAATTTGTTACATTTACAAATTTCGATCAAATATTAATGTGTCTCATTCTCAGGGTGTTCTAAAAAATCTTTGAATTTAAAGATAAAACTTGGATACTATTTTTAAAAAAAATCAAAAGTTGATACTTCAAACTTTCGATGCCCTTATTTTTCTTCCGCACAATTTAGATTTCCCTTTCAGTCTTTGTTCCTTATTTAGAACGCATTTTGTCCATTAAAGAAAAGAAAAACACTTTTATATTTTTGTTATTAAGGAGAAAAAAAGAATTAAATTTTATTAATTTTTGTTGTTTTAAGATTCATATTTCTTCGAAAATATGGCAATAACAACTATGATCCTAGCGGAAAGATGGCGTGCTCTCCTGGAGAAGAGATGGAAATGTTTGTGTTCGGCTATCAAAATTTAAAGGCAAGTGTTTACACTTTTAAAAAAATTGCATTTATTTTTGTCACTAATTTTAATTCATAACAGCATCATGGTCGAAAACTGTTTGTTCTGTAAGTTTCTGTTGTTATGAAAAAATATGAAATGATCCATTTTTAAAATATAATTTAAAATCGTTGTGTTACGCCTAGCTAGTAATAAAAGAAATTCCGAATGATGTTGAATAGCAATGGCCATCTTTTTTTTTTATTGTTTAATTCAAACCTTGGTACAAAATATATGTGCATAAATGTTGCACATAATAAAATACATTGTTTTCATGTTAGTTTGAAACAATCTTTGCACTTTAAAAAAAATAAACTCCAAGATAAACTAACTGTTGAATAATTTATGCTAATTGGGTATTTTTTGTTGTTCAAGCAGTTTGTGTAGAGTGGTGATTTAGCGTTTTTTTATTATAAAATGATCAGCATTTGAGATTTTTATTGCATTTATCCGTTTTTAAAATGATAAATAATAAATGAGTGGCATTTAATAAATATTTAAATTTTTTAAGTTTTCAAATTTTTTTTGTTAGCGTTTGTAGCGTTGTTGTCTCGATCTTAGATCAACAATTTTTTTCATAAACTAAAGTTTTAATTCTTCTTTCTGTGTTGTTTTTTGAAATGTTTTTAACACAGAAGTGCAAATTTACTCAAACTTTACAAAATTTAATTTATGTTTATGCTTTATAAATATTGCTACAGTCATTGTATTATCGTAAGTGACATGATCGCTAAAGCTATTTTTATTTTGTATCAAATAACTGCATAAGACTTAAAGGTCACTTAAATTTTAAAATTACCCAATTATATTATGATTTTATTTTATCGAAGTATATTGCAACTATGAAAGTAAATATTGAATGTTATTTAAGGTACAATTTAAAACTTTTTTTTTGAATTGCATTCGTTATTATTTTTTAAAATGGAATTTGTTTATGAATAGTATTTATAAAAATTACTTAAAAAAATAATAAAAAATAAAATAATATAAAGCTTAATTATAGCTTCAGCTTAAGAAAACTTTTATTTATATGTTTCCCCAAAAAACATCTTTTATCATAACAATCAGAAACATTAATAAAACCAGTGTTATTTGGCTCAAATTTGTTATGAAATTTCGTATTGTGTGTTTGTAATTTGCAATGTGAATTTGAACCTTGTCAGGTTTTACTTGAATGCAATTCAATGGAACTATTATTTTTAATTGATAATGTATTTACAAGAGTTGAGAAGTTACTTCAGGAATTTCATACGTTTGTAATCATTGAACTTGTTGTTAACTTATTGAATTTTTTTGCAATGTTTCCTTTGAAAAGACATTTAAGTACACTTTGCTATTGTTGGCATTGGACTAACTTCAAAAAAAAAAAACGTTATTTCATACACATGTTTCTTGTAAAATTGTAAACAAACAACAATGCTTCACAAAAAAAATTTGTTTCAACAATGCTTGGTTTTAACAAGCCTGTTTTTTTTTAATCATTATACTTTAGCCAAGCTTTCTTCCACAACAATCTCAATAACCCTCTCGCTGCATGTTTTTTCAATTGAAACAGGTTTAAAAATTGAGCTTTTTTTATTGCATCCTATTTTAAAATCTGCATATTTTAGAGTTAAAATGAGCACTCTTTTTGTAAAAGAATCTTTATTTTTCAATATAGAATTAGATTGTAGAAAAAGGTTGTCAGGATATTGAAAATCTTGCATATTTTGTAGAAATGTGGGCAACTAGCAAAATCTGTTAGTTTACGTTTAAATAAGCAATTAAGCATCACAAAAAAGTTGAATTGATAATATGAACGGGAAACACTACAAATAATGATAACTTGGTTTTGCAGTGTTGAATTTGTTTGTTTTGCATTCATTTCCAGCTATCATTTTAATTTGTAGCAATGTGTATACTTCTATATTTTACCGTTACGTTTTTGTCCTTACAATGAACTTTTAATCATCATCAACCAGGGTCGGGTTTTTGACGTCAAACACCAGTTTTTGACATGACATGTCAAAAACGTCGAAAATCTGTCGAAAACGTCAAGAACCTGTCTAAAACTCAAATGCAGTGGTTATTGAGATTTTTTATAAACATATAAGGTTTCTCATATATTTTACCGTTATGTTTTTGTCCTTATAATGAACTATTAATCAACATCAACTCATCAACCTTAAAGAAGTTTTCTAAATTTTAATGCATGTTTTTTTCTTCTTCGTGCTTCTTATTTTTGCAGAAAGGGTTTGTTAACTTTCGAATTTTGGATGGGGTTTGCAAGTGGAAAAAGGTTGGGAACAGCTGAATTAGAGGATGTAGTGAATGTTTGAGAACACTATTTACAAACCTAAGTGCCAAATATGATGCTTAAAATTTTAGATTGTATTGAGATCATTCTTTCCTAATTTATCCCTTCACCCCATACTCGAATCCTTCGTAAATGTTTTTTTTTCTGCAGAACTCAAGACTGGATAAATTTTTAAGAAATTAAACAAGTGTTGTGGTTTTACATTGCTCATTGATTAATTTTTAAAAAATATTTCATAATTTTTAAATCTATGGTTTTCGAAACAATATTGCACTAAAATTGATTGACGCACTGTTGAGAAAACAAGAACTAATACTGCAACTGAGCGCGTTTTTTTAACGATAAATTAAGTGTGGGCGTCAGAAAAATTGCAATTAAGTTTGAAGATTTTAAAATTTATTCATTTATATGTGAAGTATAATTTAACAAATTCTTGCGAAAAATTTCGTGACATTTTTAACAATGACAGCCACCAACCGAAAACAAATCATTCTAATGAAAAATGAAGAATAAAATAATATTATTGAACTATGTATAATATTATTTTATTCTATGTGTAGTAAATACACCTAATTCTTTGATGCATTATTACCTTAGAATTATATTTAAGTTAAAATTATTAAGATATGTATCAACAGACTCGAATAATAGACACATGCGCAAACACTGTTTGCAAAAAGTTTTCAAAATTTGATGGCAGTTTTGACACTTTAAAAATATACTTTTTTCTTCATTCAGTTTTCTATCTGCAACACATCTTTATTTTTGTTCATTGCAGTGATGTACGGAGTACTCGGCCCATTTACCGAATGCTCGGTACTCGGCCAATGCCAAGTAGTTGTCAAAATGAAATATTTTTCAAGACAAGGAAATTTTTGAGAAATTTACAACTGCTTTATTCACAAAATACAACTGCGTTTTATGTTTTATTAAAAAAGTATATCTAATTATAAAATTAATGAAGGGTAAAAGTTAGCTATTGCCTATGTCCTTTCTACATTGCAAATTAATACATGTGCATTTGTTTGTAACTATCTCTTCCATGTCACATATTAGTGTGTTAAATTTACCTTTGACCAGAAGCAGTTCAATGTGTGTGAGATCCCTAAGATAAATATTCATTGAACTGATAATAAGAAAACTTCAAATCAATTCCAATTTATTTTGAATCATTTGAAAACTTAGATTACGAATTTTTTAAACCATCCTTTTGCAAATTCAAATTCTTGGCATAGTGATAACAAATATTAAAAATATCTATAAATATTATGAAGATATTTTAATGATCAAAATCATAATATTTTATACTGCAGTGTGTAACAAGTGTCTATCCTACTCGGCCAAAGTGCTACTTGGTACATCTCTGATTGTGTGGCTAGTTTGTTGCATATGAAATGGATACATTTCTTTATCATGATATGTTAGCTCTGCTCTTGCCCTTGTGCTTATGATTTTATATTTTTGCTGTTTTTGGCAGTACAGGACTCGTCCCCTCCTCTTTTCTGCAGAAAATTTTTAAGAAAAAAATTTCAGTTCAGACAGTAAACGTTTATCTCCTGTGTATCACAATACTATTTTGGCCTTCTATAATTTTTTTTTAAAGTTTTAAATTACTCGTCATTTAAAAGTAACATTTTCAGCGACTAGATAAGCCACTGACATTTTATGCACCATCCAAGTTGAGAAATCTGTTCTTTTTTTTAAATCGGGAAAGTCTTGTTAATTTGGTCGATAAAATTTTCTGATGATTGACAATAACAAGTTTCGTAGTATCAGCAAGTTCACATTTATAGGAGCAAGAAATACTATTGAATTTTGTTAATACAACATTCATGGCAAGGGTGCCCACAGAAGGGGATTATGGCGCAAGTTGCGCCATCGAAATTTTTGGGGGGGATTTTTTAAACTAATTTATTTATTTTTTAAAATTATTTATTTGTTTATTTTTTAAAATTATTCATTAATTTATTTTTTAAATTGAATTATTTGCTGGTTTTTTTAATTTAAATTATTATTTTATTATTATTTATTTATTTTTTTTGTGTGTATGCTTGGAATGTCTGGAAAGGAAAAAAGCGATTTCATTCTGCGCATAATTAGTACTTTTAAAAAGTTAACATAGAAAAAAAATAATAGTTATAATTTAAAAAAATAAATAAATAATATTACAAAAAATCATTAGTAATTTAAGAAAATAATTAATAATTTTAAAAAAATGAAAAAGAGGAGTAAATATAAAAAGTAAAAAGCACAAGAGGGTTGTGAAAATTGGGGGGGATTTGAGCCATTGAGCTTGGGCGGGATGGGCACCCCTGATTCATGGGGATTATGAGGCTTCCAATGTACATCAGTTTTTAGTCACCTTTTAATGATCTTATTCTTGAGAAAAATTTCTGTGTTGCATGAGTTTTACCCATACTATTATTATTTATTACTTTTACTGTGGTTTGCTACAATAATATAGTTATTTACTGTGTGCTTTATTTACATGAAGTATAAAGTTGATATTATTTTGTAGGTAAAGTTATTGGAATGAATACCATGATAAAATTTCCATTTAAAGATAGCTTCTACTTAAGGAAAAAATGAGTGTTGAAAGTGAAACTGGATCTGATGTTGTTGAGCAGAAGTTAAATTCCCTTTCTCCGAGTATGCAAAATGATCTATCTCTTGATGGTGATGCAAGTACAACACTGAACAATTCATTGTCAAATGACACTCCTACATCTTCTTCGCCTCAAGTCATGGGAGGGGAGCCTAAGGCGAAAAAGAGGCGCAAACAAAGTAATCCATTAAAAATACAAAATGCTACCTCTCCAAAGTTTGAGTTGCCATCTTATGAATTGGAGCAGGCAGAAAGCCAATCAAGTCCAGTTCATTTTTCTTATGATGAGGGGATTTCGAATCAAAGTCACACTTCAGAAAAGAATAAATTTTCTGACCATGCTTCTCAAAAGGGATCTATATCTCGAGTCACTAATGCCTTATATAATAGCAAAATCAAAGAAGCTGCTAAGATGAACAAAATTGCTATTAAGAGCAAAGAATCTTCGTTGCAATCCCCGACTGATGTTAGTTCACCTGAATCAACAGAGGATGTTATTTCGAATCATGAGTACAAGAATTCTATGCAAAATGCGTATTCACAAATTCCTCCCATACTTCCTATGAATCCAGTAGATGTTACAAATGATGCTTCTAAACTTTCCAGCATTTATAACTTTTCAGAGTTTTCTTCCCCAGTACAACAAGCAAACATTAATCTTCCGGTTTCCCAACGTAGTTTTATTACGTCCAACGGTGTCAGAGTCTTTAATCCAGAAGCATACTGTGAACTTTGTGAAAAAGAATTTTGTAATAAGTATTTCTTAAAAACCCACAAAGCAAATAAACATGGTATTTGTTCTTCCGAGAACAGTTCAAGTGGTTATAGCTATAAACTTTCGTATAAGAATATGCATATGAATCCTCAAGTTACCCAGCAGATGATAAGTCAGATGTGTGAAAATGGTGCAACATTTGGTTCTGCAGATTCGTATTGTAATATATGCCAGAAATACTTTTGTAATAAATATTTCTTGAAAAAACATAAACAGAATATTCATGGCATACATGAAAGTCAAGAATCATCTCCTAATATCCCTAGCAGTATACATGTGCCTGTAATATCACCTTTACCTTTAATTAGATCTATGAGTTATGACTCTTCTAAGTCTGTTGATAATTTAGGACTTAGTACCAAAGATGAAGACTCCAAAATAAATGTCAGTTTAGAAAATATTAAGAACTCCATAAACTGTAATGTTTCTCTCCTAAATGGTTCTAGTCCACATAATGTCACTCAAAATAAAACACTATTAAATGTAAATCAGAAGGAAAAGAAAGGGGAAAAGTATTTGTGTGAATTGTGCAACATTGAGTTTTGTGACAAATTCTACCTCGACTCTCACCGACAAAATAAGCACGGGTCTGCCAAATCAACTGCAGCTGATTTTCCCGAACTTTCAGAGGGCTTGGAAAAGTCTAATTGTGCAGACGAGTCTGATGAATCAAAGCCTTATGTTAAAGGTCATCATATGTGTGCTCCATGTGTGAAAAATTTCACTAGTGATGAAGCCTTTCGAAATCACATGCTGGAAACTCACAGTGCTTCCTTAAAAGAAGAAGACGACGCTTCCAGAGTGCATGAAGTGTACAAAAGGAATGGGCCTTGCAACTTTGACAAAGATACTTCAGCTGTCGACAGATCTATGCAAGAGAAGGAAAACAGCAACAGTTCCACTGAGTCTGGATCCTTTAATTGTGGCTTGTGTTTCTGGAAATGCAAAGACAAAAGTAATTTTTTAGCTCATATGGAATCGGAACATTATATATTTGCCCCCGTTGGGTCTGATCTGACAAATGCTTCTTCAGAATCTATCCTATCATGCGATTCTTGCCATGAACAATTTCCCGACCATCTTACATTAATGTCACATAAATACAAAGTTCATGGAATCATATCTTCTGGTTTGGAAGCTTTAGCAGAAAATTTTGAAAATGGTGAATATATGTTCAATTCTGGTGGTCGACTAAAAAGTGGGAGTAGCTTTTGTCAGATTTGCAATAAGGAATTGTGTAATAAGTATTTCATGAAAACTCATATGCTGAAAATGCATGGCATTGATGTCGATAAAATTCAGCAAGAACGTTTAGCAACATCTTCAGGTGGCGTATATTGTGACATATGCCAGAAATTTTTGTGTAGTAAATATTTTCTTAAAGTTCACAAACAAAATGTTCATGGAATTTTAGATGATGCAACAAAAGTTTCCATGGTTGGTAGTCCTTCCTATAATTCTAATGCTACTGTGAATGATAAGAAATTAGAAAAGCTTTCTGGAAATGGTTCTCAAACTCCAAATAATGTGTCTGCAGATGAACTTATGAATAAAGAAGATAAGCAAAATAGTGTTTTTGCATGCGATATTTGCGGGCAAGAGTTTTTGAGCAAACTCATGCTACAAGTTCATTTAGTTGAAAAACATGTCAAATGTTATGAAACAAAAGCATTTTCTGGCATTGATGGAAATTCCTTTTCTCATCTAACCGAAGATTCTAAAGAAAGTGGAGTTTTACCATGTTCTTGCTGTTCTTACGTAAATTTAGATGAAAACCTTAAATTGTCTCAAGTTAGTTCTCATATTAGAATGATATCATGCATAGTTTGTAGTATGACGTACCACCAAAATGATTATTACACTCATCATTTAAGTCATGGAACTTCACTTCCTCCTGGTAAGAAGCTTCCTAATATTGAAAATGGCTTGCATGATGCAAGTGCAAGTTTTAGTCACTCAGGGAGCGATGTATTTGATCCTGATAATAGAAATAAACTGCAGCCACGAAAATTTAAGCGTTTTCGGTGTAGTAAATGTGACAAAACTTTCAGAACCAAAGTTAAATGTCTCCATCATATTCAAGTTTCGCATAAAAGCAAAAAAGGCCTTTCAAATCATTGTGACGTGCAAAACTCATCCAAGAAATCTTCAAATGCTATCGTATCTCGGAAAAGTGCAGAATTTAAAACTACGGTATCCAGTGGCACAGAGAATGGTTCTCTAGGGTGTGACAAGGAATCTGATGAAAAGACAACCACGCAAGGTTCAAATTTTCACGATTCCGTAAAATTACCTGTGCCATACATTTTGCCTAGTAATTCTGATGTGATCATGCAGCCTTTTCATCTCTCAGAACCGAAATCGGAAGGAGTTACAAAGCAAGATATCTTTGTCCCATCGCTTGTTTATCTTCCTGTTAGTCAAAAAGTGTCAGAGCCAGTTACAGTTGCTTTCACCTTAACTCCTGCTTAGCAATTTATTTTTGTTAGCAGTTAGGATTTGTGCTGAATTCCTTCAGACAGATAAGAAGTGTTAAGATATTTTTTTCATAATTCTGAATCTTCATGCATTTCTTGATTTTGAAAATATAATTTATCATCCAGGTTATGAATTTTAAATTAAGACAATGAGTATTTTCTCATTTTTCACATTTGGATTGGAAGTTTTTTGTTGCGTCATGTGGGTGTTTACAATAGATTGTTTCTAGTGCAAATTTTGTCAGTAAACGAATCAAGGTAAGCGCTTTTAGATTTTTCAGGAAGTTTATTGCAAGTGCCAGAGAAAATACATGTAGCTCATTTTCCACTTTTCGAGAACTTTCTTTAAAGACAAAAAAAGATAGAAAAACTGGGCTTAAAATTTCAGTTAAAATGTTTTTGTTTTTAATGGTTTTGTTGATTATAATATCATGTGTTGTACATTTTTTACCTCAGGTAACTGGTTTTGGTCCAACTCTGCAAGAAATTACCAAAATTTATTAAACCAAATGTCATGGATTGCTTTGTGAAAGATGTGCTTTAATAATCCATTTTAGCTCTGCTTTCTACTTTTTAGAACTTGTATATTATTATTATTTTTAGTTCTGTGAATGTTTCTAGAGCCATATCAAGCTACCTCTTTTTAAAATTGTATTATTTATTAAATTTATGTATCATGTTTGTGTAAACAGCTAAATATGCATTTGCTGATCTCCTCCTATGAGACTAAAATTTGTATCTGTCTAGTATTTAAGTAAGTACTTTATTAATAACGTGCTTTTCATTATTCATTACAATGCTATTTTTCCAGAGGATATTTATGTATGATCATCCTTTTATCTATAGTACTACTTTCAGCCATATTTTTAATGAAAAATTTCACCTTTTTTTTTTTTTTTGATGTATGACATCTACTTGTGTTTTTATTTTAAGATTGCTATAATTTTACAAAATGTAAGTTTAAATCAGTCTATTTCTCCAAGTTTTATGTAATTTTACTCCATCATAAAATTTTATAGGTTTTAATTTTTCTTAATGAAGTTCTAAAATTGGAATATTTTAACTGACTTTGAAATTGTCCTGCAATTAAAATCAACACATGATCAAAAAGTTTGTCTGAAATTATGTGAACCTACTTTCCTATGGATTTTACGTTTTTTTTTTTGTAATATTAACAATTAACTATGTTTTTTCTCTATTCGCAGCTTAGCTTCCAATTTATTATAGTATTTAACCCTTTTTTTTTGAACAAAATAAATTAGTAAATTTGGAAAAGTATCCTCTTGTCTGCATTCTCTCCATATCTTTCAGCAATAATTAATTAAATATCACTTGTACTAAATTTTGGAAAAATTTTTTAAAATTGCTGTATGCAGGCATTTTACAATAAGGAAAATAAAATATAGAACTGAAAGACAATTTAAATAATGTCAGAACTCAGTTAGGTAAAAATATATGCAAAGAATATTTTGATGATTTTTTTTTTGTGAGAGCTCTTAAATTGAAGCAGAATATATTTGAGGTTTGAGTAATAAATCTTGTTATTTCATAGCAAGTAAATTTTTTACTTCTGAATCTTTACCAGAAAAGTAAAACTATATTTACATAAAGAATTAAATTGTTTTCTGCTCTATTTTTCTTCCATAAAAGTTTGCTTCATTTTTTCAAGATTTGTAAACTGAATTTTAAATTTGGAGAGAAAAGGAAATGATCTTTTTTACCCAACTTTTCTATTTCTCAAAACAAAAGAACTAAACTTGTATTCAAAATCTACATTTTCTTTTCTTTCTTTCTTCCTTTTTAAGTTTTTTTTTTTTTTTTTCAACACTTCTTAAAATTTTGAATGTCCAAAAATTCTTTCCAAAAGCATTTCTCCTAGACAGGATTTGATTTAATTTTCTCCATATTAATACTTTTTACATTGCTCAAGATTGAATTCAAAATTGTTTCAATCATAAAATAATGGATGAAATGCAGTTATCCTGTGTAAGATTTTTCTAATCAAAATTTTTGTTGAAATCATCCTATTCTTACTAAAATTACTTGAGAGATTTTTAATTTCTTATGGATTTATTATTATTTTGGATTATTTTTGCTTTTTTTGGTGATTTTTTTTATGTACACTGTTTTAAGCCTTCTTTTATGATTTTATTAAATTATTCATTTTAACTTTTATGGGAAAGTAGGACATAAAAGAAAAATATTGGAAGCAGTTTTATTGCAGTGTTTAATTCTAAATTTTATGAGCATAGAAAATGTCAATTCAAATATTTTAATTTCAATTTGTGCCTAATAATTTTTCATAATAAGCAATAAATAATCTTGTAGATCTTGAATTGGCTCCGAGTTAATAAAAACTGCAGTTATATGCCGTTGTTATGTTAACTAGATCAAAAGTTTGCTTTGTTTCCTTTCAGATTTTTATGATGATACAAATTTTATAGATTTATATTTTGTACATGTATGTTTTTTGCATATATGTGTGTATTATGTTATAACTATTGTAGTTTTTGTCCTTCCATATACCTCGAAGTTTTTGTCATGGATATATATAGAAATTTTTCTTATTTTTTTATTAAAAAATCTGTGTTCCTCATGTCATAGACAAAGCTATGATGAATAATTACGACTGATGTTTTTGAAATTGTTGGTTTTCTATGTTAGCAAAATTTATAGTTCACATTGTTTTCATGTTTTCATTTGTATAATTAATTGTTATACGTCTGATTTTAATTCTGGAAAATTTTATTATAAAATGGAAATTGACTTCTATTTTTATCTACGTTCAATTGCAAGTTTAAAAGCTTTGTTGCAAAATATTTGCTTTTTTTTGCACTTGTTAGAGTTCATGTATAATATTCTCTTCCAGTGTATAGGATGTATGAAATCAAAAACTGTCTGTCTGTTGTAATGACTTTTAATGTTTATTATAATACTTAAGGCGGTGAAATTGTCTTTTTTATTTTGTCAAAAACTATAATTTCTCAAATATGCTTCCATAATCTTTAGATTTTCGACGTAATTTCAAAATAGAATCTAACACCTAGTTCAAAATAGATATTTAAAAGTACTAATTTAATTTCAGATAGAATTAATAACTGGATAAAGGTAAATAATTGCAAAAGGATCATTTCACAGTATTCAGTGACATATGGGACATTTCACATTCACATTTCACATTACTTATAAATTTAAAATAATTGTAAACTTTGTTATTTGCCTTTTCACAGTAAAAAAAAATCACAAATATTTCAAAATTTGGCTGTGAATACCCCCTCCCCTCTCCTCCCCACCTTAAACAACCAAATATTGCCTAAAACTGCATTTTATCGACTTATATTTCGAAAAACTTGGTGTAGGTTTCCTATTCAAGCCAAAATGTTTATTTATCCCCCCCCCCCCTTTTTTGAATAAATATCACCTACAAAATGAAGGATCTGCGCTTGTCCCTGCTTGTGTCACACATGAAGAAAGGATAGGCCGCTCGACAAATTTTTAACAAATGCTAATTTAAAATTCTGAAAAAGATTTAAGAGCTAATTTGGGGAACTTAAAATTATTGCAGTACAAAAAATTTGTTAACCCTTGCTGCAGTGATATGCAACTATTGTACTAAAAAAAAAAAAAAAAATTTAGCTGTAGCTGTAAGTTTTTATTGTTAACATCCAAGCTCTATGTATGTGCAAAGGAGGTGGGGGGGTCTCATATATTTAGGAAATATATTGGAAAGTATTAAAGTTTTATTCTTCACTTACAGTTTCTTGTATAAAATTTAATCACTCTCAATAGAATAAAACTCAATGCCTGAAATTTTTGTTTTAAGAACAGAGTTAATAGGTCTATGTTTCATAACATTAATCAGAGAACTAACTATTAAAAATACTTTCTATTAAAAAAAATTAAGTTAGCTGAGCTTTACTTATCAATGGAAAAATAATTTTACAATGAAAATCTTGGTTGAACACCCTGGATAAAATTATTAACTCTTATATTCATGATTTTTCCATTATTTTATAACGGGTTTTTTAGTACAAAGTATTTTTGTGTGTGTCTGTTTTTAAGCTTTTATGCTTGTTGCATTGGTTCCTTAGTATTTTTCTATTTAAATAAAAAATGTTAATTAAAAATAATAAGTAAAAGAAAAAAGGGGGAAGAAAGAAAAGGAAGAACCTCCTTTTAAAAGTTGCTTATTAGAATGAATTTCAGACTTTCATCTCAAACTTCATCTTGAAAACCAAAATTAATTCTCTCAATTTAAGTGACATATACTGTCGGCCCCACTTAAGCGAATACTGTCGGTTCCAAGAAATTTTATTTGATTAAGCGGGAAACTTTTTTTACCGTTCCATTTTGACAACTTTTATGTCAAAACGTAATAATAACAAAGAAATAGCTATATATAGAAAACAATTAATGTTATTGGTAAAAAGATATAATCGAAGTAAACAACAAAATAGTGTAATAATTGAATATAAATATTGTGCGGTCATATGAAAATCATAAAAGAATAACTTACAACTTGTGTTACAAAAAAAATTGTGTTTCCTCCTTTCACTTTTATTTTTGAAACAGTCCACAATAGTGGTTTGCCTGCTCAAGGTCTTGTGGGAACACTCTTATTTGACATTTTTCTTTGCAAAAACTGTTGCTAAAGCTGACATATTATTCGATTATCCGGGAAAATTATTCGATTAAGCGGGGATATTAACATTGTGACTATGGGGAAATGTTCGGTTCTGAACGATTTTATTCGTATAAGCAGGTTATTCGTTTATCCATTACCCGATTAAGCGGGGACAACAGTATTTCACTTTTCTTAAAAAAGTTGTTCCTTTCTGAAAGGTCACTTTGAATATGAAAACTTTTGTATTATTGTAAATATATTTTTGTTACAAATTTTATCTTTTTGTTTAGATTGTTTATTTAAAATTACCTTCTTAGCAAAAATGCTAACTTCAATTACTACCTCATGTTAATTTTTTTTTAACCCATTAATGCCCAAATTAACAATTTTTTAAAATTATTTCTTGAAATTGTGGGTAGAAATGCATATACTAAGAGCATTTTGAAATTCTCTTAACATATGCTTTTCTGCCCATTCAAAAGCTTCCATTTATCAAACCAGTTGACAATTTTTTTTTTTCCTGATTTCAAGATCAGAATGTGTGGCAGTTTTTTCTTTTAGTGTCCTCAAATGATGAGACTGGGTACTAATGGGTTATTAAGTACCTGATATTCAACCCCATATCGTTGATTTTAACTATAGTAGTTGTTTTGCCATCATTGCATACTTTATTTGAGATTCAAAGATTAAAATATTTCAATGAATTTTTGAATTCTTATTCAGTGCCATTAAAATTGTTGGAGAGGAATTCATATAAAGTCTTATAACATGAATCTTATATGTTTCTAAAAAAAAAAACCTTCAATTTTACGAATAACACCTCTGGGGGAATAAGAACTGAATTTAGTTGCTATATAATTTGAAGAATGAGTTAAATCAAGTATTGTTAATTATAAATATTTACATGAATGTTGGTGATTCATGATACTTTTGAAGTATATGTACTGTTAGAAATTTCAAGTAGCATTGAACTCGAATTTGAAAATAATTTACAGCTAATTAATATATCAGTGAAGATTGAATCTAACAAGGTAGTCCATGTTACAAGGTGTGCAGATTACAAATTTGCATAAGTTGTTATAATATTAATAAAGCTCAACAACGCATTAAAAAAAAAAAAAAAATAAGTTCAACAACCTCCAAAAATTTTAACACTATAAAATAAAAAAAAAAAATTATTTCAACTAAGATTCTAATTTTTTTTATTTATTTCAAGTCTTTTTATTTAAAACATAATTCTTCAAATGCCTTAAGTGCATGCAATTTTAGCAGTCGGGCCTCTGGTAATGTTTATTTTCATAATTTGATATTCTTCACATGAAGTTTTTTTATTCAGTAAAATGTATTCATAGTAGAGACTCCTTTCCTTTTAATTATGTTTTGTCCCATCATGATTTTTTTTTGCTTGCAGTAGTAAACTCTTCAACCACATAATCTGCCCTTATCTAGAAGATTCCAGCTTTTTTCCCCCTTAAATCACCCTGTGCGAGAAGCGTCTCAGATTGTAAGATATTTGTATGTTCGTTAATTATTTATAGTTGAAATATTCTTTGTTTGCTAATAAAGGATATATTTTTGTTAAAAGCCTAGTTACTAGCTGAAAAGCAAACAGAAAACTATAGAGTAGTCAGTATGTCCTTTTTTTATTTATTTATTTAGTTATTTTAATCTCACATTCTCACAAACAATGACATTATGTGTGAGCAAGCATAATATTAAAATATTATGCTTATTTTCATGATTGACTTAACTATGCAAAACTTATAAATGTTGCTGTAAAAATCGATGCCCAATGCTTAAAAATATTTTACTAGCTACTAGACATACCTATTTGGTCCCTGTGTATGCAAAAAAAATCAAAGTATAGTATGTGTTAATGTTCTCTTCCTGAAGCCAGTATGCATTTTGTATATAGATTTGCATTATTTTATGTACAGCTTCCTTCAGATTACATCAACAGTTTGTGGGGGAAGTATTTTTTATTATAACATATTGTATTTGTCGTAGTCCAGAAAATTGAAAATGTGTGTATGTGATCGATCTTTTTTTTCTTCTTTTGTTGTTTTTCTAGGCTACTGTGGTTTGAAAAGTTGCAATTGCTAAGGTTCTAAAAATTAAATAATCTAAAATGTAGAAAGTTTTTCTAAAGTTTGATCAAATCATGATGACTTTCAAGTTTAGTGGCATGAATATTAATCAAACGAAATGTATAAAATCATAAATGGCTGTGTGAAAATTGTCCGTAACAACAATGAATTGTATCAGTATCCTAGAATGTAATGTGGTAGCTTTACATGTGTTTCATTGAAATTACGTATTTTCAGTTACTGAGAAAAATCAAAAATCATGAATACCTTATTTCTTTGTACATGTTAGGTTTATATTATGTATCATATTTATTTACTATTTATGTTTTGTTTATTAATGGTCAGTTTTAAGTGTGTTAGTTCTATTCATAGTTTTCATCTATGTTTCTTTTGTGATTATTTTAATGACGGGTGTACTTCACATTTGTTTATTGTGAAATGTTTTAACGTTTAATGTTGTGACCAACATCAAAATTTTTTGCCGGGTATTCATGTTTTCTAGTGCATATAAAAAGGAAATCAAAACGAAATTAATCCAGTGATTTTTAAAAATTTTTAAGGATAGTTATTTTATTATAATTTGCTGATTGATTCTTGTATTTATGAAATACCTCAAAATAATATTGTTTGCATATTTTATAGAATTTGTTTCAATGGCATTTAAAATATGTTCAGGTGATGATTGTAAGCTGTTGTGACAAAATTTGAACAAATTGGTATGCCTATCAAGATGAGCAATATTACTGTCAAAACTCAGATCCAGTGGTACAAATAGCATCCTTGCAGCCTCCGCGGTTTGGAGGAGGGGGGGGGGGGGGTGGAGGTGGCACTCTAAGTTACCTTGAAAATATTTTATATAATTAAAGTTTTTTTTTTTTTTTTTGGCGCACTTACAAATCTTGTCTGGGGGAGGTTAGGGGGCACATAATTCTACGTATGTTACTTGCAGGGCCTGTGATAAACATTACCACTATGCCAAATGCAAAAAGATTTTAAATCAGGAGAAAAAAAACAATTAGGCTTAAAAATTGGTGAATGGTAAATTCTCGGAAAAATTTCCACTTTGAAAAAATATATGCATTATTAGAGGGAAAATATTAGTTGCAATTTGTTAAAATTAATCTTTAACCAGGGTGTAAAAAAATCAATGATTTTTTTAAAAAAATCAAAAAAATCGGATTTTTTTTATTTAAATCGGATTTTTTTTAAATTTAAATCGGATTTTTTTTTTTAAGTTAGAAACTTCAGTTATTAATTAATTTTTATTTATGAACAACTTCTATTCTATTCTATTCTAGAAGTCAATAAACTTCGACACACATGAGGACTGCGTACTATGCGCCTTGCCTCCACAGATAGTACAATACAGATTTTTATTGAAGGAAAGAATTTACAGCACAGAGAAGGGAGTTACACCCAGGGCAAAGGCGGGAATCGAACCCGCGCCTCTTGAGATTACAAACTGACGGGCAGACCCACAGCGCCGTTGAGGCCCCCTTATGAACAACGTACCTTTAAGTTTTTAAAATACAAAAACACCTTTGAAGTAAAGCTTCACCAGTAAGAAACCCAGAAAAAAGTGTTAGGAGCCAATCTGAAAATAATCCTGTCTACTAGCTAGGATAAAAATCAAATGGGGCAGGAAGCTCAACACAATCCTCACTTCATTCAGCCCCCCCCCCCTCCCCTCTTTATTTTGCTTTGTAAAGCTGGAATGTGTTCCATTTCAGCCACCAATAAAGCAGGGTTGGTTTTTTCCCGTCCAAAACTTGTTTTTCCCATCCCACCGGGAAAAACTGGTAAATACCGGGAAAAACTGGTAAATACCGGAAAAAACTGGTAAATACTAGGAAATGACAATCTGTAAACAATATTCTGGATTTTTCTGTCTGGTGAGTAAAATTAAAGTTAGAAATATATAGTTATTATACAAATTTTCATTAGGTTTACAATTATTCTGCAGAAAAAAGACATAACGAAATAGGAATTATTGCAAAAAGCATAAAATTTGCTCATAAAGTTGTTTTATAATGATTAATTTCTGCAATTTTTGGAATACAATGAATTAAAATTATTAAACTTAAAAATATCAGTGTCATCAAGAGAAGCAATAAGTAATTTGTGTTCAAATTTAAATAAAAATTTTATTACTTTTTACGTTGACCTTTTAAACACAATTTTTTTTTTACAATTTCGGTTTGGTGTAAGGTGTAATATTTACAAAATGTAAAGAACTCATTCCACATTTCAGCAAAATGAAATCAAGCTTTGATAAAGCAATGAACCCTGTCCATTTTTTGGCACACCTGGCATCCAAAATATAAAGGTGTAAAGTTATTACAAGATCAGGAGGAATCTGATCGTGCACTTTGGTTAAAAAATTTAAGTAAAACCGGAATAGATGCAGAATTTCTCCAATTAATGGAACATCTTCAGGGATGTCCTGCATTATCAGCATCTCTGGAGCGTATTTTTTCTAATTTTTCTTTCATCCAAAACAAGATTAGAAATAGACTGGGTTTACAAAAAGCCTGTGAATTAGTATTTTGTTACATGATGCTAAAATCCAATATATAAGGGGGAGATGAAGAATACGAATACGATTGGTAAATGTTTGGGACTCTGTGTGGTATGTAAATATTCAAATAAGTGTACTCCATTGTTCGATTTTGTAGATCTTCTTTTTTTTTTTTTTTTTAATATTTCAAGCTATTTACTTAGAACTCAATGTTGACAGTTTTAAAGATTGTTTTGAATTTATGTTTTAAATAATCAGTTTTTACCATGTGGGAAAAACATAGTATTTTCCAGGACGGTAAATACCGGTTTTTACCATGGTATTTACCGGGGGTGGGAAAAACTTTGCCAACCCTGCAATAAAGACTGCCTCCCCCCCCCCTAGTTGCTAATGTAAGGCATAGAAAATTCATATTCTGTTTGGTTGTTTTTGTTTCTTCTTTTCACTGAAAGTATATCACACACATTCTATCATGTCCCTCCCCCCTCAATTCACTCTTTGCAACACCTGCCCTGCACTTGCATGTATTTTTTTTTTTTATTTCACATATTAGACAACAAAAAGCACTATTTGTGCATACATATTATTTGGACTGCAACCTTCCAGCATCTGTGGAGGGGGGATGAGTAGGTTTACTTTTCCATTTATTAGATGGAAATCAAAGCTCTAAAAGAAAATGGTAAAAATAATGAAATTGGGATTGTCCAAGAGAATTTTTTAAGGATTAAAATAAAAAGTGATTTAAATCAATGATTTTTTTAAAAAAATCAATTGATTTAAATCGTTATTTAAATCACTGATTTAAATCAATTGATTTAAATCATTGACACCCTGTCTTTAACTATGACTTTCGAAATTTGACTTATACTGGCTAACAACTTGAAATCTCTATCGGGGACCCTGAACGCCCTTGGTCATTTTGTGTTTAGTATCAGAAAAATTTAAGATCAATTTTAAGAGTTAAAAATAAATGACTGCGTATTAGGTTTAATCTTAGATCAGAGTAAAATTCCAAATAGATTTTTTAATTTGGAGCTAATGAGACCAGCACACCCTTTGGAAGTCTTCATTTATCTTATATAATGCAACAATGCTTCTTGTGATGTGATATTCCATGCAGTGCCTGGGCATCCATTGTGAGCCAATGATTTCATGAGTCTTTGAGAACTGGACTTGCTCTAACGTCTGACTTAGTCCCAATGAGTTATGGGAAAAAAAAAACTTCAATATGATCTGAACTTTGGTGCCTGAGGTTGGAAATCTAGGCGTAAAATCAAAATTGCTGTGCGACTAATGACTGCTTATTTCTAACACTGATGTTTGTAAAAGCCAAGAAATTGTCCTCGAAGCAAAAAGTTTGCTTCTTAGATTTAAAGATTTTCTTATTTGATGTTTTGTCTCTATAAGCCCTCCGTATCATTGTAAATAGTGTTTTTATGCATACTAATATGGCTCTTATTTTGTCAGAGCAACTTACGAACACCACGTACATGCTTTTTCTAAATTCTCTTGTCGCAATTGATCATATTGTCATTAAAATCAAAATTGGAAATTAGCGGGTAAAAATCAAAATTATGTATGTGATGTGATTATTGTTGTAGCTTTAACTCTATGCACGAATGACAATCTAGCTTTATGTACAGGTGAAAAGCAAAGGTTGAAGCATTGCAGTATAAAGAAATGAAACTAAAACATGTGGTTGCAGTTCATATTAGTCCTGCTGCATCCATTCATAATCAAAAACTATATATGTATGAACCCAGTCTGTATGTATTATGTATGTAGACAATTCTTGATGTTTGGAATTTGTTTTCTCCTGTGCTAAGAAACGAAGGTAGTTCTAAATTAATTAGGTAGAGGTCTAGTAAAAACTAGGCTGGCCTAAGTTTGACACCACCTGCTACTGTATCTAGGTACATTTATTCTTTTATTTAATTATTCAGTTACAAAAATCTGAAATATTGAATTGTAATTAACAGGTTATTTAAGAAGCCTTGCTAATTTGGACCTCCCCCTCCCTGCTATTTCTAATTAGTTGCAAGTTTTAAATTATCTCTATTCTCAGAAAATTGTTTTAAATTTCTGCTGCGTAAATAATTAATTATAAAAATTTGAATCAGTATTTTGGTAACTGGCTTTGTAAAGGCTCTCTTTAGTTTTTTTTTTCAAAAATGATGGTTCCTTTTTTTTACCAATCTGTGTTTCAACCAATTCTCTTCCTCCCAATTTAATGCATCTTAAGTCGTATTCTTGCTGCTTTTCCAGATAAACTCATGGGCTATCAAAGTTTTAAACCCTTCTATTTCTTTGGATGTATATTTAATTAGTTTAAAGTTGAAATTGTTAAATAAATCAAAATTATAAAAAAAAAATAATTAACCGACTTCAAAAAAGGAGGAGGTTCTCAATTCAAAGCGTATACTTTTTTTTTTGTTTGTTCGCACATAACATCTGATCTACTGAACCGATTTGAACGATTTTTTTTTAATTGATAGGAGATGGTGTAACTTAGGTACCATGTACTCATATGATAATATTTGTTCACTAGAAAAAAAAGTTATGATCGAAAAACTAACATTTTATGGTCATTTAAAGCAATATGTGCTATTGTAAATCCGTATCTCAATGAGCGACCCGATGGTCAAGTAGTTATGCGCGTCAGGTTGAAGTTCCTGATGGAATGCGATCGAGTCCAGGTCTGCAAGGATTATTTGAATATCTGCATGTTTTTTCTTTTTGAATGATTTAATGATTGCAATGTCCTTATGCAGGTACATCCCCCCCATGGGGATCTACCCCGTATTTTTTTATAGTACAAAATGACAGTTTTGGTCGGATCTTTGTCAAAATTGGCAATGGGGTCCTTCGATGCTGTAGAATTTTCTTATGGAAGTTTGCGCCATTTTTGGGGGCTTTGAATCGATTGTGGCAATAAATGGCTTTTGATTTGCGGCACTTATATTATTTTTTCAAGAACTATATACACAATCGATTATGTTAATTTCTGTACCTTTATAAAATTCTGTGTTTTATCCCTTGCGTTTACGTCAAATTCAAGAAATCGAAAAACTAAAATTTCATGTTATTTAAAACAATATGTGCGATCGTAAATCCTTACTACAATGATGGTCAAGTAACCCGATGGTCAAGTGGTTAAACGTGTCGGGTTGAAGTTCCTGATGGAATGAGATCAAGTACAGGTCTGTAAGGTTTTTTTTGAACAGCTGAATGGTTTTTTAACTATATTTTGATTATTTTACGTGCATTTACACTAAAAAGAATGAAATAAAATATTTTTGGAAAAAAAAAAGATCCGACTTCAGTTGGAAATTGCTCTAAAAAGTAAAAAATAATTTTTTCTTTGAACACCATCGAAACTACTTTTAAACATAAGTTTTGAAGTCGGCGCAAAAATAATGTATAGATTCATACGCAACTACAATTCAACTATAAATATAAATTTTAATGGATTCATTTCATTGATTACCACACATTCGTGTAATGGTACAAATATTCTGCTTTTAATTTTCAATGGTTTCTCTGAAAAAATGTTGACAAAATATGGTTAAATATCATTTTACCTATCGTTTTTGCGCCGACTTCAAAACTTGTGTTTAAAAGTAGTTTCGATGGTGTTCAAAGAAAAAAATTATTTTTTACTTTTTAGAGCAATTTCCAACTGAAGTCGGATCTATTTTTTTTTTCCAAAAATATTTTTTTTGGTTATTTTTGTTTTATATAGAGCAAAAACTAATTATTTTGCCTTAGCTTTGGCAATATGGGGCTGTATTTGGTAGCTTCATAGTTAATACTTTGCTTTTTAGTTTAGTTTTTTTTCAAGGCAAACCTGTACTACTTCTGCATACCTCTTGCAGGTGTGCTTAAACATTTTTAACTCCCAGTGTAAAGATATATTCACTTCCAGAATAATGAGCTCACATGGGCTTAACTGTCTGATTTCCATTGAACTGAAAGAATTGCTCCCTCTCTCTTTAACTTCCCTTGGTCTTTTGAAAAATTTGCAAACAATTTAATGGAACTACTTTTGTTTACTTAGCACTTCTGAAAATACATTTAATATGCTTTTTAACATCTTGTTACATATGAAATCAAAAGTTTTGTGGCAAAGTTGTAAAATGTTTAAGAAGTAAAGCAAATTTGTATCATCTTTTGACAAGATAATTACTGTATTGTGAAGAGTTTAAAGTGGCTTTTGTATATTTTTATACTATGCATCCTAGTATCTCCTTATAGTGCAATAACATAAAATAGCATCCTGGGACATTTTTGACATTGTTGGAACAAGAAAACATTTCGCCTTTCCTCAGAAGTCCAAAAAATTTTTTAAAAAAGGCATTTTTAGGAAAACATTTTTAAGGTGTGTTTTCTTCCTTTTTTTCTCTCTAAACATTTAAATATTCTTATTTAAGTTGAAAAGAAATGTGTCTTTCTCTGATGTCAATTTCACACAAGTAAAAAAACACAGTCTAATCAACAGTTGCGATTTGATATCTTATTTCTGATTTTCCCTCTGGTTTCTGAGCATTTACTGCATAGATATGTAATGAAAATAATTTAAAAACTCATTTCATTTACAGTACTAGTTATGTAACAGTAACTATAGGTCTTATTGGTAAAACTCCAGGTCTTAGTGCAGTTATTGCAGAAGCCTGGTAATTTAGCTGTAAAACCAAACAACTGGCTCTCTTGTTCACTTATGTTTAGTTAAACAGAACAAGTACAATGTGCCCCTATGGATCAGACCTACAGCTTTAAATAGTAGCTGAATTTCAAGAGCATAGTTATTATTTATTACTCTTAAATTCAAGGGTCAGTAATTAATCATATTATCAATTGTCCTTTGTATTATCTGATGGATAAGGATATGTTCATCCATCTAAATGTCCCTCTCTTTGGATTTCTGGGTGAAACTTTTGTGGTTTATAGAGTCACAGCTATCAGTATTTCTTTTTTCCTTTTTTTTTTTTTTTGTACTCTTTTTGATGTACAATTGTTTTAAACACTTGCATTTGGAAGTGTTAAAAAAAAAAAAAAAATAGAGCTGAAATGTTAGACCATTTTCTTGGTATTATGGAGCATAAGTACTAATATTCTTTTAAACGTAATTTTTTAATGTATGAAATCTAGCAAAAAAAATTAAGCATGAAAAGAAGTAATTATTTGATTTTTTGTTTTTAAATGCCAAAAAGTCAGATAAATGGTTTTTCAAATAATTGCCATTATTTTTGTTTGTTTACCCATCTACCCATTTCTTACCATACTACTCATTTTTTACATTCATTACCTAAAATACCTCAGTTCAGCTTATTTAAAAGATGTTTTGCATAATTTGCTTAAATGTTAGAAGTTTCCATACTAATTACTCCCATTGTTTTGTTTTTTATTTATTTAAAAGATTTATAGAATAATTTCTTCCATTAAAGTTCTTAAAATTTTAATGACTATAACTTAGGCGATAGTTTCTCTTCAATACCTTATTCCGCAAAAAGATGCTCACAACTTAAAATAATTTATTCTTGCAACATTATCCAGTTATCTATTCATCTATCTTAGCTAACACAAAGCAGTATGTGTTAGATATTTTTAGAATTTCATCGTTTTGACGGGTTACATTTATAAACTTCTAGTCGAAAGGTTTTTTTTCCTTTTGTTGGGATGAGATTTTGTTATAACTTTTCTGCGCTTTGTGAAACAGAAAAGAAAACTATCTACAATATTTATATATAAAACTTCTCTTTTTTTTTTCCTTTATATGAATTTCTCCATTTTTTTGGGCTTCTGAGGAGATGTCGACTCTAATACTGTCTATAATGTCCCAGATGCTTTTTGTATAACCAAAACAATTCTGCATTATTTTTATGCTTTCCCAAGTTTCCTTTTTTTAGAAGAAAGTATTTTTAAGCAATTGTATTATGAAAGTCAGATGTATTTTTTGTATTTGTAGTGATGTAGTGCCATTTCTGTTTTCCTCATTTTTCTCTTATTATTTTAAGACTTTGCGCACATTGTCAACGTAGTACCTTGTTGAATTGTTATTTTTGATAATTTACCTCAAACGCAAGTAGTTTGCTAGTTAGATTGCGCAGTTTGCTTTTACAGTTGGGTGTCTGCTATGAAATTGTAACGTTTCAATCAGTTATGCCGCGGAACACTTCTTCCCAGTTTCCCGTTTTCTGAGAAACGTAACCCGAAATGTTTTTAATCGACCTCAACATATGATTTGTTTCGTCATCCTCGTAAGTTTATTTCATGTTTATCATTTAATGAGTTTGTGCAGTGTTTACTTCCATTGTGTTACGTAGTTTGTACATTGTTAAGTCTCTTATATGTATTGTTAAAAGTCCTGTTTTTTTAATCTTCTCCTTGATGATTTTGTTAATAGAAATCGTTATAGTTGTCATAGCAGAACATTGTTTTAGCTAGCATATTAGATTGTATACGAAACTTGTTATATATATATATATAAGAAAACTAGCAGATTAGAGCATGGAGAACTGACTGTTCTCAGCTTGAAATCTATGCGCAGTTGCAAACCAATCTCAGGGCTTTGTGATCACGTTTTTGCAGTGTACCTTTAAGTGTTCAACTTGTAAGGGACCATCCTTCGAAGAAAAAAAAACATGAATGAAGAATGAAACCAAAACCGAGCCATGTGTACTATTATAAATGGCGAGACGATATGTGTAAACAAAAATCAAACTAGGTTTTTTGTAAGCAGCCTTCTAGAGCATAACGGGTATTATCCATGTTAAGACGTGTACAGATTTTTGTATTTCATATCAGGTACTGGATACTGCATGCCTCAGAAGTACATTATTTTCTGTGTTGAGTACTACTAATTATGAGTATTTCAGTTATATAGAATCTTGTATACTATACACTAATGTTTAATGAATCATCGTATTTCAAATAAAGTCCACTTCGATTTTTTGTATGCTTGTATTTCTTTTTCGAAGTTGTCAATGCTATCTTTACCTGAAGAAACTTTTTTTGCTGCAACAATATATATGAACTGACTGGAAATCCCCATTTGGGAGGAAGACAATATTCCCTAAAAATATCCATTATAACAAAGACAACAGATCCCAAAAAATTAGAAATCCTTCAGATTAAAGCTTTAAAATCTAAAAACATTCCTAGCCCTCCTCTTACATCATAGATATGGGTACCCATGAGAAATGACATTTGTTTAAAAAGTAATGTAATAAATAAAATTTCAATAGAAAAAAGTAAAACGCCTTTTGTATTTTTTCTGCTTAATTTATTTTTGCGGTTTGTACTAGTGGCAGTGGCGACCAAATGGTTACCTGCTATTATTAACTCGCATTTTAATTTTTCAACCCATCTTCTGCTTTATACAAGCTATAAAATCTGAAAGAAACTGAAAAATATAAAATGGATACATTGAAAAAGTGAAATTGACATTATTACAGGAAAATTGCTGTTGCTCAGTGGTGCCTAACCACATATAAAGATGAATGTCGCGAGCCATAACTCATATAAAATATTTAAATTTTTTTCTAGATAACATGAAAAAGGAAAACACTACTAGAATTGTTATCAGTCCTTATTCTGTAAAGTTGTGATAAGCATCGCTACTTCATACTGATTTTAGTGATGTAAAGTTTGCTAATGTTTTTCAGAAACAAATTTCTGAATGTTCGGCTCATAATGACAGGGACTGTTTGCCTGCTTCTAAAAAAGTTAAACCGGAGGTAGGTAAGAAAAAGAAAGTTCAGTTCAGCGGCAGTGAAGTGGAGAAGGGATGTGATTGGCTGTGACTCGGCGGAGGTGGTACCGGAGTGTCTATTGGGTTTCTTGTTTGTTTTGAAAGGTTCTAGAACAGTGGTCGCAAAATTCTTTCTTCCCCAGTGGGTCATTTTCTTTTCCTTTTTTTTTTTCCTTTCTTTCTTCCCCTTGGAAATCTTTGCTGGTGGGCTCGGTAGCAGAAACGGAGGGACGCCGCCCAGCAGATTTTTTGAAAAATACTTGCAGACGATTTCTTTGGATGCAGAAAAAAAAAAAAAAAATCTTTTCTTTCTGCTCATGCAGATTTGTACCAATTTTCTTTGGCATAATTCACAGGTTGCATGTCCTTATGTTAGCATTTCATTTTTAAGTATTCCGCAGTGCCGGTTTATTTTGCATTTTATTATTTTCATTTTTAATTTGCGTCGCTGACTAATAAAAAGAACTCTACTAGCAATACAAGTATTATACGCAATAGGGTGGACCGAAAAATACTTTTTTTTTTCGATGATAGCATGGGTATTGCGGAAAATGTGCCATTCGGAGAGCAAAGTGCACATAAAAAAAATGTGAAATTTTTTGATCAATTTCTTGATCTGCCGCAACTGCCTTGAAGAAGAAAAAAATGCAGTTTTTTGAGATTTTCAGGAAATTATTAAAAAAGAAAAAATAGCACCCAACATCTAAAAATGCATTGTGTGTGACAAATAATGTAGTTATTTCAGATCAGCACTGCGAAAACCGCATTTTAACGTTTTGACCAAATTTAATTTAAAACGTAGAAAAAAACAGGAAATTGCCAAATCTTCTACGCATTTGTGGAAAAGGAAGGAATTACACCACACACCTTTTCCGCCCTACCCATAATCGAAAATAGAAAAAAAAAAAAATTAATTTTATCAAAATCTCGAAAAAACTGCATTTTTTTCTAACTTCAAGGCAACAGCGGCTGATCAGGAAATTGACCAAAAAATTTGCACTTTACTCCCCCAATGGCACCTTTTCCGCAATACCCATCACCGAAATAAAAAAAAAAGTCTTTTTCGGCCCACCCTAATACACTAGCTTTATCAATTTAATTGGGGGTTTTTTTTTTTGGTGATTTTTTTTACTATCCCTGCATGGTTTGAGATATTTAAAGAACAAATCCATCGAAATTTATGTTAGTTAACCTGTTTAATGAATTCCAATTGGGAAAATACTTCTTACATGAGGAAAGCTCAACAGACTAGCTAACAACTATGGGTTCCAGCGTCCCTCTCAGATCTGTCCTGATGGGAGGTCACTGTGACCCAGACGCGGATACAAAGGAGGGGCGATCGCCCCTCCCTTGGGGAACATTTCCCCGGTAGTTTTTCCACATCGTAGTTTTAAAAATGCAATTTTTACGAGTTTTAATGACGTTTGGAAAAGAAGTTTTGAGGTTCTCCCCCGGAAGTATTTCAAAATTGAAATCCGAAACTTTTGCAATCAATATTTGTAAACCAGTATGGACAGTAAAATGTAACAAAGATCAATCGCCCCTCCCTTGGAAGCTTTCTGGATCCGCCCTTGCTGTGACCTCCCAAAAATGTCCTTATTCGGAAAATTCCGATTGATGGAGTCGACAGTCATACAATATTGCAACTTTGGTGTTATTTTTTCTTTTTTAAAATATTTCTAATGGTGCCTAATCTTCTCATAAGAAGTTATGTATATACGATATGCATGCTTGCTCGCATTTTATCATTTGGTAAAAATAGTCTCAGTTAACAAACAGAGAATTTTCCGCTTTTCAACAAGTTAAGTTCGGGGCACACCTGCCTCTCCCCATCATTTCAACTAAAACAATAAAGGCCTTGCTCCACATCCGCAGAAAACGCGACCGAAACCGAAGGCACAAACCGGAAATCCGGGTACTTTCCATAGGAATAACCATTTAATCCATTTTACGTTTCTGCGTTATTTTTTTGCTTTACGTTAATATGGAGCAGGGCCCTAATAGTTCTTGCAATTCGTTACTAATCTTTTTTTTTTTTTTTTTGTGAATTAAGGATTGTTTCATTTCCCCCTCTATACAGCGCCTGATTACCGCAGGGGCACGCGGCGCACAGACCCCTCCTCTTAGATTTCAGGGGGGGAAGGGGGACCCAAAATCACCTTACTTTATCTAACGCCTCCTAAATACTAAATGCCTACTGTATATTTTACTAAAATGTCCACTGTATATTTTACTATTACTACTAAAAGCCCACTGTGTATGTCGAAGTATATTTTTCTCTTAATAATTTGATAGCAGCATTATTATTATTATTATTATTATTATTATTATTATTTTAGGTTCGATCTTTGGACGAAACTTTTATTTCATTCCGATACTGTAAGATTTTTTTTTTCACTCGTAACTGGTATGAGAGGGGGGGGGGGCTGAAATGGAAATGCGCCCCATGTCCAATATCAGAATGATCAGGCTCTGCCTCTATCGCTCTCATTTTTGCGAGTTTTTTTTTTGTCCCTAATACTTTTTTCTAATACAATTTTATTATTAGTATTATAATTTAATATAGGTATTTTTTTTCTTATTTTTTTTAATCGGTAGAAATGCTGCCTCCTAGCCCTGGCAAGAGCCACTCTTGCCACCACCTGGTAGGCCACTGTTAACAGCTCATGGAACTTCATTTAATTAAAGTCGTTGAACTAATTTCTTAAATAGTGCAGAAAAGCATCAAAACTTTTACTTGGTCGCTAAAATTGCCCAAATAGGGCAACAGATGACCAGCAGGTCATAGGTTGCCGACCATCATTCAAGATCGTGGTAATTCACACTATCACAGGTCAGCTTCACGGGCCGTTGGTTGGGTTCCAATGCTTTTGAAGGCGCGGATTGCATGAAGCTGCATTCTAGGAGACTTTGTTTTCGCAAAAGTATCCCATGACCCCTTTTTGAGCCCAAAAATTGCCGTTAGACCCCCACCCCCCTTTTCCACATGACTGACCTTCTCTAAAATAAGAAGCTTTATCCACCCTTGGGGGCAGGCCCGTCATTTCGAAATGATTTTTTTTTTCGTGATTGTTTTGGTACAAAAAGATTTTTTTATTCAGGTGCACCCTCCTGCATTTGATTTTGCTGGTGCCCATGGATAATTGTTTTATATAATTCAGTGGTTGGCGAAAAATTGCTCCAAAAATGCATTGCGACAGGCTCCTATACCTAAAAATTTAACAACCAGCTTAATATAAAAATTTAACAGTTCATTTTTTGTTTTCTAATAACAGCAAAGCGCAAAACATTTAGTGCGTGCAAATATCGGAGTGCCAACGCATTTTACAATTTGACAGCATTCGGCCAATCAATCAAAACGCAACATTTGATGACACGAATTAAAGGAGGTGTAGACGTTTCGTGAGGAATGATTGATTCACAGAAAATTACTTTTTTTTCTTTTTTAAATTCTTTATTTTGACCTGCTGCTTTCTCTCAGTGTACTCAACCAAAGTACTGGATAAGTTGTTGTGATTCGATCGTATTTAATTTTTTTCCTGTGGCGGAATGCGTTTCTTCGTTGGTGGCCGAGTCCACTTTTGATGACTTTTTGGTGACTGTCTGATCTGTAAAAGAAAGAAAAAGAAGCTGCCTTTAGTGACTTAACAGTCGTAATCGGTCAGTTAAATAATACATTACACAACGTGTTTTTTTTTTTTTTCTTTTTTGCTACTGTCTTGGCCAAGGACTGATTTCGTTCTGACTGCATTTTTTAAACTTTAAATCCGAAGCATTTTCAGGGCCTCCAAATTAATGCCCACCAACCCACCCTTTCAAACACAGATCGTCTAAAATTCGCGTTTTAAAACTCAATATTGAAAAATTGTCAGTATAGGGTCCTTGCATAGTCCCCCATTGCTTCTTCATTGTATCCGTCATTGCCAATAAATTTAATTATGCATTCATTTTTTGTATGCTTTGTTTTCCCGAACGGTTCCATGTATAAAGAAATTAAGTTGTCACGTTGATAAAACGTTTAAAGAACGTCTTAAAGCAATGTTGATTTGAAAATTATATCAATTGTGGGAAATTCTGCTAAAAATTTCGCTCTTATGCAAAATCAGCACCAAATGTGTTCAAGATAATTTCATTCAAATTACTTTTCAGAATTGCATTAAATTTTCTCTGTTCATTTTTTTTTTTGTCTGTCAATAGCATTTTCAAAAAAAGCAACTCTTTATTTTTTGAATATGTACTTGCAGAGCAGGTACCTAAACTAAAATAGTGTTAAATGTCCCGTTTTGAGTGAAAAAATAAATGTTCACCATAGCTATGATTCACATTACTTCTCTCTCTCTCATCATACTAAAACCGCACTTGAATGTGACTTTATTTGTAGCGGTAGAATGAAAAAAGCAGTTTTCAAGCATCTACTATAATGGAATTCTCCGTATAATGTGAACTATTATCATTTTTTCATCATTAATTTTATTTTTTTTGTTTTCTTTTTTTAGCCCAAACCTGTTCTTATTTATGCTCCAAACAAGTTCCACTCTCACCGCTTGATGATTTCGTACCACATTATCCGAATCTTTGAAAAAGCAGGGAGGGAAAACAAATGACAGCAAAAAAAGAAGAAAACAACTATTCAATACATTTTTTAAACCAACTTGTTAAAATCTTGTCCTACATTTATATCTTTGTATAATTTTAGAAAACCTCTGAAGATAAGCAAGTTTACTAAAATGAGCGTGGAACGTTGTGAGAATATTTTTTATTTTGTTTGTTTCTAATTCCAACCACGTCCGCTCAACGCCATTTTATTTTTTTTTTCCTTTGCATTTTTATCTCTTTGTCTTCACGTTTCGTTGCTTTCGTTCGCTGCAGGTAAGCAGGTCGATAGAACATGCCTTTTTTCAATGTCAAATTTTTTATTTTTATTCGACTCGGAGGTTGGATTGCGAAATTTTAAAAGCACTCTTCATCTTTTGAATTTTTTATTAAACTAAAATTTACTCGTAGGCAATTTCGCAAATTCTTCTTGCCCAACAGTGTGTTGCTTCTCGAAATGAACTACCATTTAATTAATGATTTCTTTGAAAAATCTAATTAGGTGTGGTATGAAACATTTCTATGGATTTTTTTTTCTTTTTTGTCCACGCTTCACGGACGCTAGACAATGATTTCTTTTGAAAAATTCCCAGTAGTCGGGCAGCTTTGGGAATTGCAGCTACTCCTATGGGTCAATATCTTTTAATAAACGCATTTTTCAGACCGTTTCTGGGTGCTTTTGAAATGAAGAATCTTTCGAATGAAAGATGATATTCTTCTCGATTTGGAATGATTTATGGACTTCTAAATACGTTTTTGAAAAACAGGTCATCGACAACAATTTGTAGGTCAACGGCATCAACAAGTAAATACATTTTCTTTCGATTCTATTAACAACTCATAACAGTGGCTAAGTTTTGCTTGGCTTATGAAGCCATTTTGCGCAACGAAGCTGAATTGATTCAGTTTTTTAAAATCAGATTTCGCTAAAATTAATTTTTCTTGCAGCTGTTTTTTATTTTTAATTCTGATACTAAAACTTGCAAGAAAAAAAAAAGACGTTCAATTCAATAATAGTATTGGATTCTTTTCATGGTTGCCCATAAGGAGGACAGCCCCCCCCCCTCCCAATTAGTATTTCCATACTTTTCGTACTATTTTTCGCAAAAAATAAGAAAAAACATTACTTCAGCCATATGAAAAAAAAAAAAATTTATATATATATATATCGAATTTTAATAACTCTGATCTGCGCTGAAATTACTTTCAGAAAAACAGTAATGTATCTCAGTATCCACATCCAAACTAAGAACTGGCTTTTCATAAATTAACACTGTCATTTTTCAAGGGAATATTTTTGTTAAATAGAGTTTCAAAATATTAATAATAATAAAAAAAAGAAATAAATAAAAAAATAAAAAAAAGTTTTCACACTCACACACATGTATTACCCGCAAGCAGTCAAAATGTGCAGATGCGGATCCAGAAATTTTTGTAAGGGGGTCAAGTTTTAGTGCGATGAAGCATGTAAAATTTAAACCTTCTTTAAATATCATACTATATTGCACAGCAAGTAATATTTTTATAATACTCTGTTAAATTAACCATTTATTTATTTTGATAAAAATTTATTATTAGAAAAAATATAAATTAACAATTTATAAATTGGCTACTAGTAATCAATATTGGAATTATAAAATTCTTTCAAATCTTCTTTAAAAAAAATTAACATTTTTCACACATATCGCATGGATAAAATTTTTGTTTTAATGAGAGTAAGATTGATAAGTGGTTGTGCAACTGATAAAATGTGTTTCTCATCACAGGGGGGTCAGCTGACCCTTTGACCACCCCTGAATCCGCTTTTGAAAATGTGTTTCGGAACCTCAATAACAATTGTGTCAGAGTAAATTACAAAGACTGTCCATGGACTGCAAAAAAAAATATTTTTAAATAGAGAATATCGTTAAATACAGTATTGCTCTGCAAAACTACTGGGTTTTATTTTTATCATATAGACCCCCTTTTTTTTCTTTTATTTTCCCTTTTTCCCCCTGTGGAATTTCTTTCTTTTTTTTTTTTTGAACTTCCATGTCAAAAATTTCAACTACAGAATGCTTTTATAAATACTCACTTGATTAGTTTTCATTTTCTTTTTTTCGTGAAGATGTATAAGCAAGGCCAGGTCCTTATAACAAGCAGCCAGAGCTATTTGACAAGCTGTTTTTCCATCCTTGAAATATGCGAAATGAAAAAATATTTGCAGCGATAAGAAACGGAAAATAATATGAAAATGGATAGCATTTTCCAGAATATAACGTAAAGTGTGAATTGATTGAACTACAAAACTAAATATGTAGTTCTAAACTTATATACGACGAAGCATAAAAATAAATTGCTTCTCTTTTTCTATTTGTTGATAACATAGCCTTTTGCTACTTAGGATGAAATTGATCGATCGTTTCATGGACCATCATAAAGTATTTTATGATCTTTCAGTTATTAAAGTATTAAACTTAACTGTTTCCTTGAGATTCTATCAACATCATGGGCACGTGGCTATAGAGAATTTAAATTTGAGTTGGAAGCCTCACTAATTACTTGTATGAATACTGAGGGGCATTTTTCGACATTTTATGAGTTTATAAAAGAAAAGATAGCAAATAAATCCAACCCAAATATTTAACACACAATACACGTATTATATATTCACTAGCTGCCAAGGCAGCTAGATTAGCTTCATACGGCATGTTGATGCATAACTTCCCCCTCTCTAACTTTTACCTCATTCTGAAGTTATATTATTTGATATATTTTAATGTTCATTCGATTTCAAGACATACCACGCACGTGACACGACGTTGCACGGGTACTTCGTGCCCTGAAAGTAGTGAGGAAAATTTCAAGAAACTACTCCCCGCCAAGGCGGCTCGCTAAGAGGCGCTTCACGCCTTTACTTTTTTCCTATGTAAAAAAATCATTCGAATTATTGAGATGCTTCGCGTCTTCAAGATGGTGAGGAAAGTTTCAGTAAGTTCAGCTCGCTCAAAGGAAAAAAGCAGACATAGATACTTAGTTTTTAATATAAGTAAATGGCTTTTCAACAAATGAATGTTTCAAAATATTACAAGTAGCTAGCGATAAAAATACTATGTAAGTGGCCCGCTTATGAGTTTCGTCTTTGATTTAGTTAAGCCTTCATTCAAAATTCTCATTATCATTGTTATCACTGTTTCATAGCAACCACGTTTCAACAATGGATTTCATATTTAATCATTTATTAGGCTTAATCGCTTTAAATTTGACTACTTATTAATTGATATCCTCGCTAATTAAAATTGTATCTTACTACTATTATATATGCGAAAGTTTGTATGGATGTATGGATGGATGTATGGATGGATGTATGTTTGTTCCTCTTTCACGCAAAAACTACTGAATGGATTTTGATGAAACTTTTACCACAATGTAGCTTATACATCAGAATAACACATAGGCTATAATTTAAAACGATATTCAAAAAAGTTCGATCGGTAGCGCCTTTTTCATTCCAATTTAAGGTACATTATTTCTCATTAATCAAAAGGCATTGACCAAACTAATTCAGTATTTAGTGTATCATCTCAACTCCCTGTCGAAAGCTATAATTGCGGGCATCATTTCTTCTTTCCGTATTTAATGTTCAAGGCTTTTCTCAAGTCAAATCATGAAGGTTTTTTTTCCAGCTTCATGGGGAATATCCAGGCTTTTACCATGATTTGTATTTAAAACGTTTTGTATAGTCTTAGTTGTATAAGTAGAATATTTATCCTTAAGCAATGTGTTTCTTAATGTACATTGCTGCGTGAAAATATTATTTCTTTAGAATAAATTGTATTCCTTTATTAGTAAATTATTCACTGTATCAATTATTTTCACAAGTTTCGTAAATTTATCGGTCCTGCTTAATCGGGTAACGAATAAACGAATAAAATATCCTGGAACTGGATATTTCCCATGCCATAGTCGCAATACTAAAGATTCCGTTTAATCGAATTATCCGCTTAATCAAATAATATTTCTTGGATTCGACAGTATTCGTTTGAGCGGGGCCGACAGTATATGTTTTAGAGTATCGGTAATGTAATCGCTTGAAGAGATTGGCAACTAATAAATGGATTGGGTTCATTATTTTCCAATTTAATGGCACTTTAAATACAACTTTACGGTATTTTTAAAAAAAATTTTGCGCTGACTGGGCGGGTACTTACAATCGGTCACTTAGAATCCAATCGAACAGGTATCTTGCCGAATTTGTTGCAAGAATATTATAATAACTATATATTGGTAATTTTTTCAACTGACGCCAGTTTTGGCGCCAAAGACTATGTAATAATACTTTACTTCTTACATGATATAACTAAAATAAAACGATTGTTGTCTGATATTTGTAGACTGCGCCAAAATCTTAATCATCGAGATAATACTCCCACAGTTGAAGAAAAGTTCAGGCTTTTTTTTTTTTTGGCCAATCCCGTACGTTGTCATTAAAAAAACTTTTAAAACTTATGTCAAAGCGTAAAGTAATCCGCATACGAAATTAATCAAACCCCAAAACTAAAATTACCAATAATTTGTGTTTTTCGCACAAATAATTGTCAAATGCTCCCTACAAATTTCGAAATCACTTAGGACAAAAACTTTTAGCGTCATTTCATGGTCAGCAATATTTTCTCAACATTAAATGACAATTTTTCTTTGACAAAAATTACTGACTTAATAATACTTAAGCATATTTTCATAAAGTAGGGATGGGAGCAAAAGTATCCTAGGTATCCCAAAACAATTACCGCAAATTTAGCGACATTTTAAATCGTCAAAGCGGTACGTTTTGAGTTCTTTTAGTTTAGGAAAAAAAAAGCGATTATAAATTGGTTCTCAATATTTTCACTGGCCCAGGCAACGCCGGGTATTTTTGCTAGTAATTATATAAATTGAAACTAATGAAGCCTGAAAAATCTATCGGTACCTGGTTCGACTTTCAGTTCAGTGGCGTTCAGCAGAAAGAAGCGTGACATAGATAGAAAGAAAGATAGAAAAAAAGATAGAAAGATAGTTAGAAAGATACTCAGTTTTTAATATAAGTAGATAAAACATAGTGGTCCAAAAGTGGGAGTATCCCCCCCCCCCTTATTTTCAATATAATGTCAGTCACGGTTGAATGTTTGTAATACACTGACAGTTGCGTACGTATAGGGTCAGCACCCCTGGCGAACTTAAGAAATGGGCATGGAGGTCACGGGAGGCCACCGTGATCTCCTGAAAAATTTCCTTTCTCTGAAAGTTTTGATTTGTTGATTTGGGAAATTTACAGACATTTTTTTTCAAATTTAATGATCCCCAATATTCCTTCTCATTAGATGTTATATTATGTATGTAAGATGTGTCCGCTTGCTCGTATTTTATCGTTTGCTAAAATCGGAATTTCATTCAAAAAACGGAGAAAACGGGAATTACGATATTCTCCTTGTAGTTCGAGATGCCCTTGCCTCTCTCCATCATTTCACATAAATTCAATGAAACCAATAATAATAGTTGCACTTCGTTACAAACATGTTTTACTTCCTTTTACGTAGTAAAGGAAGTATTGTGATCGCGAAAAAAAATTCACTCAAATTTGGGTCTAAATTTGGATTTTGCTCACCCCCGAATGAAAGTTGAGCAGTTTTTTTGACCTGTTAGCACGTGCATATGTACCTACCAACATATAACCAGCCGAAGAATCATTTTCAACCACCCCCGAGTGAATTACGACGAGTTTTCTCGTGATGTCTGTACGTACGTAAGTATGTGCGTATGTATGTAGTATAACTCAAAAACCAAATAACGTAGAAACTTCTAGTTTGGTATGTAGGCTCTGAGGGGGGGGGGTCTAGTTGTGCACCTCCCCATGTGGTTGCATTCGAATGTTCCCAAGGGGGTGTTTTACCCCTTTTTTTGAGGTAAATCAGTGCAGACTTTCAATGCAGACTTAAGTGATGAAGTTACATTATTCAAATCGGTGCTGTGAAGGTCGGAACCAGGACCCCCGAGAGTCAAGAGGGGCCTCTCTCCCTCCATGAAACTAATAAAAAAATTTCACTCCAGTTTCGAGCCGGGCTCCTAAGCGAAGGGGGCAATCACCCTTCCCTTGAGGGACTTATCACCGTTAAATGTTCAATATTGAAGTTCAAGGAAAAAAGAAGCATTTTTTAGCGATTTTTGATGAAGCAGAAGGGACATTTAGGGCTTTCCTCTGGGATACGTTTTGAAATTGAAGTCCGAAACATGTAAGGGCAACATTTGTAAACCAAGAGACGTAGCAAAGGATAAGTAAAAAAAAACAATAGCCCCTCCCTTGAAATATTAGTAGGTCCCGCCTTTTTTGTCAGAAATGTTCTTTAACTCCTTTTTTTTTTCTTCAAATGAATAAAACCATGTTATTTTTAATTAAAATTTAGCCTTTCAATTTCGTTAGTTATGACATTTACAGCGAATTTTATGCCAAAAAAAAAAAAAAAACGGTACCTAAATATTTGGTTCAGATGGGTTAAGGGACTCGCCATGCAGAGCTGCGTGAAGAAAATAATAATTCTTAAAGAAAAAAATTAAAATTCGAACATCGATTCAGCTCGAGTGAACACTGCATCAAACAGTTGAGCTTAATTAAAATCGAACTCCAACATTTCATGCGTTAATTAGATTTGGAAAGTTCTTTATAAATGCGGCGAAAATTAGTACAGACACGGTTGAACGAATTTTTCATTAAATTTTTCATTGCTTTTGAGTTTTATTTAATTGCTCCCTGAATTCAAAGCGGGAAATCCCAAAAGAAAGTTTCTAAATTCATTTCATTTCTTTTTCGAATTAGATGCAAATGAACTGAAAGAACACTTCAGAATTTCAAGTGTTAAGAAAAGTTTTAATTATGTCAAGAATTTGCGCCAAAGATGTGTATATAGTGTAACACCAATTATTTGTTGTTATTAACGTTATTGAACACGGCCAATGTTAAAATTTGAAACAGTGGGAGAAGAGTAATTGCGTTATCAAATTGAAATGATTTTATGTGAAATTCAAAACGGCTGGATGCCGATTTTCTATTAATTTTAATAGGGTATCCTGGGATCACTCGTGAAATTATTTTGTGTGACTATGACTTTTGTTTGAGTAGGTTATTTATAATTCGCGAAGATGGCGTCTACAAGTACACTATCAAGATATAGCTTAATTACTCGAATGCTAAATAAGTTTGGAAAAAGTTTTTTAAAAAAATGAGAAAAAAAAAAAAGAAATCTGTTGCGTAGGGGACAGTATTCAACTTTCTTGTACTTTAATTAACTAATAGGGTTGTATTTTAATAATTCAAAAGAATGTGTGTGTGTACTCATATTGGCACGTTGCAAGTATTACTTCTTACACACATTATTTTTTACCTCTTTTCTACATCCAAGAAAATTTGATGGAAGTTCCGTCAAGTTTTGGTATTACATTTTCTAGTAGTGCCTGCAGTTATTCTTTTAGTGTAGAAATCTTTATGAAGCCCAGTTTTCTACACATTTTCTAGTAGTGCCGCAGTTGTTTTTTTGGTGTAGAAATCTTTATGAAATCCAATTTACTAGAGATTCTCAAGTAGTCCTGCAGTCATTTTTTTTAGTGTAGACTTCTTTATAAAAATCCAGTTTCTACAATTTTTCTTTTAGTCCTGAAGTCATTTTTTTTAGTGTAGAAACTTTTATCGAAGTCAAGTTGTTTACATTTTTTCTTTTAGTCCTGAAGTCATTTTGTTTAGTGTAGAAACCTTTATGGAAGTCCAGTTTTCCACAAAGTTTCTAGTAATATTGCAGCCTAATCAAGAACAAATACAGGAACTCATTCCTCGAAAAACTAAAAAAAATTCTAACTCCAATAAGCCATGGATTAAACAGGTACTCAACGTCCCACAGTGGCCTAGAATAAAATAGGCCGCCGTGTTACGTTTAATCTCTAGACATGACTGTTTGCGTATACATCTATGTCCAGGGGCGCCCCGAAAACTAAAATTTTTGGGAGGGGGAAGATTATCAATTTGCCGAACGAAGTTCCAATTTTACCGAATGATAAAATACAATCGTGCACATATGTCGTACATGCATAACATTTAGTGAAAAAAGAATTAGGCATCTTTTAAAAAACAATTCCAAAACCTAAAAAGAACAAATACTCTCAATGTTGCAATATTGTCTTTAAATTGCCGAATCATCAGCAAAATGTGCCGAATAAGGAAATTATTGGGAGGTCACAGTGACCTCCAGTAACCTCCCATCGGGGCGCTCCTGTCTATGTCACATAAATGCGTTCCCTGATCCTACTTGCCCTCTTTGTGCAGATGTGGACTTGTCTCACCTGTAGATTCAAGGGTAGATCTAGAAATGTTTCCGGGGCGGGGGAGGGGGGTGATTGATTTTATTACGTATCCTTTACTACAAATCTTGGATTATAAATGATAACGTTATATACTGTCGGCCCCGCTTAAACGAATACTGTCGGTTCCAAGAAATATTATTCGATTAAGCGGGGATCTTTAACATTACGTCTATGGCATCGGTTCCGAGATATTTTATTCGTATAAGCGGGGTATTCGTTTATCCGTTACCCGATTAAGCGGGGGCAACAGTATGTTTTGGACTTCAAGTGCAAAACGTAACCTGAGGAGAGCCATAAACCTCCCTTCTGCTAGCATCAAATATCATCTCAAAATGCCTTTTTTGAAATTCAATATTGAAAATTTACCAGTGGTGAGACTCTCAAGAGAGGGGCGATCGCTCATATCGCCTTTCCCTTGTATCCGTCCAAAGGTGGATTCAGAAATCTTACAAGGGAGGGGCGATTAATTTTTTTTTTCATACTTTTTACTATGCATACTGGTATACAAATATTGATCACATAGGTTTTGGACTTCAATTCCAAAATATTTCCGGGGGAAAGCCTCAGACATTCTTCCCCCAAGCCAGACCCGGATTACCCATTAGGCCATCCTAGGTATTGGCCTAGGGGCGCAAGCTCGGAAGGGCGCACATAGCGGAGGAAAAAATTAATACGCAGTTTGTTGAAAAAATAAATAGTCAAAAAAGAAAGGAAGGAAGAAAGAAAAAAAAAAACAAGAATGCGAAACTCTAGTAAATGTATAGCGAAAATAATTTCAACTAGAAGGGATTGCAAAATGCCAGTTAAGCAAAAAAAAAAAAAAGCAATTGGAGGGGGAGGGGGCATAAATTGTGTCGAGGTAATTCATTTTCTGGTTCAAAGAAGATACTTTTACCTTTGGTTTGAACAATAATTTCTTAAATACGACACACGGGAAAATTAGTAAAATACATGGTACAGAAAATGGTCAATATAAAACTTATTTATGAAACAGTTTTTCTCTTGATGTCTATAAATCATGTCGTGTATTTTCTTTTTTTCTTTTTTTTTTTGAAATTAATAAATTATTAATTTATTTATTTAGGACTGCCAATCAATAGGATAGCCCAAAGTAAAATTTTTGGGAGAGGGAAAATTCATTGGATTGTTTCCGAATTTTCCAAACTGACAGACATTTGCCGAATAAGAAAATTTTGGGGAGTTAGCAATGACCTCATGTCGGGACACCTCTGCTGAACATACTGCTTTTTTTGTACTCAAATTAGTTGATATATAGTTTGTATACTCTCAAACTACCTCTACATATTTTATTTATAACTATGTCAGTTAATGGGTCAGTTAACTTTCAACATATTATTTTTCTAAATTTTTTTTTTTTTTTTTTGCATTCAAAATATTACCATGAAGATCAAAGATAAGTGGAAAAAAATACAGGAGATGCCTCGAAATATGTGTTAAATAGAAGACTCCCCCCCTTCTCCTCCCAACATTTGAAAGATAGTCTAAAATTTTGAAAATTTTCGGAGTAGAGTCCCCAATCCCCATCTCTTCACTCAGCACTGTCAGATGCATTAGAGTTCCTACAAATGCATATTTAGAACTTCAATTTCGAAACTTTTTCCATGGAAAGCTCTCAAGCGCCTCACTTCCATATCATAAAATATTATCTAAAATTTCGTTTTTATTCCGCAAGATCGAAAACTTTTTCGGTAAGTGACCCTGACCTCAGGCATCTTCCCACCTCATTAAAAATCCTCTAAGACCTCGTGTTTAGGGTCTCAATTTTAAAAACTTTCCCAGAGAACGTCTCCGGCATTCAGTCCTCATCTAACGCTATTAAAATCGTCTAGCTGTTTTTCAGGACTTCAATTCTGAAACATTTACGGAAACGAGTTACAGAGCCATATCGTATCTCCTGACGTCCTCAAAGATGGTTTCTTATTGCTTATTTAGGTCTAAAATTTCGAAAACTTTCTGGGGCTAAACCTCATCCATTTCTATTACAACATAGGAGATATCCCACAATTTTTTTTATCTTCAATTTCGAAAAAATTTCGTACTAGAGTTATCGATCGTCCCACATAAAAATAACCTGTTAAAATGGCATTTTAGGACCGCAATTTCAAAAAAGTTCCGGGAGAGCTCTCCCGATTTCCGCCTTTCTCCAGCATCATTAAAGTTCATCAAAATTTTCGAAATGGGGGAGGAGGAATCCATAAACTTACTCCCTTTTCTAACATCATCAAAGATGGCTTGCAATTGCGTATGTGGGACTTCAATTTCGAAAACTTCCGGAGGGGGGGGGGTGTTCCACGGATATGTGACTGTCATTTTTAGAGCAAAGCAGTATGTATTTTGTAACATCTGAAGCAAAATGCACGTAGTACAACCGGGCTTTTCTCCTGAATTATTACAATTGTTAAGCTGAATTTAATGGGACAGTTAAATTTTCAAAACACATTTTAATTAATTTTAGAAAAATCGTTAAAAAAAAAGGTAATTGACTGACATGCTACTTTTTAAAATGTCAGTCAGTTCCCATACTTTTAACCCATTTTTAAAATCATCCAAAACGCATTTCAAAAATTCAATGATACCATTTAGTACAGCTTAAAAAATAGAATTATCCTGGAGAACAGAGGCGTAGCAAGGGGTGGGCAAAGCAGGCGACCGCCCAGGGCCTCGCGCCTTCCGAGGACTCGCAATTTTCTCCATTCGAATTTAATTCCGAGACAAAATTTTACTAAGCATTCCCACGTAAAAACTCAGTTTGAACAAATACACACACATAAAACTATTAAAAAATAAGCGGAAAAAAAATCAACAAGTAAAAATCAAACTAATACAGATATAGTTGAAACTTCAATTTTTTTTCGGGAAGAGGGGGCATTAAAGATAGCCTGCAATAGTGTTTTTAGGACTTCAACTTCGAGCCCCATCATTTCCCTTATATCATTGAAAATGGTTTACAATTACCTTTTCTAGGATTTTAATTTTCAAAATTTTAAGGGCGAAGCCCTGGGCCCGCTCCCTTTTAGTAACACCATTAAAGAGTGATGAAATTATGATTTAAAACTTCAGATTAAAAAAAAAAATGCCAGGGTACAGTCCCGAACCACCAGGGTCGACATGAGCCAATACCCCCCTCCTCTCCCCCCCCCATAAAATTTATTACACTCCTATTCCCAGCCAAGCTTGCATTAGGGTTTTTGTGACTTCGATTTCGAAAAACTTCCAGTGGAGAGTTTCGAACCACATTTCTCTCCTAAAGAATGCTTGAAATTGCGTTTTTAGGACTTCAATGTCAAAAGAGAAAACAAAAAAATCACGGAAAGAGTTCCGAACTCCATCTTAACGTTGTCAGAGATGGCCTACAATTGCATTTTAGCACTTGAATTTCCGAAAAATTCTGAGGAAGAGTCCGTGAATCTCATCCACCCCCTTAATGTCCTCATCTAAGATGGCTTACTATTACGTTCATGAGAATTCAATTTAAAAACTTAAAGAGGGAGTTCTGAACACTATCTTTTCCTACAACGTCATCAAAACCGGAGTAAAAGTGCCTTTTAGGTTTTCAGTTTCAAAATAAATCAAAGCCCAATGATGGTTCCGAACAACATCCCTTCCCTCTTCATCATCAATGGTAGCCAACAGTTGAGTTTCCAGGACTTTTATTTTGAAAGATTTGAAGACCCTATTGAACCGTATTATTTTTTATAACATCATCAAAAATATTACCTACAATTGCGCTGTTAGGACTTTAATTCCGAAAATTTTAAGGGCGGAGGTGCGAACCCTACCCCTTTCTCTAGCATGATCAGAGACTTAAATTTTCTGGGACTGGAAAGACTAGACATTTTCTGGAGATGCGACCCAGAGTTTATCATAACTTCATTGAAGGCCTAAAATTTCGTTTCTATCACTTCTCAATTTTAAACAAATTCTACAACAAAACTTCGAAATTTCAGGGGTAAGTCTGCAAATATTATTACGTCTTCTAACGTTGCCAATGATTGCCTATAATCGCGTTTTTACTATTTCCATTTCTAAAAACTTTAAAAATTAAATCTCTCGATTTGACAACTCTCCCAATTTTTTTTTAAGAAGTTACAAATTGTTGTTTAAAATTTCTAAAAATGTTATTCAGAGTAAAGATGGTTCGGGATCGTTAATCATGGACTTGCCCTTCCTGATGTTTAAAGTGTCCTCCCCCAGAGCAAAAGGTCTGAAAGAAACATTGTAGCCACAGGGTCACGAAGCTCGACTAGAATCTAGAAAACGACTACATTGGTTTTAGATATTACCCACTGTACGTTTTTATCTTAGAGACATTTTTAAATGTACAAGATTTTAATTTTATACTTTGCAACAAATACAAGAAGTTTAATTTTTTACACAGAATAGTTGAATTTGGACTGAAATTAATCTTAAAATCGGGGTGAGGGGAAGGAGGGGCCTCGCAACATTTATTCGCCCACTCTTAATTTTGATCTTGCTACGCCATTGCTGGAGAAAATATCGTTTGTATAACCTATAGTTTGCTTTGAATATAACAAAAAATTTGCAATTTTGCTTTAAAAGAATCAGTAATCTTTAAAATTACCCGTAAAATTGCCCCAAGTCGAGTTATCTCATTACTTTCTGATAAATGGTTTAAAATTAAATTTTGAAATCTTCAATTTTGAAAAATTTCCGAGGGATCACCACCGGACCCCCTTTTTTGTGCATCAATGGAAAACAAAAAGGAAAAAAGAAACTCAATTCATAAATTTCATCAAATGGGAGTGAGGGAATACGATTTCAATCAAGTTGGGATGCGTGAGATGGGGCGCAGTTTCTAAGTTTGGCCTCGGGCGTAAATGGATGTTAATCCGGCCCTGCCCCCAACTTCATTAACCTTTTAACTGTCATGCCCGAGATAGTCTCGGGCTCAGCTGTTTTTCGAAAATGTCACGCCCGTGTATTACTCGGGGTATTTTTTTTTTTTTTTTGAGTGCATCGTATTGTTATACCCGAATATATATCGGGAGACGTTTATTTCGGCTTCATCTCTTTGTCAAACCCGACTGTTTCTCGGGTTTGTGCTCGGAAAAGTGTTAAAAATCAAAATAACTTGACAGTTAAAGGGTAAACCCGTGTGAAATTTCATTTTTAAAACTTCAATATCGAAAAATTTCGGCGAAGAGTCCCTCTAGGAAGGGGCGATCGCCCCCTCATCACCCCTCTCTTGCACCCGTCCTTTTAGTCTAAGATCCCACCGCAGTTTATCTACACTCATAGCGTACACACTCATCACGTATATGTCAAATTAAAGCTGATTTCTTTCTGAACGTGATGCACTATGTCCGCCTATGTAAAAGTGCCCGAAACCTATAGGCAGCCTGGCCTAGACAGGTCACATGAATGTAGTATTTCTACACTCATAGCGTACACTCATGACTCATATATCAAATTGAAGCTAATTTTTTTCTGAACGTGGTGCACTAAGGCTGCCTATGTAAAAGTGGCCGCAACCTCTAGGCAGCCTGGCCTGAAGTTTAGGGTCCAAAATTTCAAATGGTTATAAAAGACGGAAAAATCGGTCGATTCTTTTGCTTTTTTTACTAAAATTATTCTTAATGTGAGTACTTTTTCGAAAAAAAATTGATGAACTTAAATTTCAAAAATTGCCGATAGGGGGCGCTTTAGACTTTGGAGCTAAAAACAACTACTTTTTACCGTTTGTTTTCATATTTTCGTAATTGATTCAAAGAGTTAAAACTCTAACTTAAATTTTGAGCCCAAAATATCAACTAATTTCCGGTTTTTAGCAATACTCGGACCAAACGTCAAAAATTGTGTTTTTCTGCTTTTCAACTAGTCCTTTCATGTAAAAAAATTATTAAAATCACCTGATAATGTTAAAATAAAATCAGATGAACCCTTTCGTAACTAAAAAAAAGAAAAAATAAATTTTTTTTTTCAACATTTTTTTACCCAGAAATTTTGTATTTTACAACTCAGAAAGTGTGCATTCAATTTTATTTTCACATTATTAGTATCGCCAGATGATTTTAATAATCTTTTTTACATGAAAGGACAAGTTAAAAAGCAGAAAAACACATTTTTTGACGTTTGGTCCGAATATTGCTAAAAACTGGAAATTAGTTGATATTTTGGGCTCAAAATTTAAGTTAGAGTTTGAACTTTTTGAATCAATTACGAAAATACGAAAAAAAACGGTAAAAAGTAGTTGTTTTTAGCTACAAAGTCTAAAGCGCCCCTATCGGCAATTTTTGAAATTTAAGTTCATCAATTTTTTTTCGAAAAAGTACTCACATTAAGAATAATTTTAGTAAAAAAAGCAAAAGAATCGACCAATTTTTCCGTCTTTTATAACCATTTGAAATTTTGGACCCTAAACTTCAGGCCAGGCTGCCTAGAGGTTGCGGCCATTTTTACATAGGCAGCCTTAGTGCACCACGTTCAGAAAAAAATTAGCTTCAATTTGATATATGAGTCATGAGTGTACGCTATGAGTGTAGAAATACTACATTCATGTGACCTGACTAGGCCAGGCTGCATATAGGTTTCGGGCACTTTTACATAGGCGGACATAGTGCATCACGTTCAGAAAGAAATCAACTTTAATTTGACACATACGTGAGGAGTGTACGCTATGAGTGTAGATAAACTGCGGTGGGATCTTAGACTATTTGTCCTGCTCTTCCTCAGAGATCAATTCGGGAGGCTTATTGGATAGCTCGTTCTCATTTATAGATTTATTGCTATTACTCTTGACACTTCAATTGCCTTGTAAAGCGCCATTAGAAATAATAATAACAATAAAATGCTTACGTTGTCTCTGAGAGTGGGGTCACACTTCTGATGTTCGAGGAGGGACTGTGCGCACTTTTCTCTCCCATACTCGGCCGCGTACATCAGGGCTGTTGAACCATTCAAATCCTGTGCGTTTGGATCCGCCCCTTCTTCGAGCAACAGTCGGACCATTCGCTGTGAGCCCCTGGCTACTGCATTCATCAGGGGCGTGTGTCCAGTCTATAGTACAAGGAAATTAATAAAATTTAAAAAGTTTTTTTTTTCGAACCTATTGCCAAAAAGCTGATGTGGAGACCACATCTCGTCGGCTGAGTACATCGATTAGGTAACTGCAAATTTAAAAAAGAAAAAAGAATCTACAAAAAAAAAAAAAAAAAAAATGTCAGCGACGGAAACCATTGCCAAGCATTTTGTCGGCGTCAACTTGGTGACAAAATACGCAGTGCCGTCTTTAACCTATTGGGGGTCCTGGGCACATTAGACTAAAGGAACTATAAGTATGAAGGAGACTATAAGTATGACCTTGACAGAGCAACTATCTACTTATATTAAAAACTGAGTATCTTTCTAACTATCTTTCTAACTATCTTTCTAACTATCTTTCTTTCTAACTATCTTTCTTTCTAACTATCTTTCTATGTCACGCTTCTTTCTCCTGAACGCCAATGAACTGAAAGTCGAACCAGGTACCGATAGATAGGTAATTTTTCAAGCTTCATTAGTTTCAATCTATATAATTATACGATTTTAATTAGCGAAGATATCAATTAATAAGTAGTCAAGTTTAAAGCGATTAAGCCTAATAAATGATTAAATATGAAATCCATTCTTGCATTGCAAAACGTGGTTGCCATGCCATGGAACAATAATAAAAATGAAAATGAGAATTTTGAATGAAGGCTTAACTAAATCAAACACGAAACTCATAAGCGGGCGACTTACATAGTATTTTTATCGCTAGCTACTTGTAATATTTTGAAACATTCATTTGTTGAAGAGCCATCTACTTATATTAAAAACTGAGTATCAATGTCTGCTTTTTCTCCTTTGAGCGAGCTGAACCAAGGGCGGATCCAGCTTCTGGTTAAGGAGGGGGTCATTTTCGGAAAGGGGGGGGGTCAAAGTGCAATTTTTGTGCAAAAATGGGGTGGTTTGGCAGTTTTTTCGTAAAATAAGTCCCAAAAATGCAATTTTTTGCTATATTTGGTCGGTTAAGGGGGGGGGGGGGGTCATGATCCCCATGACCCCACTCTGGATCCGCGCCTGAGCTGAACTTACTGAAACTTTCCTCACCATCTTGAAGGCGCGAAGCATCTCAATAATTCGAATGATTTTTTTTATACAGGAAAAAAGTAAAGGCGTGAAGCGCCTGTTAGCGAGCCGCCTTGGCGGGGAGTAGTTTCTTGACATTTTCCTCACTACTTTCAGGGCACGAAGTGCCCGTGCAACGCCGGGTCACGTTCGTGGTACGTCTTGAAATCGAATGAACATTAAATTATATCAAATAAAACTTCAGAATGAGGTAAAAGTTAGAGAGGGGGGACGTTATGCATCAACATGCCGCAGGAAGCTAATCTAGCTGCCCTGGCAGCTAGTTTTGTTAGAATAGACGAACAGGGCAGACGAGATGCCATGTTTGCCTAATTTGAAAGTAGTGGCGCGGTCATTGAGCTGTCAAAATCGTCGTCATTGTATTTGTGTGTGTGTGTAGACGTGTGTTTATGCTGGCATGTGTGTGTAGGACATGGGCTGCTCCACCTTCTCTGCCGCGGACCTGCACCACCTGAAGGAGAGGGGGTCGCACCAGCAGGAGCAGGTGGACTGACTGAGCATCTCCAGATCTGCCATTTTGTACCGCATGGCGAAGACGTGGAACCCACGTTAGCAGGAGAAGGGGCTGATTGGTGAGTAACGTTGGCAGATAGCCAATTTGAAAGAGGGAATACACGACGTCTGAAGTCCGAAAAGAAAACATGCAGCAATTTGTCATTGCAAAAAAAAAAAAAAAAAGGAAAAATATATTTTCTTGTTTTCTCTAAAATGTCAATAAAATGAATAATCATAGTAAGTCGAGCACAAATTTTCAGGCAGTGGAGATTTGATCGTGAGTTAATATTTCTTTCACGTATTCCTTTTTTGACTTTCTGCTGTGTAGAGCATTTTTGCACTGCTTAAATTGAAGAAGTTCATTGAAAAGAGCTATTTGCTGTTATTTTTTATTATTTGCACAGGTAGCACAAAAAACGTTTAAACGTTTTATAAGCGTTTTTAATCGGTTGTCACTACGTTAATAACCATTTTACAACCTTTAAAAAACGAAGTGTGCTACTTGGGTGTGCTCCATATTTTTATTATTCAGTTGATTGATATTTTTTGAGCAAACAACTTTTTATGATTATTCATTTCCAACTGAATTTCTATTTAAAAAACAAAAAATCTGTTGCTTCTATTTCTGGTTATAATGAATATTTGTTGGTTGTCCATTCTTTGCAAAAAAGTTCAGACTGTTTTTCTGAAATTGTTTGAGGAGTGCTTACTTTATGAGACTTGACGTTAACGTTTCCAATTTTTAGGGTCTTGGTAACTAAAATCCAGTTTTGCTCGCTTTCAGGCTCGGACGTTGCACAAAGCATTACAGGTGTGTTACCTAGCTGCAAAAAAGAAAGGAATTGAACATCAAATTATACGATACGAATTATTCAGGCAATTTCTCTTTACAAGTCTGATTGCTTTTTTGACCGTTCTAGCCTTCTCAAAGTTTTTTTCTTTTTCATACGCAATTCTATAGTTGGGACGAACCTAACCTGTCAGCTTTGTTCCATTGTGATAAGGATCTCCTGCCGACAGAGTGTTGTAGTGATTAGGACGCTGGCCTCTCACACCCAAAGGAGTAAGATGCACAAAATCGACAACGTCCATGTTGTATGATTATGCGGCATGTAAAAGATCCCTTGAGTTTTCATTTCACATGGAGTAGCTCTTGACAAATTAAATTCTTAGTGTAGTTTCGCATCGAATAGAGCCCAGGTGCTTTCATCTACAAGAGAAACTGGGTATGAAGAGTCTCTTCGCCGATAGTAGTACCACATGAAAGAATGATTGCCGGTTTTGGGAAATGTACCAGGTCTGCAAAAGCAAAGGGTTAGTAGCGAATACGCAGCTCCGTTTGAATCAAACAACAAACAAACAGGATCTGCCTAGCCTTCACAATGCTGCCGGGTTAGGTTTGAACCAACCACAATTACGTTTTCCTAAACCTTGCCTGTCACATTTTTGATATGTTTCTACTTTCGCTGTGGATGAAGTCTAAAGTCTTAAAACTGAAATAACCAAACGAAATAAAATATCTAAAAATATAGTAAAATAGTGATGGACAGCAATACGAACATTATTTGGCTTGTTCAGCAATTCCGTTGCATTTCCATGAGTCAAAAGCACCTCTGCCACATCAAAATTATTATATGCATAGGCGAAGTGCAATATGGTATTCCCCTACAAAAAAGAGAGAGAGAAAAATCAGGTAGGGTGAAGTGGGGTAATTGCGTACTTGGGGAAAATGTGTACTCATTAAAAAAAAAGGTGGAAAAACTGAAGCTAGCTGCTATCTAGTGGCGCCATTTGGGACAGGCTCCCAAATGGCGCCACTAGACAGCAGCTAGCTTCAGTTTTTCCTCCTTTTTTTTAATGAGTACACATTTTCCCCCAAGTACGCAATTACCCCACTTCACCCTAAAATTTTTATTCCCACGGCATTCATCAAAAATACTCATTCTGTTCCTTATACAGCCACGTAAACGGTCAAGAACTGATTATTCAATGCAGTATACGTAAACAGTCAAGGACTGATTACTCAATGCAGTATACCACAATGATGTAGCACAGCACAAAGCCTTCTTTTTCTTAATGATTTATGTATACTGTAGCCAAAAACTTTGTCATGAACCTGAAAGCATCATATGGATTTCGGTATAACTTTAAAAATTTAAAAATATTGTTATGGTACAGCTTAAAATGCAATGGGTATGTATCTGCCCAAATACTTTAAGAAATAAGAAACGCGAAATAAAAAATGTAGGGAGAAAAATGGAATACAGTCAAACCTGTCTATCTCGAATTTCACGGGAGAGAAGAAGAATTCGAGATACGGGGGTTTCGAGATACAGAGGCTGTGATAAAATTTACCAGAAAAAGCAATTGGAACAAAGTTTTGCATTGATATTGTTGAATATTTTACTGTACGACATGTGGTGAGTCCACGTTTTGCTAATTGTGATGACTATATCGGTAGCAATTAAATGCATACTTTTAAGTACGAACATAGTCTTTGAATGATTGTGCAAAAGATGATTCTTGTCTCCAAGCTATGCCATTGATGAAGGTGGCTGGAGATGAAATTCAAAAATGAGAGTTGTCAAAATTCGAGATATAGAGGTTTTCGGGAAAAATCATTCGAGATAAACATGAGAAAAAACCTTAAATTTATGTTGTAAAAGCAGGGAAATTGAAAAATTTCGATATAGAGAGGTTTTCGAGATAAAAAGGTTCGACTGAATAAAAAAATCGAACCAGTAGTTCATTAGCTTGACTTTAGGAAGAAAGTAATATATTTTCTGACTAAGCTGGAAGTTGAGCTATTTAAATCTCTCTATATTTTAAGATGCAAAATATTTTTTATACTTAATTAGAGCTTGAATGATTTTACATAAGAAGGATTTGTACAAATCAGAAGTTGAATTATCAATACCAGTCAATAAAACGAGACAAGTTCATTTCTTCAATGAGACATTTAACAAATATTTTTGAATACATTAGTACGATATTTTTCACGTATTGTGTTTTTAATACAATAGCGTGTTAGTGTCAGAAGTTAAAAAAAAAAATATTTAAAACTTACATCAATATCTGAGGAATGAATGAGCGTTTGCAGCAAGTTGTTAGAAAATTCTGTGAAGTATTGTATGTAGTTTTTCACGTCTTGAGCTGTAGCATGAACATTACTTGCAATTTGGTGCCACAAATAGTATAAGATGGCAGCTGCTTTTTTCTAAAATTGAAAAATGGTTATTAATGGCTTCACGATACAAGTAATTAGGGATGCACCGATAAGCAAATTGGCCGATTAATCGGCTGTAGATAATCGGCCGATTAATCGGCTGGACCGATTAATGATAAGATGATTGTTTTTAATAGTAACAATTTTACCATCACTTTTTTTTCTCTCTTATACAATTACGAGTTTAAAAATGTAAGTAATTTATTTCTGAGAGAAGATTTTGTTTTCCATTTTCCTAATTTTCACAAAATAATTTCAATCTTTTATCTATTTCTTAGAACCAATTTTCATATTATTGTCAATAATGTTACATTAACTCATTGTTAATTATGTTAATTGGACATACAAATTCAAACAAAAGGGGGAGGGTCTGCGATGAGCACGCCAATTTAGGAATACTTTTAATTTAAAATTTTTAATAATTAGTAGCAATGTATTTCAAGACTTTTATTCTTTGCAAAAATTAGAGGTTATCTAAGAGCACTGTGCTAAGGAGAAAACTATTGCCACATGAAAAATTTTGCAACATTGTATATGTGTATATTTATTCAAAGTAGGAAAATTAATTTATTAAAATAATATCAACTGTGAGGATTATTATTACTGTTTAGGGATGCACCGATTAATCGGTAGTACCGATTAATCGGCCATAACGGCCACCTTGCCGATTATTTATAATCGGCAAAATTGGGCCGATTAATCGGCGGTTACAAATATTTTTTCTTTTAAAAGAAATTATGATAAATATATTTGTTTTGGTAAACATATGTAATTTTCTGCAAACACATAGAAATAATACTGTAAATGTTTTCATGTACTATCGGTATTTTTCTCCTTTAACACAGCGCTTTTAGATGACTATAATTTTCATAAAGAATGAAAGTCTTGGATTAAAGGGCTATCAATCATTTAAACAAATTTACATCACATAAAATTACTTTGAAAGTGCAACTTAAATTAGCCTCCTCACCGCAGCCTCCTCCCTATTTATTTAGATTTTCATGTCTGTTTAACATAATGCAACTTTATAAGCAACAACATGTAAATTGACTCAAGGAAATTTGATGCAAATTTAAAATTATTTTGAGAAAATAAGAAAAATTAACCGTCTATCAGAAGTAAATTAGTAACTATTGCTAAAATCGAAATTGTGAAAGTTAAAAAAGTGATGGAGAAGTTAGTATGATTAAAAATAATAATCATGATCACTAATCGGCTGCGCCGATTAATCGGCCTAATATCAACTGCCGATTAATCGATAATCGGTAATCGGCCAATTTGCTTATCGGTGCATCCCTATTACTGTTAATAAAATTATTTATCATAGTTTCTCAGTGAAGGTATACTTTAAAGAATAATATTTTAAAAATATTTTTTCGACCGATTAATCGGCCCGATTTTGCCGATTAATAATAATCGGCAAAGTGGCCGATTATGGCCGATTAATCGGTGCATCCCTACAAGTTTTATTACATACTCAAAATACATTAAGAATTCGATTGCTTTTTATTTTCTTTTTCTCAATAATAATTAATTAATTAATTAATTAAAATAAATAAATAGATAAATAAAATAAATAAATAAACAACTTAAGCTTAAAAAATAACTAAAATAATTTTTAAAAAAGAACATTTTTTGAAGCAAATTGGATCTATTTTAACATTTTAACTATATTTGCCGTGCTAATCAGAAAAGTTGCACCTGCAGCTGAGCTCAAATTGAAATATTGTTTTCTTAAGTTTTACTCCTCCATATAACTTCATTTAGAAATCACTTCATTTCATAATATTTAAAAAAATACTTTCCTCTCACAGATGACCATATCCCACAGGGGCGGACGGATTTATAGCTTTAGGAGCCCGTCGCAATATATTTTTGGGACCCCTTAGTCCATTACTATATGAGTTATTCTATGTCTACTGACTTAGTGGTCCCCACCCGACAATCTCCGATTTTTATGAAATTTTATGGACATACAGACATGCCTTTCAAACTAACCTATGTAAATTTCCAGCTTCCAAGATCCAAATGCTGAAGATCTAGAACACGTCAAAAAATGGGTTCCAAAATGGCGGATCAGCTTTGAGAAACAACTAGCCATGTTTCGGCTATGGTTGTAGAAAGTTTTCTCAAAACTGGAAGCTTGAACTTTTGGGAGCATGTAATACTTTTGCTTGTTAATACATTCCAGTATTTTTGTAAATTTGAACTCATAACTTTAGAGTATGGCATATAAATTCTAGAAAAAGCGAGGTGGAGAAAATTTTTCCTGAATTTTTGGAGGTTCTAAATTCGGAGCAAAATAACTTCAAAAAGCTCGTTCTTCATAATTCTTTTGTAAAAATGCTTGTTTTTAATGTGTTATAGTTGCAGAGCGTAAATATTAATTTTGTAAAAGATGTTGACATCAAAATATGTCAACAAAATCTTTCGCGTGAAAAATAGCCTATTTTTAATGCACTGTAGCTCAAGTTTGACACTTTTATTCTGTTTTTTTTTTCGTACCATTAGAAAGAACAGATTTTTTCCTGTAAAAATAAGCTTTTTTCCGATGGTGTTCTTTTAAATAAGGATAAAAAATGAGCTTGAACTATTGTCCATCATTCACGAGAAAATCTCGTTCTACAATGTATAAAAACTGGTAATTGCCATGAAATAAACTTTAAATGATTTCACAACTGTTATTAGTGAGAAATAATTTTTTTAAATCTAACTTTCAACAGTTATTTTGCAAATTAAATGTGCAAAAAAAAGAGAGAAAAATATCGGGTTCTGGAAACAAACAGATACAACAGACAGAACAAGGTATTTTTTGTCATAGCTTATCATATTAATTATTTTTAACACATTAAATTTGCAAACTAACTTTTAAAAAGAGAAATAAAAAGCACTATTTTTGACTAATAATGTTTGTAAAATCGCTATAAACCCGGTTTCCTAGGTAATCAATATTCGTTATGGTAGGACGAGCTTTTCTTGCCGTGCAAAGCGGCTGGAGTAAAGTGAGTTCACTTCGCTTTCTTATTCATTCGTTCATTGAATTAATTACAAATTTACAAACGTATTTCCTCTCTTATTGATCCATTAACATTCCTTCATTTATTAATCCATTTATTTATTCATTCCTTCACTTTTTTCTTTCTCAGTCTATTTTGTTCACTCATTTATTTTTTGCTATATGTATTAATTCATTTATTCATTTAATTATGTATTCGTTTACTTACACATTGATTCATGAAAAATATTTTTAATTATTTAAAAAAAAAAAGTTCATTGCAAAAATATTTTATTTGTCCATGGTTTTTTGAGGTGAAAAATTTCCATCTAATATTGATGGAACAAAAAAGCTACCAAAATGGAAAATAATATTAACAAACTGCGCAAAACAAACTAAATTATTCTTTCCGTATGTACAATAATTTTCAGAACATATTTGCAATGAAGTTAAAAATACAAGACAACGTGTTCAAAAGTACAAATAAAATCTTAAAAAAAGAGTTTGAAAACTCTAGCAAATAGCTATTTCGGGGCTATTACAAATGAAGCCCCATCATCAGTGCGAAAAGAGGCATTTGTAATGTTTTCATTTTGAAACAGGTAAGTTATCTTAACTATTTCACTTTGCCCCACATTTCTCTTCTATTTTCAATAAATATAAACCGAGCAAAGTTTTATCCGTAAATACTTACAACTTCAGTCTCGGGAACTGGACGGTTTAAAATGTGGTCATTCATAACCTTGCACATCATGTCCAGGTACGAATTTTTCAGTCTGAAATAAAATGAAATGCAAAAAAACTATCATTTATTCGGACCCTATTAAATCGGAATCCACTTAATCCGGAAAACCATTCAAGATGTACAGTACACATCGAATAAATAAACGACCACGGAGTAGACCGAAAAGAGACGGGTCGACTGTTTGGACTTAGATTTTAATGTAATTAAGATTAAAGACTGAGGTCTGAGAGAAGGACAAGGCTCACAATGAGCTGTCGATCCAACTATAATGATGAATGTCCTAATAAAGATGAATTCTAGCTAAGAACATTCTCCATCAAGTCACTAGTTTTGAAAAAAAAAAAAAAAAAAATCAAAATTGGTTTATCCGTTTAGGAGCGAATGCCCTAATAAAAATGAATCCTAGCTAAGAGCATTCTCCATCAAGTCACTAATTTCGAAAAAAATAAAATAAATAAAATAGGGTCATTCCATAGTGACTAAGGGCCATGCTCCACATCAGCGTAAAACGCGACCGAAACTGAAGGCAGAAACCGAAAATCCGGGTATTTTCCATAGGAACACCATTGAATCCATTTTACGCTTCTGCCTATTTTTTCTGCTTTATGTCGATGTGGAGCATGGCCCTAACGTAACATTCAGAGCTGATTTTGTAAGTGTTTTTACTTGTAACTTAAAGGATAAAAAATATTTTTTAGTTATGCTGGTGGATTTACAATGTACATGGTATCTATGTATCATTTCTGCTAAAAATTTAAAACAAAATACTGACAGTAGATTTTTTTCAACCAAAACAGCAGCGTGACTAACGTAACATTTTTGTAACCCAAAAATTAATTCTCATGTTGTGAGGCAAAAATTTCTCAAAGTTAAGCAAATGTTTAAAATTGAATGACATATTTGAAAAATGTGTAAAGTTGGCTTTTAAAAACATAAAACACATTTATTAAATCTTAATTTTTTTCTGTCTTAAGTGTCACTTTCACTCAAGATGGAGTGTGACTAACGTGACCATCGAATAACAAGCAGTAGACCACACTGCAAACTATTTATTATGGCAAATCTCAGTGGTAATTACAATACTTTTCCAATTTTTTTAAACTTCTTATGTTGTATAATTTTAATTAATTTATTTATTTTTTGATATTTTTTTCACTTCGGAATTTTTTTTTCTTCGGCTGAGGTTGACATTTCCATGGAATGACCCAATAAAATAAAATAAAAATTAGTTCAGCCGTTATTAGGAGCGAATGTCTCAACAAAGATGAATCCAAGCAAAGAATCACTCTCCATCAGCAAAGAATCACTCTCCATCAAATCACTAATTTCGACAAAAAAAAAAAAAAAAAAGCGCGGTACATCCGTTTAGGAGCAAAAGATGCCGCAAACCAGACACATAAATACACAGAAACACACACACTGACCAACTTTTCGCATTGAGGTTCAAAAATGCAGTAAACTCCCGTTAATCCGCGATCGGATCATCCATAGTTCGGATTTTCCGCGGATCTTTCACTTTTTTTTGTTTTCCCTTTTTTTACGGTGATGATTTACTGAATGCACAAAAATGCGAGGGCGTTGGTCGCTTTTAAAGATAATTTTTACATTCAGTGTTATTATTTTTAGCTATATTTAAACGTTGTAGTTATGAACACGCAGCATATACATTTGAATTATACGCCAATTAAATTATACGCCAATTTAAATTTTCGCCAATTAACCGGCGCCCACTGCATACTAGTACAGTGGATTCCGGTTAATTGAATCAGCCGCTTTAATGAATCAAATCGTCAAAAACAAAGCAATATTCAGCTTTATTAACCCATTAAATGCCTAGCGTCCCTTTTTAGGGACGGTCCAAAAAAGGGTCTGAATTTCCCCAAAATGAACATTTCAACCAAATAATAGTGTTCAATTAGTACCTTGGTGTTGTTTCAATTCGTTATTAACAGATTGCAGTACATAACCACTGTAAAGTGTGTTCTGTAGCAGTTTTAATATCATCTTTATCAAGAATAACATGGTTCACAATCTCAAGAAAAAAAGCTTAAGTTTTTAAAATTGTTCCCATCTTCCCAGTTTATGTTAACTGCTGATTTTATTTCTTCTTATAAAAAGTCTTTTTAAATATTATATCGTAGGCAGAAAAAATAGTAAAAAAAGCATGTACCCCTGGGGTCTATCGTAAGTTTTAAGGGACGATTTTTCTTTCCTTAATAAAAAAAATATTTTTTACATGATATTTTTTTTTTATTATTTATCCTGTCCATTAAACACTGTTTGTAACCAGCATATAAAATATCTTTGGGAAAAAAATGTCAGGCAGTAATGGGTTAAATCAGTGGTTAATTGAATCAGCCGCTTTAATGAATCAAATCGTCAAAAACAGAGCAATATTCAGCTTTACTAAGTTAGCCGCTTCATTGAATCAAAACTTTAAAACAAACGTGATTCATATAAGCGACGGCCACTGTACCGTTTTTAACCTATTTTTGGGATTATCCGTAGTATCCGCTTATCCGCAGTTACCATACCACCCTATTCCGCGGATAATCGGGAGTTCACTGTAACTGCTTGCAATTTGGTCTGAAATGCTTCGTGCTCCTGTATATCGTTTGGCGTAACACGGAATACTCGAATTCAACAGCAGCATTTATGTAAAGAACTAGCTGCCAGGGCAGCTAGATTAGCTTCCTGCGGCAAGTTGATGCAAAACGTCCCCCTTCTCTAACTTTCACCTCATTCTGAAGTTATATTATTTGATATAATTTAATGTTGATTCGATTTCAAGACATACCACCCATGGCGTTGCACGGGCACTTCGTGCCCTGAAAATAGTGAGGAAAATTTCAAGAAACTACTCCCCGCCAAGGCGGCTCGCTAACAGGCGCTTCAAGCCTTTACTTTTCTCCTTTTTTCAAAAAATCATTCGAATTATTGACATGCTTCGCGCCTTCAAGATGGTGAGGAAAGTTTCAGTAAGTTCAGCTCGCTCAAAGGAAAAAAGCAGACATAGATACTCAGTTTTTAATATAAGTAGACTAGCTGCCAGGGCAGCTAGATTAGCTTCCTGCGGCATGTTGATGCATAACGTCTCCCCTCTCTAACTTTTACCTCATTCTGAAGTTATATTATTTGATATAATTTAATGTTCATTCGATTTCAAGACATACCACGCACGTGGCCCGGCGTTGCACGGGCACTTCGTGCCCTGAAAGTAGCGAGAAAAAAAATTAAAGAAACTACTCCCCGCCAAGGCGGCTCGCTTACAGGCGCTTCACGCCTTTACTTTTTTCCTATATAAAAAAAAATCATTCGAATTATTGAGATGCTTCACGCCTTCAAGATGGTGAGGAAAGTTTCAGTAAGTTCAGCTCGCTCAAAGGAAAAAAGCAGACATAGATACTCAGTTTTTAATATAAGTAGATGGCTCTTCAACAAATAAATGTTTCAAAATATTACCAGTAGCTAGCGATAAAAATTCTACGTAAGTGGCCCGCTTATGAGTTTCGTGTTTGATTTAGTTAAGCCTTCATTCAAAATTCTCATTATCATTGTTATCACTGTTTCATAGTAACGACGGTTTGCAAGAATGGATTTCATATTTAATCATTTATTAGGCTTAATCGCTTTAAACTTGACTACTTATTAATTCATATCTTCGCTAATTAAAATGGTATAATTATATCAATTGAAACTAAAGAAGCTTGAAAAATTACCTATCTATCGGTACCTGGTTCGACTTTCAGTTCATTGGCGTTCAGGAGAAAGAAGCGTGACATAGAAAGATAGAAAGAAAGATAGTTAGAAAGAAAGATAGTTAGAAAGAAAGATAGTTAGAAAGATACTCAGTTTTTAATATAAGTAGATGGCTTTTCAACAAATGAATGTTCCAAAATATTACAAGTACCTAGCGATAAAAATACTATGTAAGTGTCCTGCTTATGAGTTTCGTGTTTGATTTAGTTAAGCCTTTATTCAAAATTCTCATTATCATTGTTATCACTGTTTCATAGCAACCGCGTTTCAACAATGGATTTCATATTTAATCATTTATTAGGCTTTATCGCTTTAAATTTGACTACTTATTAATTGATATCTTCGCTAATTAAAATCGTATAATTATATAAATTGAAACTAATAAAGCCTGAAAAATTTCCTATCTATCGGTACTTGGTTCGACTTTCAGTTCATTGGCGTTCAGGAGAAAGAAGCGTGACATAGATAGAAAGAAAGATACTCAGTTTTTAATATAAGTAGATACTTACGTATCTACGAAAGTTTTCTCGCTTCTTTTCGTAGCTTCACTTTTGGTCAAATTCTTAATTTCATCAATAATACGATTTGCTTCACGACGTGTAGCTTTCTCACCGTCTTTCGATGTATCCAGATTCGTCACTCCATTTCTGACCAAGCAAAATATTTCTTTTGAAACTTAGTAATTTTTTTAAAACATAATACATAAAATTAACTCAAATCAACTCATGTTCAGGAGAAATATTTCATCAACTTACCAAAAAGAAAAAAACGGGGGACTTCATATGCTTGAAACTTAGAACACGGTACGCAATATTCGGTGAGTAGGAGAAATGTGTTGAATTGTTTTCCCTCTTTCACTTGTTGCTCTTTTTCGGCTTTAAATGACAACTAGTGAATGCAACTGCCATGTATTTCCTTGTAATGAACGTTTTTGGATAATCGCATTTTTGACGCAGTTTCGTACAAAAATGGCGAATTTAACCTTTTTGTAAGTCTGTATTAGACACAGAAAATTGAGATTTTCCAGCCCTTATTTTTGAGCACATGCTTTCTATAAATTTACTGAATACAATTTAGAAGCGTTGTAATTAAAATTAAGTGTTTCAAACACATAATTTTATACGGTATATGGAAGTCATGTTGTCATCCTCTTTTTCAAACTGGTGGTGCGCTTTTAACCCATTTACGCCCAAGTTTTTTTTAACAATTTTTTTCAATTTTTATCTGCTTAAAACTCTTACTTGGAATGGTTTTCATATGTTTTAGGCTTAAAATAGTTCGCCCGTTGCCATATTTATTAAGTTATTCAACGTCCTGTTTGTGGGATATTTTGCAGATATGTGAGCAAAATACGACCTTACTTGACTTTACTTTGCAAAGTAACATTACAGAAGGCATCTGTGATCAAATTTAAGCAAATGATTTTAAAATAGTTTAATTTTATGAAAAATAAGTTCGCCAAAAAAAAAAAAACTTACTTTCTGTGGCTACCCATGCTGGGTCGTTGTTTGACTGATTGGTCTGAAAATAGCTGTCAATAAATAAACTCTGATGCCCAATTAGTGGTTCTATCTGGTTTTCTCAAGAAGGACGATTTAACTTGTGAAAAACAGCTTCAGTAAAATGATATATCATTACAAGTTTTTGTATGCAGTAACTAACAAGCGTCCCGTTTTTAGGCTACTGGGCATAAATGGGTTAACTAAATCAAAAGCCTCATTTAACACCGTTACTACTCTGAAGCCCCAACTAATATCAAAGACGTATTTTTAAAGCAAATCTTACCCTGGAGCTTTTTCAGAAACAGTAACTGAATTAAGTTTCTCTTCGGGAAACACTTTCTCAACTTCTTGCTGAACCGACGACGAAGCTGCAGACAGTAACTCCCTTTTCTCTTGACCTGTGGTAGCCTTCAGTAACATTTGGGAGGTGTTGAAAGGGCGCTTCTTTTTTTCGAAACTTTGCATCTTTCCGTAGCAACCATCGCAAAAAGAAACAGTTGTACTAGCAGGGTATGACTGAGTTTCCGTTCCTTTACTCTCCTGCTTTATCTGTAATTGTAAACAATGTGAGCTAGAGCCGCTATATAGACAGGCCGGCGCATCAAGATTAAGTTTCACCACTTTGGATCCAATTCATTAACTTTTACTTTCAATTTTTCATTGTTGCGGAGTAAGGTTACCAGAAAAAAGTTTTGGCAAATTGCTAAGCTTTGCCAAATCCACGTGCCGCTAATCATTGCTCACAGTGAAAAATTACCAAAACGCGATTACTGGCCAGAAAAGACAACCACTCAAACACTTAAACTCGCGCTGGATCCAAAAAAGTGGTAAAACTTAATCTTGATGCGCCGGCTCATCTATATAGGGGCCTTAATGTGAGCTATCGGAGAACTTAGCCAAATTAAAAACTAACGAGTAATACAGGGTGCGGCCTACTGAATAGTAGGATATAAAACGGGCAGAACTTCGAAACAAACTGAAAATTTTCTTAAAACAAACATTGAAAACAAAGAAAAATACATGTCATTTACCCCACCATACATGCCAATACTTGGCTTTGAATATGACACCATACAGATGGTTGCCACCACATTGAGCGCTTTTCTTAAATCATAGAATGAAAGCTTTTCAAGACATTTTTTTACATTCAATGTTGTCATCTTTGGCAAATAATTTAAATGAATTTGTTGTGTTTTATTGACATTTTTTCAGCTATTGCATACATTTATATTGTTTTTTTACGTGCATTAATACAGTGGCAAACAGGGGGAGCCCGGCGCAATGCCGGATCTTTGCGCCTTCTGAGGGGGGGGGGGGGCGCAAGACACACTATTCGTCCCCTTACACACAAAATCAATTACAAAGTCATAAATGTCCAAATAAACACTTTCTGTGAATAAAAGGAAATTAAAAACATTGCTCATATCTCTTTCCTCAGAAAGACAAGTTTAACTACACACTTTTGCATTTTTAACATGAGCTTAGTTTTAGATGGAATATCTGCTCAGATTAGAAACCTCAAAATTTTCTAACGAAAAAATCCAAATGCTACCTTTAAAAAATGACTTTTGACGATTTTCGGTGACATTGCGTGAATTTCCTAGAAAAAAAATAGATCACACATTTCAAAACAATTTTGAGAAAAAAAATGTGCTACAGAATGCTGTAGTAAAGAAATTTTCCGGGGGAGCTGAGCGGATCTGAAATACTCCAGGGGAAGCCAGAGCTCCCCCGGTTCCTACGCCCCTGCATTAATATCGTTTTCATTCGATTATCCGAGGTTACCGTGCCACCCTATTTCACGGAAAATCGGGAGTTTACTGTACTAATCCATCAAATAATGAAAAAAAAAAAGTTCATTGGTCGTGATTGTGACGGATCGGAAAACAATCCCCCCTACACCGTTCTACCTATGCAAAAATCTTAATTTAACCCAATCCAAATTGGTGACAGGCCATGCTTCAGTAACAACACAATCTCCAAACACACGGACAGCTCAATACGACTGATGGCACAAATGGGCGAATGATTGATGGCCATGAGGCAGCTGGGAAAAATTGTGATCCCTTGCCCACAGAACCGTGCAACACGGGAAATTATAGGCTTTATGCATGAGGAGTCGCCCATATACATTGAATTTGAAATAAGATGTGTTTGTAACATATTGCATATGTAGCCAGCGGGCACTTTCTCACACAGTATAGACACCTACATGTAGTTCAATCTGCGCGGTCTTAAAAACAAATAAAGTTTTACTTATTCAACGTGTTTTTCAGAACAGGATGCAGAGGTGGTGTTGCATGTACTTCAGATTTATTATGTATTGGTTTTTTATTCTGTAAGCAGGAACCTTTAGGATTAATTGGATTTACGGTTGTCTTTGGGATTAGACTGATATGGATGAAATTTGTTAATCTGATGAGGGAGAAAATTTTTCGAGTTTTTCCCGTTAAGCACTACATGCTTGCATTGATAGTGCATTGCAACCATCGGAATTTTTAAAGTTCAATACACTTCACATTTCGTTAAATAGATATTATTCGTAATATTTCATGCTCCACCCATTTGCATACTGCAAAAAGTGAATTGTTGATGTTCTTACAGTAGAATACTGAAAGCAGAGATTTCAGTTTAACACTGTTAGGGCCATGCTCCAACATGCGACGTAAAGCAGAAAAAATAGGCAGAAGCGTAAAATGGATTCAATGGTGTTCCTATGGAAAGTACCCGGATTTTCGGTTTCTGCCTTCAGTTTCGGTCGCGTTTTACGCTGATGTGGAGCATGGCCCTAAAAGTGCATTAATAACTGTAAAACTAGCTATTTTACAGTTTACTGCTGTAAAACTAGCAACTCTTTACCGTTTATTATCATAAACCTAGCTGTATTATACTGTATAAACAACAGTGTAATACTGGCAATAGAGGTTCCAGTTTAAAATTGTAAAATGCAAGGTAATAAACTGTAAAACTAGCAATTTTACAGTTTATTACTGTAAAGAAGCAAGTTTACAGTTTATTGTTGAAAACTAGCAATTTTACAGTTTACAACTGTAAAATTAGCAATTTACTGTTTACAACTGTAAAATTAGCAATTTTACAGTTTATATTACTGTACAATTAGCAATTTTACAGTTTATATTTCTGTAAAATTACTATAAGGTTAGCTGTACTATACTGTAAAAACAACATTTTTTTGCAGTGCACTGTTGTGATAATTTTATTCATATACTGTCGTCCCCGCTTAATCGGGTAACGGATAAACAAATACCCCGCTTATACGAATAAAATATCTCGGAACCGATGTCATAGACGTAATGTTAAAGATCCTCGCTTAATCAAATACCCTGTTAAATCGAATAATATTTCTTGGAACCGACAGTATTCATATAACCCTACACTGCATGATTTTTTATTTTTCGTAGAAAAAAATATATGTGTTTGTCAATGTAATAAGAAAACATGGAAAAATATTTAAAAAAATTTAACTTAAATTTTCACCCCTTTCTAATTAAAAATAGTTTTGTTGCCAAATGGCTACACCATGCATTCAACAGATAAAAATGATTGTAAATGATAGTCTTGAATTTAGTTCTTTTTTGTAAAAAAATAGAGGAATTGAACATTTGGTGCACTGTACTCTTGTAATCCTTTACATTTTGACATTTTACATTATTTTTTATATGTACTTGTACTTTCCGATGATCAATTCTGTCAAATCTGATGTCTTTTGGAGGCTCTCTCGCGCAAGCTTTCTTTCTTTTCTCTTTTTTTTTTTTGGTTTGTAACTAGTTCCTCTGTAGCTAATGGTCTCTTTTTAATACGCTTTTATTAATTTCACATGTGGGTTTGTTTGTATGTATGTATGTATGTATGTAACTCTGAATAAAAGATAAAATTTACGTTCTTTGCAAATATAAAAGTAATATATTTAATATTATTTTTAATACTAAAGGCTAAACTGTATTGCATATTGATGTATTATAAGTACATGTAAACTTAAGTGCGGATATTCAGTAGTTTTGAAAATCAGAGGGAAACCCGTGATGATCACAGCGCATTCCAATGTAAAAGCGTATTTTTTAGTTTTTTTTTCAAAACTATATTTTAAAATTATTAATGACTTTACTTGTCCGTGTAAGCACAACGTTTGTGCTAACTGAAATCTAAAATGAACACGTTTTAAAGGCTTTTCCCTATTGATTTTTTGTTTGTTCACTCTGTTGAACATCAACTAAGCATTGATAATTGCGAGGTCTTATAAACAGTAGAACAGCCGAAAGTACCACTTTTGGGTCCGCATGATTATATTATACCTTCCAAAAAGAGAAAGAAGCTAGCGCGAAACATAAACAAAGCACATACTTCATGAACTATAGAGATGAATCGAAGTGTTCTCTGGATGCTTACTGCATAATGTTGCCAAATGGCTACAGACGTGTATTATGTCCTAGATTTTTTCCAAATAATTATTTTGATATAAAACGCATCTTAAACGAAAGATAAATGTTTATTTTATTCATGTTATTTTTTTAAAAGACGAAGAAACATATTTCATTGTAAAAAATAATTTCAAAACATGGTAGTTTGAGTGATTTTAAAAGCTATCCATATGGATTCTTTTAAGAGCATGTAACAGACCAGTGCTGCTATGTATGGAGGATAAATGGTGATAATTGCTTTAAATATACCCAATACTTGCTTTTTATGCATTGAGTTGCCTTATGACTACATTCTACAATTCATAAGGAGGACAAATTGTCCATGTAGCCAATTGGCAACACCATGCAGTGTAGGGTTAAGCGAGGCCGACAGTATTTGTACTTTATTCCCGGAACTTTGGTTTTTAATTGTAACACATTCAAATGTGAAGAGCCATTACGTATCATGATATGAAGCATCAACTTTGTTTAAAAACTTTTTTACTAGAAAACTAATGATTTGTAGATGTTGCCCACAACATAACAGTGTGAAAATTATGAAAATGTAATTTACCACTTGAGGTATTAAATCTTTGTTTTACCATCTTTTTTAATATATTATTCATTGAAAAGGTCCGTAATGGTTTATAGCTTGCTCAAGATCTTCTGGGAGCACTTTTCGAACTCCTCCCCCCCCCCGCTTCTCATCTGCCGTGTTTTACATCCAAGATTTATCAATTTATTATTGTCTGTATATTTATATTTTTTTGTTTCATTCAATTTATATATAGATTGATAACGCGGACTGTGCGATTTAAATTTTAATCCGAACACCATATAGGGAGGGATCTTTCTATTAATGACCATAATGGCAATGACTGGGCTCCTTCGGCTGAAAAACATGGCAAAGCGGAAACGTAACTTGTATTTTTTCCAGCAATGGACTCTTTTGAGATGCTGCTGTGAGAAAATAGAAGTGTGGATTCAAAACCACAAGTGGGAAAGTTGGGCACAGTGGACCCGGCCTGTTATTAAATGGCGTCAGGAGGGGTTGATTGCCCCTCCACACCGGCTTTGGAAAATTACTGTATTTGGTTAGTGGGTGTGTTCTGGTTGCTTGTTGGTGCAATTTTCATGGAGTTTTTACCCTTTGCTCCTCCCCCCCCCCATCCGGAAAAATCCGAAATGAAGGCTCTGCTGCGCAGAAGGTAGAAAGTAGCTTGCTGTGAATACTGCTAGTTAAACACGAAGATAGTACCTTTTATTTTGCATAAAATTCAAGATGGTACCCACATCTTGTGCAAAATGTGGATTTTTTTTCAATAGTATTACTGATCCCCCCCCCCTTTTTCTTTGAACATTGAAGTAGTTCATATTTCGACTACATCTTTAAAACAGAACTAATTTTTTACTCTTTAAGTTTTGGTTACATCATTTCAGAAAACGAAAACCGGCTATTTGTGTTTTTGAATCACCTATTACCGGTAAGAGTAGGGATGCACCGATAAGAAATTGGCCGATTACCGATTAATCGGCTGTTGATAATCGGCCGATTAATGATTAGGATGATTGTTTTTAATACTAACAATTTCACCATCACTGTTTTTTCTCTCTTATACAATTACGAGTTTAAAATATTTAAGTAATTTATTTCTGAGAGAAGATTTTTTTCCCTTTCCTAATTTTCACAAAATAATTTCAATCTTTTATCTATTTCTTAGAACCAATTTTCATATTATTGTCAATGATGTTACATTAACTCTTTGTTAATTATTTTAATTGGACCTAAAAATTCAAACAAAAGGGGGAGGATCTGCGATGAGCACGCCAATTTAGGAATACTTTTAATTTAAAATTTTTAATAATTAGTAGCAATGTGTTTCAAGACTTTTATTATTTAGAGGGTTAAAATTAGAGGCTTAAAATTAGAGGTTATCTAAAAGCACTGTGCTAAGGAGAAAACTATTGCCACATGAAAAATGTTGCAACATTGTATATGTGTATATTGATTCAAAGTAGGAAAATTAATTTATTGAAATACTTAAATCAACTATGAGGATTATTATCACTGTTAATAAAATTATTTATCATAGTTTCTTAGTGAAGGTTTTCTTTTTAGAATAATATTTTAAAAATATTTTTTCGACCGATTAATCAGCCCGATTTTGCCGATTATTAACTATCGACAAAGTGGCCGATTATGGCCGATTAATCGGTGAATCCCTAGGTAGGAGTATTATTAAAATGAAGTGATATCCAAATCGTGCCGTATGAGTGTGTCAATAAATCTGTGGGTACCAAAGTTAAAATGGCTGTCCGTTTTTGAATCATTTTTTGTACATACTGTAAGCTTAGAATTCATAACTTATTTGGGTTCGTTTTCATGCAGCTATAGAAAGTTTCTGTTCAAAAGGTGTTAATCTGTCTGTGGCGAGTATGCGTCCACGAGACCCCATGGCACATGTCAAAGTTTAGTGCAAAATGATTTTGATTCCTGAGTATTTGCAGGGGTGCCCATCCCCCCCCAAGCTCAATGGCGCAAATTCACCCCCCCCCCTCAAAACTTTTCCTAACCCTATTGTGCTTTTTATTTTTATCCCTCCTTTTTATTTTATTTATTTTTTAAATATTATTTATTTGTTTTTTAAAATATTATTATTTGTTTTTTTAAATATTATTTATTTAAAAAAATATTTTTTAAAATTATAACTATTATTTTTTTATATAATTAATTTTTTTAAAGTACTAATTATGCGCAGAATATAAGCACTTTTTTTCCCTTCCAGACATTCCAAGCACACACACACACAAAATAAATAAATAAAAAATAATAAAGAAATAATTTAAATTTAAAAAATAAAACAATTAATAATTTACATTAAAAAATCAGTAAATAATTCAATTTAAAAAATAAATAAATAAAATTGAATAAATAAATAAATTAGTTTTAAAAATCCCATCCCCAAAAATTTTGATGGCGCAACTTGCGCCATAATCCCCCTCCCCCCTGTGGGCACCCCTGAGTATTTGTACCTCTGAGCCCCCCGTTTTTTTCAATTTTGAATTAGTTTTTTTGAAATTAATGTTTTAGCTAAAATTTTATATAATATTCTTATTAGGGCATGAAAAATTTCTTGCATTTTTCAACATTTTATATTGTTCAAAAGAGCTTTTTCTCTGCACGAGATGAAGTTTTCTTCAACTTTCTTAATGAATTAGAACAGGAGAAATAACTGTTTCTAATTCAGTAAAAAACCAATATGTTGAACTCAACGAGGGCTTTTTAAGAGTATGAAGATTTTGCCTCCCCATTACATTTCATGTCGTTTTAAAGAGCTCTTTTTCTTCATGGGATGAAGTTTGCTTCAATTTTCTTAATTAATTAGAACAAGAGATATGAGAGTGGTTTCTAATTTAGCGAAAATCTGGGGTGAAACTTATCAAGGGTAAAACATCACTGGAGACCACTAGTTTGAAAACGAGTCCTTCAAACATTCAAAACGGCAGTTTTTCGATGCTCAGGAGGTCTATCGCACCTATAGCTGTAAAAAGTTTGTTTGTTTGAATGTATGTAACTTTGAATAAAAGATAAAATTTACGTTTTTTACAAATACAAAAGCTATATATTTAATACTATTATTAAAACTAAAGGTTAAACTGTATTACATGTTGATGTGTTCTAAGTGTTTCAGGTGTTAGAATGTAACTCTGAATAAAAGATAAAATTCACGTTCTTTGCAAACATAAAATTAATATCCGTTCACTTGACTGGTGTCAGTGAACCATCATCTTTTTGCACTGATGATGGGGCTTCATTTATAATAGTCCCGAAATAGCTATTTGCTAGAGTTTTCTAACTCTTTTTAAACCTTTTATTTACAAATACAAATACAAATGCGACGACCAGCAGCAGGTTCTGGGCCCAACTGGGTTGATCCTAGTCATTTGTACTTGTAGACACGTTGTCTTGCATTTTTAACTTCATAAAATTAATACATTTAATACTACTATTAATACTAAAGGCTAAACTATACTACATGTTAATGGATTACCAAATTTCAGTTTGATTAACTCTAAAAGCGTATTTTTTAGTTTTTCAAAGCTATATTTATTGTTTAAGTTCTTCCTTTTTCGTTTTTTCTTTTTCTTTCATTTTTTTTGGCAATTAATTTAAAACGAAAACCATAGACTAAACCAAATTAAAGCACAGAGCTAAATAGCGAAATGCTGCTGGAGATTACGCATTTGAAAATGGTTTTTCAAACGTATAGCGTTTTGCGATGCTAAGAGTCCCTTAGCAACCGTAGATGTGAAATTAGGTACAATATACTTTGGTCCTCCAAAGAGGAGTTTTCCTTCGAGGATTTCTTTAAATTAATTATTTAAATCGTACTACATATAATTTAATATATAATAGTACATGTAATAGTATAGCAGTATAATTTAATTCATTTTAAATTATTATTAAAAAAATTATGCTTATTTTTATAAAGGTCATTTTTTTTTCGTGTGGGAGCGAGATTTTAATATCGTTCGAAAAAAAAGAGCTCTTCATTTAAATTCTATTTTCTGCGGGAAAGGAGGGAGAGCAAGAGCTTTATTTTGTTCCAATTGTAACACGTATTTTAATATGATGTTTCCTAAAAGACGATTTAAATCTGCCCGAACCAGATAAGATTGCAAAGTAATCTTTGGGGTGAGCGGCAGCGATCATGGAGCGGAGAGGAGCCATCTAATAAAAGTAGTTATGAGCCAATATTTAGAAAAGTGCCAATTTGAAGTTGGAGTTTTCTGAAAAAAAAATTTTTTTACAGAAAAAAACTAATATTGGATTTTAAGTCTAAATTGGGTCTAAATGCAAGAAAAAAAAGGGGGGAGGTCAAGGAAGTTATTTACCCCCTCCTTAGATTACTCACTTTTAAGCCGTTACAGATCTGATGTTAATATGAGCTACATATTTGAGTTTATGCTTTCAGTCTTCGTTAACATCTCTAAATATGATATCATTTCCTTGCATTTTTAACATAGAATTAAGATAATTATATTAAAATATATATATTAGGCTAAAAAATCAAATTTCATTATGAAAAAGCATTTCTTGGAAATAAAAAAGAGCGATAAGGTTTTTACATAAAATAAATTATGAGATTACCAAATCCAAGCTAATAAAACATTTGTTTTGTTTTAAAACAACACACAACTTCAACTTTTTCAACACACAACTCTGCTGCTTGCTTTTCTTTAATTAGTTGCAGGAAATTTAATTTCTTGATCAGAAATTCAAATTTAGCATGATAGTTATTATCTAGTTATTTAGCGAAGTTATGAGAAATTGAAGCACCAAAAAAATAAATTAATTAATTAATTAATTAAAATAATAATAATTAATTAACTAAATTTCTGCAGTGTCAATTTTTATTATTTTACTAACTTCTATTGTTAGGTCATACAAACCACAAATGAAGCAATTGTACTAAAACTCATTGCTTTTCATTTTTTAAGAACAAAAATGTTCAATATATATGGCTAAAGTATGATTTTTGCTTTTTATAATTCTGAAACGTGTGAGCTAGTTCTGTAACATATTTGCTGTTTTTCAATGTTACCGCTCTGACTGTTACCGATCTGACAAACTGACAAAGTTTTTTTTTTATTTCCGAGTCGATCGCACTAAACCAAAATCAAACACGTGGTTTTTTCACTTGTAACAAAGGACTATACTTATATATAAAATAATTTTTAAAATAATAAAAACTGCGCATTTTAGAGCGTGTTACCGATCTGATGACTCAAATGACACACATTTTAGAAAATCACTTTAAAAAATCTTACCTACAATTTTAGATGCAGAAATGCAAATTTTTAATTACGATTCGATAAAACTTTCCACCAGGTACTCAGTATCACGTGGTATAGGTGCAGGAAATGATTTTGGGAGCCTAAACATAGATCGGAAGTTATTGTTACCTCTCTGACGGCGGAACTTTGGACACGCTTATTTCGCATCAGCTAGAAAATCAGAAATCGATTAAAACAAAAATGAAGTAAAATATTAACAAAAGGATAAAAATAGAATCGTTTTTTGTGCAAGTGCGTTTTTTTGGGAAGTTAGAAAGTGCGCATGACCTGTTTGCATGCTAAGCTTTGTTACTTGGGACACGTTACCGATCTGATTTTTGATGTATAAACACAATATTTTCTGATGAAAAAAAATTTTTTTTTTTCTGATGTTATTGGATGAAATGAAAGAGAAACTTATCTTCTTTCTGGGGAAAATTATTTTTTTAACTAGTTATTGAAATACTGGTGAAAATTCACTTGGGACTCAAATTGGCACTTTTCTAAATATTAGCTCTTATACAGTTTAAATTAAGTAGTAAGTTAAGTTTAATTATATAGTTTAAATAAAGTAAACTTTAAATAGACTTACCATATTTTTACTGTCATCTCCATCATCGGTGTCATTATTGACCTTAATAATAGAGCTACTATTTTCCTTAGCTGGTATCAATAGAGGATTTTCAAAGGTCTTTATGTCAGCTCTAACTGGTTCGAAATTAGCTATATGCGTAGGATTAATAGTTTGCCTGTTAAACGTCTCCTCTGGCAAATTATCTGAGTTCCCAACACGCTCAATCAATATTGGCGTCTTCAAGGATTTTAGGTCTTCTTCACTTGCTGAATCTTTAATAGCCACTGCTGATATCGGTTTTCCCTTGCACGAACTTGAAAATGGTTTAGCTATTTCAAAGTGTGAATTAACAGAAATTTCTTCAGAGTCCTTAATAAAATCCTGCACATTTTTTTGGTGAGTTTTAACTTCTCGCAACGTATTTTTTTCATTGTAATTGCGGTTTAAATTGTGCGATTCCGCAGAGTGAAGATTCGTGTCCAAATCATCCAAAAGTTTGTAAGAATTAATTATTTTCATCCAGTTTAGATTATTTTTTGAGCTCGGTGTTGTCGAAGCCGTTTTACTACATTTCATGCCTGAGCACCATTTGCATGGGGGAAGAGTAGATTTTGTGGAGGAACTAGTATCGCACAAGATCTTCATGTCTGAAAATCAGGAAAATGAACATCAAGGTTATTATTAAAATCATTAAGTTAGTAACCACACCCCCTCCCCCCTCAAATCCTCAGCACCATTACAGATCGTATAAATTCCTTTTAGGAGATCGATCTTTAAAAAAATCCAGGGAAGGGCCCTCGAATCCTTTATCATCACTGAAGTTCGTCTGAAATTGCGTTTATGGAACGTTTATTTATTACAAATGTAAATGTGATGACCAGCAACAAGCTCTGAGCCCAGCTAGGCTGATCCGAGTCAATTATAGCCCCAACGAAGATCAATGGAAACGCTTAAAGCTCAACTCCCTTACTTATTACAGGGCCTTCTGGGAAAAGCCCCTGTAAACTTAATGTTTTCCTCTAATGTTGCTAAAAATTCGCGTTTTACAGAGTTCGATTTTGAAACATTTTGAAAGAGAGGGCCCTTAAAATTCCACTCCCCTAACACCGGCTAAATCATCTAAAATTGTGTACTTAGAGCTACAAGTTTGGAAAGTTTCGGGTATTTTTAAAATTGGAATTTCGGAAAATTACTGTGAAAAGTCTCTGAACGACAGATGAACACTGTCTTTCCATCCTTTTATTTTACATTACCATAAACTGCCTATAATTGCGATTTGAGAAAAGAATTTCGAAATAAATATACAAGATAGAGATCCCGAAAGGAATGTTCTCCTACATCACCAAGATCGCCCAGAATTGTATTTTTGGCGCAACAATTTCGGAAAAATTCTAGAGGACAATCTCCAAAGTTCATTTCTTAATATCATGGAAGATTCTCTAGGGTTACTGTTTGAATCTTCAATTTCGAAAAATTTTTGGTTGCAAATCCTTGGGCATCAGCTCTTTAACGTTACCAAAGTGCTAATACTGACGTTTTGATGACCTCGACTTTCGGATCACCAAGATCTTTACATGACCGTGATCCTTAACATCACTAAAGTTTTATGACAGGACGAACCCCCGTTCCCTTTTTCTTCTCTCTACACCAATATTAATCTTTTGACTACATTCATCTAATTCCTACTCACCTATATGAACACAATTTTCCTGATAAATACTTCGATATATGTTGTCTCCAACATATAAACGTAATGAATATTCTAACACACAATTTGAATACACTCATTTTGTTGATTTAAGACAGATATTTATCAGATTCAGTTACCTGTTTTGATAACCTCCTTCAGTATCCGTTCCGCCATCTCCATGATCTGTTCCTCAAGAAAATCCCGCAACTTCTCCAAATCAATTTCCTCCCTGTCCATTTTAGCCGCTGCAAACTCCAGTGATCGTGGCAAGCCCTGTGCATCCATAGTTTCATCTACAATGAAATTTATGGATACACAGGACTTGCCCCAGTCAAATGACACTGCAATTGTTCCTATTTACAATTCCAAACATAAAATTTTGCTTTTCCTGGCCTGGTGGACACTTCCTTTGAGGACTTTCTAACAATGCCACTGATTTAAATACACTCATTTTATTGAGTTAAGACAAATATTTTAACGGATTCAGTTACCTGATTTGATTACCTCCTTCAGTATCCGTTCCGCCACTTCCCTGATCTGTTCCTCAAGGAAATCCCGCAGTTTCTCCACATCAATTTCATCCCTGTCCATTTTAGCCGCGACGAACTCCAGCGGACGAGGCAAGTCCCGTGTATCCATAGATTCATCAACCATGAAATTTCTGTCCACGACACTAACATCGGGGTTGGTTTCTGTCGCCACACTCGCACTGTCATCCGTTTGGGTTGACACGGTGGATTCCTCTTTCTTGGAAAACAATGCCTCTGTCTGACATGATGTTTCTGAGGACTTGGTGTCTGCCTGTACCGAAGCTTTCTTGGTGACTGGACAACCATTTTGTATGCCCACCGTCCTGGTGATGCATGGACCTGTACTGGGTTGTGTTTGCGTGTGTACGGACACGTTGTCTCTAGTACGAGTGATCTCTATGAAAGTCCTCAGCAAATCCTTATCAGTTTGTACCGATGTCGATGTTAAGCTGGTTTTTGCTTGATCCTTTTTACCATCCAGTAACGAAAGTGGGAAGGTTCGCTGGACATTGTTTTCGGGAATGTAAGCTAAGTCGGTACCTTCTAAGCCAGTTATGCCCGGTATCTTGCTCAATCTTATAGAGTCTTCCACTTCTGTTAGATCAATTCCAGGTTTTATTGATGTTGATACCAATTGGAGTTTTATTGTTCCATTGTCGCCATGTAACTGTGCAAGTTTTAGCTTTAATACAAAAAAAAAAAAAAAAAAAGAATATTTAAGGCAATATTCAATCTTGCATGCTAATATTGAATTGAAGTTCAGCTATTTAGTTATTACTTCAAAATAATGCAACAAGCTTGACAAATTAGCAACAACTTACCACATCACGAACTTGATTGGATAAGCTCATGATTGAGAAGTTTAGTTGAACTGGAACAAGGGAGCAATTAATTTTTATAAACTATTGCTTTTCCTTTTGACTGTTTTACTAATGGATATAATGTAGTTTATATTTTGGGATAAGTCGTGCATATAACTCTTTAACGATAGCGAGAAGGGAGAAAATAAAGTTCACTGAATTTTCACTGACTCAATTTCTCTGCCATTCTCATAGATCTGGAATAAGTCGATGCACATACACAACCCCATAGCAATAGCCTATGGCCGCCACTGAAGGAACGAATCTTGGAGTAAATGGGCAAAAGCGTAGCCTAAGAGGATGCAACCATTCATCTTCAGTGGGTGCAAAGCTGTTTGCATCCTTGTAAGCGATGACAAAAATTACTTGCGCATGTGCGCTAAGCCGCGATTTTCGGACGCTTGTCTGTTTACTACTTGGGCCTTGGTTGCCCATGGAACCCGTTTCTCGTTGTGTATCTAATACTACACCTATGGAAGTTCTCGCGCGCCAGTATTGAAACCTGCTAGCTGAAACGGCTACAAAATTGGTATATTTGTCGGATAAAATCACCCGGTATACCAAGCGAAAGTCAGTGAACTGCACATTTTCATCGCGTACAATTTTTGGGTCATCCAAAAAATGCCATAATAGGATTTGCAATGCTTTTGATGACCTGGATTAATATTTCAGTTTCAGCAACAATGCGTGAAAACACTTCTACTTGACAAAAGTCAAATTTTTTAAATGTTTTTTTTTCTTTGTGAATTGAACTTTTTAATACTTTTTAATTTACCTTTCCAATAATAATTTTGTTCAGTGCACAAAATATTAAATACCCCCCCCCCTCTCTCCAATTTTTTTTTCTCCAAAAGGGGGTACTATATTATGTCAGTCATGGTTGAATGCTTGTTATACCAAGTTGCCTTGAGGTCTTAAGACCTTAAGAGTCATAAACATCGGTAGAACACCATCCTTGTCGCAAAAAAACTGAATTCTGCCACATGTCCTTGCAGATGTTTTGTGGAATATCGGGGATTCGTAGCTATTTTGCCGCAAAATATCTGCAAGAAAATAACGCAGAATTCTGCAATCATACCACATAGAGGGTGCTCTACCGATGTATATGACTCAAGACATCAAGGCAACTTGATATAACAAGCATTCAACCATAACTGATATAACGCAGAAAATAAAGGGGAAGGGGTTTACTGCCACTTTCGGGACCATTCCCTATAAATCATTTTAAGTGGTTACATTCTAAAACATTCGTTGAGCGTTGATTGTTACAAAAAAAAATATATTACGGTGGTTCCTGGAAAATGTCACGCAGATTTCGTAATGCGGTGGTTCCTGGCAAATGTCACTTAGATTTCGTAATGAATGGTAATTACCAAATTAAAGAGCTCTTGATTTATTATTTAACAGAATCAGGAGTAAGATTTTTCTAGAATTTTTTAAAAATAACATCCCAAAGGATTTAAATCATTAATTGGTGATACTTTTCTCAATGAAAAAGGAACTTAACCAGTAATTGGGAATTTTATCCCTCAATACAAATGAAACTCACCTCACGTTAATGAGGTTTAATACTATGTCAGCATTTATTAAATTAAATTTTTCAATTTTTATTGCACTTGTGATCCCGATTAATATATTTTTACTACCTTTTACGTAGTAAAGGAAGTATTGTGATCGAGAAAAAAAAAATCTGGTATGGGTCCCACACTACTTCCTTTTACGTGTAAATTTCTTTGTAGATGCCTTAGTGTTAAAATAGTGCTAGGAGTGAGCAAGATAGCAATTTGAACATTTACACCCCTAGTTTGCCACGAAACAATGAAAACAAATGTTTTACAATGATTCATTTTCTAAATATCGCCGATTTTAACATCATTCAGTGGATTTTTCACGAAATATCGCCAATAGCGCCAAATTGAACCCAAATTCAAAAAATATTTTTTTCGCCAAATTTGTTGCCAACTTGGCGATATGTCGCCAAGTTGGCGTCAAACACTTGGCGACCAAAAGCTTGGTGACATATCGCCAAGTGGTAGCGCCAATTCATATCACTTGAGTCTGAATTGAAATTAACACTGATTTACCCCCAAAAGGGGTAAAACACCCCCTTGGGAACATTCAAATGCAACCACAAGGGGAGGTGCACAACTAGACCATCCTCAGAGCCTACATACCAAGCTAGAAGCTTCTATGGCATTTAGTTTTTGAGTTATGCGACCCACATACGCACATACGCACATAGAGACGTCACGAGAAAACTCGTCGTAATTAACTCGGGGGTGGTTGAAAATGATTTTTCGGCTGGTTATATGATGGCAGGTACATATGCACGTGCTGACAGGTCGAAAAAACGACTCAACATTCATTCAGGGGTGAGCAAAATCAAAATTTAGACCCAAATTTGAGTGATTTTTTTTTCGCGATCACAATACTTCCTTTACTACGTAAAAGGAAGTAAAAATCACTCAAATTTGAGTCTAAATTTTGATTTTGCTCACCCCCGAGTTAATTACGACGAGTTTTCTTGTGACGTCTGTATGTACGTATGTGCGGATGTATGTGCGTATGTGTCTCGCATAACTCAAAAACTATATGCCTTAGAAACTTCTAGCTTGGTATGTAGGCTCTGAGGATGGTCTAGTTGTGCACCTCCCCTTGTGGTTGCATTCGAATGTTCCCAAGGGGGTGTTTTACCCCTTTTTGGGGTAAATCAGTGTTAATTTCAATGCAGACTCAAGTGATATGAATTGGCGCGACCACTTGGCGATATATCGCCAAGCTTTTGGTCGCCAAGTGTTTGACGCCAACTTGGCAACATATCGCCAAGTTGGCGACAAATTTGGAGAAAAAAATATTTTTTTTAATTTGGGTTCAACTTGGCGCTATTGGCGATATTTTGCGAAAAATTCACTGAATGATAGTAAAATCAGCAATATTTAGAAAATTAACCATTGTTAAATATTTTTTGCCTTATTTCGTGGTAGATTAGGGAAGCAAATATTTGAATTGTTACCTTGCTCACTCCAAGCACTTTTTTTAACACTTAAGGCAACTACTAAGAAATTAACACGTAAAAGGAAGTAGTGTGGGGTCCATACCAGATTTTTTTTTCATGGTACACAATTTTTGTTACATTACATATAAACAATTCTCTATAATGTTATACTAGCGGAGTTGTAAATGAAGAGGGGAGCTAAAGGGCTTAAGCCCCTCTCTGAAGCCTGAAGATTAGCCCTTTAACAATACCAAAGAAAGTAAAAACGCGCTTTTTCGTCTTCAATGTCAGTAAATTTTGTGGCACAGAGCACCCGTTCCCCAAATTCTTTACTAATTTCATAAAAAAGAATCTTTTTTCTTAGGAAAGTTTCGAAGGTGGAGACACTTACCAGCTCTTTTTCCCATGACTCGGCTAAAAGTAGGTTAAAATAATTTTTTGTGACTTCAATTTTAAAGTATTTCCAGAAAAAAAAACTTTCAAAACTATCTTTAAAATCTGGATCTCCTCCAGCCCCTGACTACAAGCAGGAACGGATACAAGGGAACCGATGTGGGCGATCGATCGCCCCTCACCTTGGGGGACTCACCCTGGTAAATTTTCAACATTGAAGTTCAGAAAAGGCATTTTTAGACTATCTTTGATGCTAGCAGAAGGGAGGTTTGAGGCTTTCCTCAGGACACGTTTCGCCATTGAAGTCCAAAACATATATGACTTCATCATTTGTAAACCGAGATGTGTAGTAAAGAACGCGTAATAAACATTACAATACTCGACAGCAACCATTCTTGACTATAGAGAAATAAGCTGAGACCAAACAAAGGAAGTGGTTCCTTGCGCGGTGTCCGAATTTCGGGTGAAATTAGATCCTTCCCTTTAGTCCAGGCTAGAAGACCATATACCTAAAATTTTTACATATATGACATTTTTTGATGGTTTCTATATGAATTTGACGTGCTGATTCCGAATCCGTTGAGTGCCAGACGCTAAACCTTGAGCATTTTTGTCAAAATGGCGAAATCCAATATGGCTGCTATAAAAGGTATAAAGCAAATTAATGGAAACGTAAGTCCAATGAAACATATTTTACACTTAAAAATGATTGTACTCTTTAGTCAAAATACAATTCTATTAAAAATAAATATTTATGAAAAGTATACGAATAAAAATTTTACCAAATAATAAAATTCAAGATGTCAGCCTAAAAAGATGTAAGGTTAAATTTTCAAGTATTAATCAACTTTTAAACCGTAATGAACCTGAAAATGGAATGTTTCAACAAAGATAAATGTATAAAATGGTATACCGGGATCATAAAAGATGTGATTTAGCCTAACAATAACACTAAAAATATTTAGAAACATTCCAAATTTAAGTTTCGGGATTTTGCCGGTTTAAACCAATTTCCTTGAAGAAACAAGTTTCTTTCACGAAAGAGCTTCCTATATTGATACAAGTTGCATGAACGCGGATTTCTCACTGTTGTGAAAGGTATTTTTAGCTACCAGTTGGAAGGTATACCAATGTGTTTGTTTAGTGTTTCGCCTTCAGCTCGATTACGGATTGTCCAAATTAACTTCACCCAAATAAGGGTAAATGTAGAGGACTCAGGTAAAATTGGCAATTCACAGTGGCATATATATCAGAAAACGTGGCCTCGAAGATTCCACTAAACATTAAGAAGGTTAAAAAAAATGGTTACGTTCATCGCAAAGGACTAAAATCTGTGATTCACATCATACACCGGACACAATTATGGAATATGCTTTAAATTATTCATCAAGGGAAAGTCTCCTTACAGAAATTATTTAGTCATGAACTGGCTTCTCATCCTACTGCTTTATTTGATGATGATTGAAATAAGAGAGGTCTAAATATATATGCACTAAAGTCAACACTTAAAGCAGTTTTCAGGGTAGGCGATAAGAGTCGTCCAGAAATTATCATTCTTGGTGAAAGTGCAACATTGTGGGCAGTATCTTGAAACGCAACGCCAGCTGCGTGAGTGATTGTATTGATGGTGTAGAAAACCTTATTAAGCATGACATACAAACCAATCTAGCGGTTCACAATCTGCTTGAGAGACACCATAAATTTAGCACTACATCACAACGTCGAGCCACACAAGAGAAAAATGTCTATTGTGTTTTTCAACTTAATGAAAAATCACCACTTTCTAAAAGAGACATCGTACTGAAAGTTTTACCAAATAAGCCGCAAATAGTTAAGTTTGTTGTGAGCAGACTGTGTTCTATCCCCAAGCCAATGTGTAATTGTTACTGTCACCAACCTTTTTCCGATTAAATTGGTGTTGTACTTCAACAAGCTTTTGTTTCTCATGAAGAAGTTGATATGATAATGATTCACTACTTAGTTAAAGTTAGTAACCTTCCTAAAGAATTTAGAAATCTTCCAAATAAAAGTCAGTCACTTTACGGCAAGAAATTGGGAACTTTCCAAAAACCCTTCTGTTCGGCACTTTTCTGGCTTACCAGGAAGGCTCTTGGAGCAGTTTAAAAAATTTGGCCAGTGCTAAGGCAGAAATTGCAAGCAAATAGCTGAGCTGCTTATAAGTTTGCAGTTCTTGCAAAACTACAACATCGAAAGATTGCACATACCATTATTTAGCTGAAGTCAATCTGGACAATCCGTAATCGAGCTGAAGGCGAAACACTAAACAAACACATTGGATATACCTTCCAACTGGTAGCTAAAAATACCTTTCACAACAGCGAGAAGTCCGCGTTCATACAACTTGTATCAATATAGGAAGCTCTTTCGTAAAAGAAACTGGTTTCTTCAAGAAAATTGGTTTAAACCGGAAAAATCCCGAAACTTAAATTTGAAATGTTTCTAAATATTTTTAATGTTATTGTTAGGCTAAATCAAATATTTTATGATCCCTGTAAATCATTTTAAACATTTATCTTTGTTAAAACATTCCATTTTCAGGTCCATTACGGTTTAAAAGTTGATTAATACTTGAAAATTTAACCTTACATCTTTTCAGGCTGACATCTTGAATTTTATTATTTGGTAAGTTTTTTATTCGTATACTTTTCATAAATATTTATTTTTAATAGAATTGTATTTTGACTAAAGAGTACAATCATTTTTAAGTGTAAAATATGTTTCATTGGACTTACGTTTCCATTAATTTGCTTTATACCTTTTATAGCAGCCATATTGGATTTCGCCATTTTGACAAAAATGCTCAAGGTTTAGCGTCTGGCACTCAACGGATTCGGAATCAGCAGGTCAAATTCATATAGAAACCATCAAAAAATGTCATATATGTAAAAATTTTAGGTATCATGACATTTCAATGGACACTAGCCTGGACTACTTTAGAAATCGGATTAGAGTGTTTCATCTACGCATATGTGGCCATTTTTTGTTATAATATTAGTAATTTTCTTTATATTTTCAGTTTTACGAACGGATTAGCGCGGAAGCATAATCCATTTGAATCGAACGCGCCAGCTAATAAGAGTTCACGCACAGTTGGCGATCTCCTCCAATTCGCCAAGAAGATTTCTGTTAACTCCCGTTTTTTCTTTCGCGCGTAGTGATTTCAGTGTCAACTTAAGTTGCTGTCGAGTATAGATCGGCCCTTACTGCACGGTGACATTTTAAAATTTGAAGCAAGGAAGGACTCAACCATTTTCAAACGGAAACGCTAAGAACACTACCACTGAGGATATTATTCCACAGCAAGATTAATCTCGTCAACCGAATATTACGCGACGCCATCTTCACAACTCGAAACAGGCAGGAAACATTTCCCTTCGTCTGTTCACCTTTTAGTGTCTCGCTAATTGCATTCTCCTCCGTAATTAAGGAAAATTGTATCTCTTCTGGGGGAAACGATTTAATTGAATTTCTGACTTTTATTAATTACCGCGAAGGAACTGGAGTGCTAAGTTTCGAACTATCTTCCCAACGAGAATGCGATAAGAATTAGTGCTTTAAGATTTTGGCAGTTGAATAGGATATTGAACTTTTAAAATCGGACAAATTAGATGCAGTGAAGTTTTAGAATGTAATGTGTTTAATTTTAGTGGCGATTCACTTTTCCAACTGTATAGTCATTTGGTGAGAAGTCCGACTTCTCCCACAGTACACACATATGCCACAGGGACCCTTATTGTATATGCAACCATTTACAGCACAATAACACATTCACAGAAAGCGATGACAAAGACAGGAGCCGGGATTCGAACCCGGGACCACTCATTCGTGGTTAGATTTCTCTGACACTAGACAAAACCGGCAATTCGACAACGTAATAAACAATGAAAATTAACTAACCTCTAGAATTGAGCTGGTCTGTGCTTGATTTGCTTTTTCTCCATCTGAATGTGTTATTAAATTAAGGACAGTGCCGTCGAGAGGGGAATGCTGTTGGGACAATAAAGTCACAGATTAAAACTAAAAAGAAAATGTAGTTAAAAGAAAACGCTCCCTCCCTACAACGAAGTTGAACATAAAGCAGTTCTCATATCTGAGAAAATGATTTCAAATTTCAATGTTATGCTTTAAAACTTAGATCATAGTTATAACAAGCAATTTTCATTCTTTCAAATGTTATTTTAAAAAATTCGTACGAATAAAAGATAATTATATGTGTGTGTGTATGTTCAATATACAAATACACAGTTTGCGTTGGATCTGGTCCGAACTTTGCAGGGCGGTACTTGGCCACCCGGGAAGTCATAGGGGTCGTAGGGTTTCGAACGCCAAAAAAGTACCGAACCGTTCGAATTTCGATCTAAGTGTCCAAAAAGGCGTAAAAGTGCTCTTTCTACCCGAAATAATTATAGGATCGTCTCTAGTTTGGTCTCATTGAAAAAAAAAAAAACCTTTAAAACGATTTCCTTCCTGCGGTTTCGAAAATTGCTAATCGATGGAACTTAACCCAGAAAAAAAATACAAGGTTTTTTTTAAGTTAATAAAGATCAATTTCAAATCGGACAGATAAAAATCGTCTGCGACGAGCGTGAAAGAAATCATTGATAGGAAAAAGGTGTTGCCTTTTTTTTTTTTTTTAGTATGAACAAATAAAATTCTTGCTTTTGCTTTTAGGCTTTTCCTGTCGCGGGGAATTTAAACATTTTTGGCGATTGATTAATTTTTCGTACTGCGTAACGGCAAAATACGGACTTTCGTCAAATTTAAATTTTTAAACACGCATCACTACTTGGTGGAACTTCTGCTCCTCAAGGTAGACCGTACAAAGCCGGGCAACGCAGCCTGTAAATAAATAAATCTGAACACTGCCTAGACTTCAAAAAATCTTCCAACTATTTTCAGACGAAAAAGTGTCTAATCACTATTGATACGTTCAGTTTCATATACAAAAAAAAAAAAAAAAACATATTTATTAAATTTGAAAATATAATTTTACATTTTCTAACGGTGTCAATCAAAAAGAAAATAGAAATCAATTCATTTAATTTGTAACCGTTACGAAAAAAAACAAGTGATATTTGTTAACTCATAAATTGTTGAAATTTTTCACGTCTTTTTTTTTTTTTTTGTTAGTTTTCTTGACAGCGGGTCTACAAATCTAGAAGAATCTTGGAACTTTTAAGAAATCTAACTCAGAAGAAATTGTATCTTGCCTTCTTTTTTTTTAAATTTTTAAATGCAAAAAGCTCTTCGTCTTCATTCAGAAAACTTTTGTGAAACGTTTGCTCAAAGAAAAAAAAAAACAAACAGATAGACATACCGACCGATAAACAGATGAACATACTTTTTATCATTAGCCAAGACAAAGTTGTTACTTATTTAATAAAAACTTCAATATTCTGACAATCGAAAGTCAAATATTTCTAATTGTTAACAATATTACATGACTTCTTCTGATATCATGCTGACTTAGTTGAACATTTCGCTAGCTTTTTTTTTAGTTTAAAATAAATACAAAAAGTGTAATTTTTTTTTTTTTTGTCTGCAAATTAGAGAAGCTTTGTGAACAGTTTGCTCAAAATCGAAACTAAAGAACAAGAACATAAACAAATACAAAAACTAAAAAAAAAAAAACTTCGGGGTGCACTTTAAAATATTTAAAAATCTTTTCATATTCATAGAAAATAGTTTGAAAGATGGTCTTTCCTAAAATACAACCAATCAGACCGATAGGTAGATGAACACATCCTTCTTAATGTCATCATTAGCGAAAATAAAACTGCTACTACACTGTATAAAATAGATGACATTTTTACAGTATAATACAGCTAATTTTGCAGTAATGAACTGTAAAAAGTGCTAGTTTGCAGAAATAAACTGTAAAATTGCTAGTTTCAGTTTCTTACAGTGCATTTTACAGTTTTCAACTGGAACCTTTGCTGCCAGTATTATACTGTTGTTTTTACGGTATATAAGACAGTTAATTTCGTGTTAAAATTGCTAATTTTACAGTGAAAAACTAAAATAACTAATTTTACAGTTTATTACTGTGCTTTCAGTTTTAAACTGGAACCTCTGCTGCCTAATATACTTCAAAAATAACAGCTTTTTTTTTTTTGAAGTGTACTAATTAAAAGAAAAAAAAACTTTCAAAACTTTGACAATGAAAAATCAAATGTTTCTAATAGCTCATGCCCAACCATCAATTTTTCAGACCCGTTAAGCACTTCCGATCTTCTAACTGTTCTCCTATTAGTCCAGTAAAATTAGGTCAAAAAAAGGTCGAATCCGGACATTCAAAAAATACAATTGCCACCTATGCCAAGTTGTTCAGTATGATAAAGAGATAACGTATAAAAAAGTCCCACGAGTTTGAGCGTCGGGTTTGGGAGTTATGGGGGGGCGAAGGAGGGGCTTAAAATACTGATTATTGCTTTATTTGAGCTCTATCTCAATGACTTCCTTTGCACGGAAATGTTATTGTATATAAAATTAAAGATGGTACATATTACTTAAGTATCAAGTGATATTTTTGCGCAAGTCCGTCATTCAAGGGGGACGGGGGGGGTGTCCCCCCCCCCCACCAAAATTTTTTTTTGAGCTTTCCACTTTAAAAATGCAAAAGTATCTGCGCAGATGTTTTAAATATGCCATTTTTAGTACATCCCCCCAATCGCCCCCCCCCTAATAAATTAAAGGGCGGACCTTATTTGCATCTCAAAAAAGTTGACAATAATTTAGTTCAGTTGCATTACTGAATAAGAAATAAATTCAAGAGTGCAATTTTTTTGAATTTTTGAGAGCTGTGGTAATAAATAGGAAGTACCTACCTTAATATTTTTTTTGTCGATGGTTTTATTATGAATTTTTCTATAGCAATCCTAAATTATTTTTGCTACTGCGTACTTGGCACCGTCATTTGCAATTTTGGACCACCGATAAAATGAATACCAATTACCAATTTTTGTTTCGTATTTCAGACACATGGCTGAACAGAGCCCCCGACAAATCTGTAAGGTCGAAAGTTCTGGAAAAGAGCAGGTATCCAGCTTGAACTTCAAAATGGTCATTTACTAAGTACCCCGAAAACATCTGGGTATTTTCCAGTATCATCATCATTTTCTCATAAAAAGGGGTATCATAGTCTTAAAAAGATTCCCTAATTTACACAAAAAAATTTCGTTTCAGGTTGCAATTAAGAGCACTCAGCGGTTCACTTTGCTGCTTAATTTACTTGTCTATATATGTGTCCATTCATATCAGTACTAAAATAGATAGACCAGTCGTTGGTTATGATCACTGCCTTTGCCCCGTTAAGATGCGTTTTAATACTGACAGTCTGGTAAAATAATAATTTTTGTAAATATATAAATATAAAATATTCAGTTGTTAGAATACTTTGAATATAAAAAGTTCCGAATATAATGTGCATAAGATTGCATATTTAAGGAAATAGATATGTTAAAAGGTTTTAAAATGTAGTTAAAAAATCAGTGAATTGCTAAACTTGTGAGAATTTTACAATGAACAAAGTTTGAAGTGCTGCAAAAATGAATCGTATTTTTGGAGCCTTGTACTGATGCTGACGGTATAGGAGTTAATGTATTTGCAAAAGTATGGAGCACAATACTGACATGCAGTAAAATTAAGGTTGGTTGGTTGGTTGGCTGGTTACTTTGGGTTTACTGGCACAAGATCCTTCATACGCTATACTGCGCCAAACGATGATGAAATTAAGGAGGATGGAGCGAAAGACACTTATCTGAATAGGAATGTAACTGAAGTACATTTAAAATGCCGCAAGAACTACAAGCGAAATCTGTAACCACCTAGTATTGCATCAGCAAGTAGTTAAGTACAGAAGCCTCTCAGATCCACTTTTGACTTCAAATCACTTTACTTTTTGTGCGGAAAAAATGCGTAGATGTATCCAAGTGCAGAAATAAAACCAAAGAAATTTGGTTTGAAGCAAAAACTATAGCATATATTAATGCAATTCGCGAGGATAACTTGAAAAGAAGCGATTCCTGGGGAGAAGAAGTACTTTCAGACTTGCAAAACATGATAAACTTAGTTCAAACAGATGGAAGATACCACAAATACGGTTTATCCATGTTTAAACTTGACGTATCTAAGTCTGAAGAAGCCGCAAATAGAGGTGGATCAAGGAAAGACTCGTCAAGAGCAGATACTTTTAAAGAGTGGTGCCAATATTTGGAAGAGAACGATGAATGCCAATACACTTTCAAGGAGCTCACTGATTTATTTTGCCGGCTAAATCCTTGTGTAGAGCCATACCATGTTACCATGACAAACATTTGAAAAGAAAACTCGTGGAACACTATGGGGACAGTATTAATGTCACGACCATTACAGGGTGTGAATATATTTTTAATGAGACAGTGTCCAAAATACTTTTCAATAAATGGTACACAGATAAAGCTGAAGAGGTAAAGAGAATTATTGAAACAACTGCCGTGCTCAATAAGACGAGACATAAAAAATCAAGTTTATAATTGTTCCCAGTTTCCTTCTTTTAAAGAAATACAAAACGAAAACCCTGAGTCGATTCCAGAATCTCTCCAGTTACTGATCTCTCAGATTATTAAGCCTAAAAAACAAACGAAGGAAATTAAAAAAGCTATTGATAGGAAAGTGACTGCTATTTCTCATTCGATAATTTCTTCAACAAGACCACGTTCCTTTCTATATCCTATTCAATTCGATACAGCTATGTACTTACACAGGAGATTTGTATCAAGGCTACTTGTCAATGTAATATCAAAAATGGGGTTTGGGCTCTTCATATAGTGAAGTAATAGGATTTGAAAGATCTGTAACGAGGACATCAATCTAGAGAAGGACTATATTCAGTTTGTGTTTGGTTACGCGGACTATAACTTTTAGCCTATTGATGGTCACAATATGTACCACGCTATGGGAGGAATCATGTGCTTTACCCCTCGAACATTGATTCAAAAGCTCCTCGAACAGCTGTTTTGACTAAAGCTATAGAAAATTGTTGTCTCACACAAGTTGTTTTACCAGCGCCCGAGTGAATGTGGTTATGCCAAAATTGAAGCCCTACCATTGCAAAATTAGCTTGCGAAAAATTCATCCGCTGCTCCATCTTTCATCTTGAACTTCCTATGGTCATCTGGGATATGGTTTGATGATGGATGCCTGAGCAAAAATAACGTGTTGAATGAAAAAGTCACCTCATAGCAATGTTTCAAAGTATAGTGAAAAGGTAAAAAAAATGTGTAATCATTTAAGTTTTTATGTTAAAATAATTTTTATTTTTAATATGTGTATGTGTTAAATACTTACGAGATTTGTCCTCCAAATTAATTATTCATTTATGATGTAGGAAAAGAGGAAGAAAAGACTTCATCTAGCAAAAGAGGCAGTTTTTAAACTAAAAGATTTCTGTCGTTTGTTTTACTTTAATTCAGCTATGTTGCCAGTTTTTACCAGCGAGGCAGGTAGGCACACAGAGTGACGCTAATGTTGACAGTGTGTTTTAGACATCAAACAGATGGTCTAAATCATGTTTCAAAAACATTTAATTTACTCCCTTCAACTTTATCTGGATTAATATTTGATAAAAATAAACTTTGAAATGTATCAAAAACGCTGCAAAATCCTGGGATTTGCTCCGATCTGGTCAATAGTTTCCATTATTTGGGGGGGAGGATGTATTCAAATACGGCACATAAAAAACATTAAAATAATCTGCGCATATGCTTTTGCATTTTTAAAGTGGAAAGCTCAAAAAAAAAAAAAAAAAAAATGGGGGGTACCCCCCGCCCCCCACGAAGAACGGACTGACGCAAAAATATTACTTGAAACATAAGAAATATGTAACGTCTTTCATTTTATGTTTCATAACATTTTTGTGCAAAGGAAGTCATTGAGATAGAGCTGAAATAAAGCAATAATCAGCATTTTAAGCCCCTTCTTCGCCCCCCCCCATAACTCCCAAACCCGACGCTCAAATTCGTGGGACTTTTTTATACATTATCTCCTTATCATACTGAACAACTTGGCATAGGAGGCAATTGTATTTTTTGAATGTCCGGTTCATGACCTAATTTGACTGGACTATATCGACAATAAAATAAAACCTTTTGGAATGTAGAATCACGCGGGGGTATTCCGTAAGTAATAAAAATCTAATTATCGTGATCCTCCAGGCAATAGCCTCATTAGTCTCATTGTTAATTCGGCGATGGCAACAATAATGTTTGGTAAGAAATAAGACATTCTTTTCACGTTTGTTGCAACTAGTTCTTATCAGACTCCGAGTGATGATATGTGTGACTTTCTACAGAGTCAGGAGAACGAAAATAGAGAATGTTTTTCCATTACGCAGTTTTTAACTGCGATTACTTAATGTCTGTAGGTAAGTGGGCTGCATAGTAAAAAACAGTTAATGACTGTCATTTAGAAGCGTGAACTGTTATCCCCCCTCTTTTTTTGGTTTTTCACTTTGTTTTTAAAAGAAAAAAAAACTAAAAGATAAAAAAAAACGTTGCTCAATGACTTAAAGCTTGATACAGACGGGTTTAAAATAAGTAAAGAAAACAAAATTAAATTCTTGAGCCTTCAGAAGAAGTTACATCTAAACTCGTTTTTAGCTTCCCCGTCAAAGTAAAAAAAAAAGAAAAGAAGAGAACTCACGAAAGAAGGATGAATGCATCTTCAAAATATCGTTAGAAATAAATAAGTAAAATAAAATAATTAAATAAATATTGAAAAACTGAAATTTGGCCTTCAGCAGACAACATCTGAACTCGTTTTTAGCTTATTTTCCTATCAAAGTAAAAAAAAAGAAGAAAATAAAAGCATGAAAGAAGGCTTAGTGCGTCTCCAAAATATCGTTAAAATAAAATAAAATAATTAAACACATATTGAACAACTAAAATTTGGAAATTAAGGTTCTGAGATGGGTAAAAAAAGTATATGTCGGTCTGACTGCAGGCCCGTTATTTCGAAATTTTCCGGGGGGGGGGGGGCATTGAATGTAAATTATACAGACGACGGTTAATTGAACCAGTGGTTAATTAAATTAACCGCTTTAATAAATCAAATCATCAAAAATAGAATAAAATTCAGTTTTATTAAATTAGACGCTTTATTGAATCAAAGTTATTTAGAACAAGCATGATTCATATAAGCGGCGGCCATTGTCCCAAAAAACAGCTAAAACCAATGTGTTTACCAAAACCAACAACAATTTCCCAAAGCCGGGGAAGTGGGCAATTGCTCCCCTGGTCCCCATAATGACGTCTGACTGTCGGTGTAGCTGCCCGACTATAATTCAATTCGGACAAACCTTTTGTTGGTAGAAAGATCACAGCGAGGACACTTTATTCTCATATTTCATTTTTTGAATTGTACATTTTTTCGTTCAATTTTGAACAATTCAGAATTTTTAGACATTAGCATCAACGGGGAAATTTAAGACAAATATAGAACCATAACTTGAAGGAGGATTTGCTTCAAGCAGATTTTGTAAGAAAAATCTCTTGACAAAAATCATGTTAAAAAAAAAACCGTTCAAGATGAACAATTCGTAAATTCTAACATTTATGCTTATTTGTTGAAAAAAAGCTCTTGAATAAAGACTATGTTCAAAAACAAAAATTTAAAGGGAGCATTTTTTTTTAATGTTTAAAGTCAATGAAAATTACAAACCTTCTTGTCTAAGAAAGCCAGCAATACCAAAAAAAAAAAAATTACAAAAAAAAAAAAAAAGAAAAAGAACGACTCAAAAACATGATTAAGCAGAAAATCCACAATATTTTTTCTTTCAATTTTCTCTAAATATTCTGCAGGTTTTTTGAAGCATGTTCCAAATATGCTTTAATTTTCTGCAGATTTTCAAAAGCCTTTCAGCAGAATTTTTTTCTTGCTGGGAAGCAACAAACAATACTATTCTGAATAATCATAGAAAGCTACGAAAATGATTCACAAAATTCACGTAAAAGAACATTCACGTTCGGAAAAAAAAGAAAGAAAACACCACAATAATATAATAATCTTAATATCATATAGACGACAGTTGTGATATTATTATGAAAAAATTATTATTATGGTGTTTTCTTTCATTTTTTTATTTTCTGAGAAAGGAAATTTTTTTAACGTGGATGCGCAAAAATCTCTGAGGAAACTTTTCAGCTCCCGGTTGAGAATCGTTGTTCTTGGTCAATTGTTTTCAGTCCTGTCAGGCGCGAAGTTATTTGAAGGAACTATCCATACTGATGAGGAGTTGACAGCAAGGGCGGATCCAGCTTCTAGTTTAGGAGGAGGTCATTTTCGGAAAGGGACGGGTCACAGTAAGTTTTATGCTGAAATACGGGTTTTAGCACAAAATTTGGCTTTTTTTTTCCGAATTATAAGTCCCAAAAATGTAGTTTAAGGGCCCTGTCCCACATCAGCGTAAAACGCGACCGAAACCGAAGGCAGAAACCGAAAATTCGGGTACTTTCCATAGGAACGCTGTGTAATCCCAGGGCCTAAGAATACGTGTAATCCATTTTACGTTTCTGCTTTACGTCAATGTGGAGCAGGGCCCTAAGGCTATATTTTGTTGTTTAAGGGGAAGGGTCATGACCCTATTTGGACCCCCTCCCCTTCTGGATCCGCGCCTGGTTGACAGTGGGGGTAGATTTTAGCGGAAGTTTTTGACACGAAAGAAGAAAACAAGGGAATATGGTAGTTTGGCACAAACTTGGCGGGTAAACCAGATATCATATTGCTTTTTAAGGCTGAGGGTTTTGGAATTTAGGATGAAGACGCTCTTTTTTACTAGTAAGAGTTCAAGATTTTCTTGGCGGTGATTTTTTCACAACACGGTTGTTTTGGAGGAGATAAAGGAATATTCGAGTAATAGGGCTTCGAGTTATCGAGAGTTGACAATACCATAAAAAGTGACGTAAAGTTAAATAGTTACGGAACCTTTAGATCTATGCAAAAAGGTCTTAAACTAACAGACGGACCACTGACCTTCTCCACTTTCTGCGAGAACTTTGGAGCACCCCATGCAAGTTCTGAATTATTTCCTTCACTTGAGGTAACCTTCTCATCAAACGGGACGCTTACAGTGATACCAATAACTTGAAGTGATCTCTGGGATCCTATTGGTTCATCGGGCAAGACAGATATACTGGTTGAATATATTTCGCCTAAAAATTAAGAGGATTCAATCATGTTAATGACACAACTAAAAAAAAATCTGCTTGTGGTTGATTCAACGTTCCCGTGTGAGACAATTTGGACTAAATTTTCCTTCATACCATTATAGGTACTTATCCGTTACACGGACGCAAGCGTAAAAAAGCCAAATAATGTAGAAATCCGCCAAATTTCTTATAACCGTATTTGTTTGCAGTTGAATGTCTTCCACTTTTGCTCTGTTGATTGATTTGTCACTCGCTTCGCTTGGCGACATCTGCCAGTTTTGATTTTTTTCTTGCGCCCGGCTAACGGTTAAGCACCCAGTTTTATTATTTCATTCTCTGTAAGTCAAAATCAGGGCCGATGAGAGCCAATGCGGGCCCTTTGTCAGTTCGGTCTATCCGAGCTTCCCATCCCCCATAAATATCACAAAAATTACATATTCCGAATCCGAGTAGGGTTGTCCCTCTAAGGTCCGGGCCCTAATTGACGACTAGGATGACATGACCTCTCGTCGGCATGACGAGAGATGTCATGCCGACGAAAGGTCACGAGAGAGCTTACTATTCATAATAACAATAGACACAACACAATAAAAATCAGCAAACTTGAATCGCAAACGATAAATTAGAAATTAACTTCTTTCATTTTTTTTTTCTGCAATTTATAATTCGCAACTCCAAAGCTCGAATACGCCACTTTGTGGGACTTACAAAATGCCTTCCAGAGGTAAAGCAGTGCATTCCACGTGTATGTTTTGGGCGTCAAAACTAGTCTAAAATTTTTTCGTACGACCTCCGCCGCATCTGCGCACGCGCCAAGTCTCTTCGGACTTTCTCGAAATAGGGGGGGGGAGGAAAGCAAGGAGGAAGTAGTAAGCGAACAAAAGCTGAAGGGTAGTGCGCATCCAAAACCTAACTCCCCTTTTTCAGATGGAAGCTTCAGTGGCAGCCAGGCGCACAAAACGCAAACAGACAGTAGTTGGTCTTGGTCAAAACATTTAGTAGTTCGCAATGCTTGTTCGTTTCAAAAGAATAAAAAACAAAAAAAATCATACATACGATCGAATCACTGCTTCATTTGGCTTAGAAGCAATAAAAACAACACGGCATGCGTATGTTTTACCTCTCATAGACAGTGGCCGCAGCGTCCCCTATTGCTCGTTGGATTTGCGAATAATTTATTATGTAGTAAAATAAATCTTGCAAACGATAACTTTAGAACTATTGAAGAATTATTTCCTCTTTTATAAAACTTATCATATTTCCGAATTGTCGCTAAATTCAAATATGGCACGCGTCACTATAATGTACTTATTTGGCGGAATATTTTAAATTTTCATGGAGCTTTTAATGTTGTTGTATCCATTTTGCAAGTCATTTACATCTTAATCGATCTTTTAACTTATCTAATGGTTAATTTTGCTGAAAAATTAAGCACCGTTTCACAAGCACACAAACTCTTTGTTTTTACTAGTTTGGAGAACTTTTTTCTGAACTCGCCAAGTGTTCCACGTTTTTACCCTCCCCCCCCCGAACTGACAAAAGACGGTTTTTACCATAGTTTCTATCCCTCTGTTATACCATAATTACTGGGATTACCCCCCCCCTAACCTAATACTAAAGCGAACTGCAAAATACTTCTCTGCAGTGACTAAAAATTCTAGATTAGTAAACCAACTTACTATCATCTGAACATCCTTTGTTTTTCTTTGGTTGGTTCGCCATATCTTTTTCTTCTAATACCTGGGACGAAACTATAATTATAATTTTATTGCATAAATTTATAAAATATTTTAATTAAAATTTTGCGTTTCGAATTTTGAAAAAAGCCAGAAAAGTTTCTACAGCGTATTAAATAACAGCTTCGCGTTTACAAAATCCAGGTCATTTATTTGTTTTGAAATGAAGAACAAGCTGCTTCACAAACATGATTTATCGAAATGAGGCTCTTCTTCATCTTCGTGGTCTCTTAAAATATTTCCACTTTTAATCCGTCAAGAGTCGCTATATAGACAGGTAAACGCATGAAGATGAAGTTTCACCACTTTGGATCCAACTTATGGATCCAAACAACTTTACTTTCAATTTTTCATTGTTGCCGATTACATTGTTGCGGTTACAAGAAAAAAAAGTTTTGGCAGATTGCTAAGCTTTGCCAAATCCAAGTGCCGTTAACAATTATTCACGCCTAAAAATTATCAAAACGCGATTCCTTTCCAGAAAAGACAACCTCTCAAACAATCAATGCGCTGGATCCAAAGTGGTCAAACTTAATCTTGACGCGCTGGCTCGTTTATATTTGAGCCGCTCTTAGTCTATATTAGAGCCGCTATATAGACAGGCCGACGCATCAAGATTAAGTTTCACCACTTTGGATCCAATTCATGAACTTTCACTTCCAATTTTTCATTGTTGCGGAGTAGGGTTACCAGAAAAATGTTTTGGCACACTGCTAAGCTTTGCCAAATCCACGTGCCGCTAATAATTGCTCACAGTGAAAAATTACCAAAACGCGATTACTGGCCAGAAAAGACAACCTCTCAAACACACAAACACGTGCTGGATCCAAAGTGGTGAAACTTAATCTTGATGCGCCGGCTCGTATATATAGGGGCCTTAGTCTATATTAGAGCCGCTATCTTAGGCAGGGATTCAAGTGAAACAGGCAATCGCAAATTAAAATCGCGACTGGAAATGAATTACATTAGAACGTTTCTTGATAAAAACATCGTGACGTCAGCGTGACGTTTGCCTATGAAAAACGAGCTAGATAAAACGTCACAGCCTACTTGGCGAATAAGAGGAGATCGCTGAGTGCTTGCGAGCTCTTATTGGCTCCACCCGTAGTGACGTCATGCCAATTTAAGTTGATGATAATGTAATTCACTTCCAGTAGCGATTGCAATTCGAAGAGATCGCAGTGCTGTTTCACTTGAATCCCTGCCTTAGTCTATATAGGGGCCTAAAATCCGTCTATTCAGTACAACATCAATGAGATATATTTTTAGATTGGAGTGCTACACTGTCCTTTGTGGTCTGTTCGAACCTCTGATGAGGGGGAAGTATTCTCACGGAAAGAGTAAATTCCTTTTGGATAAACGTTTGAAAATGGTTCTCAACGTTGTGATAACCATTTCAAAACGTTCATGAAACGTTTAAACGTTGCGAATACTTACTACTACTTGAGTCTTCGCAATCCTCTTGCCGCGAAATACTACTACTTGACCTCTACCCTATAACTTTTAAAAAAGATCTGGTATGGACCCCACACTACTTCTTTTTACGTGTAAATTTCTTAGTAGATGCCTTAAGTAGTGCTTGGAGTGAGCAAGATAACAATTCAAACCTTTACAACCCTAGTTTGCCACAAAACGAAAACAATGCAAAAAATAGTTTTACAATGATTAATTTTCTAAATATCACCGATTTCAATATCCTTCAGTGGATTTTTCGCAAAATGTCGCCAATAATGCCAAATAGAACCCAAATTCCAAAAATATTTTTTTCGCCAAATTTGTCGCCAACTTGGCGATATTTCGCCAAGGTGGCGCCAAACACTTGGCGACCAAAAGCTTGGCGGATATATCGCTAAGTGGTCGCGCCAATTCATATCACTTCAGCCTGCATTGAAATTAACACTGATTTACCCCCATAAATGGGCAAAACACCCCCTTTGAAACATTCGAATGCAATCAGAAGGGGAGGTGCACAACTAGACCATCCTCAGAGCCTACATACCAAAATAGAAGCTTCTACGGCATATAGTTTTTGAGTTATGCGACATAACGCACATACAGACGTCACGAGAAAACTCGTCGTAATTAACTCGGGGGTGGTTGAAAAGGATTTTTCGGCTGGTTTTAAGTTGGTAGGTACATATGCGCGTGCAGACAGGTCGAAAAGACAGCTCAACATTCATTCGGGGGTGAGCAAAATCAAAAATTAGACCCAAATTTGAGTGAATTTTTTTTCGCGATAACAATACTTCCTTTACTACGTAAAAGCATGGCTTTCTGCGATCCTTAAGCGGCTAGCCAGACGCGCCGGAGAACAAAGGAAATCCCGTACAGGGCGAAGTTACCGTTGTCGCCGCTTGTGGCGCTAGTCTCCTAGGGTTGTTTTGCCCGTATTTCTATTATAAAAATCTCGATTTCGCTTTGCTTTTCAGTGAAAACCGCGTTATTTCTTTCAAGTGATTTTTCTATTCATGCATTATTCATCGAAACACATCCCACGATACTTGTTGCACATTAATTTCATGTTTTTTTTTTTTTTTTTTTGTGAATGTTGTTTTTGAGTGTCTATTGCAAAGTATTGACGAAAATCATTTTCATTCTTTTCGCAGGCACTTTTTTTTGTATTTTAGTTTGCAATTTAATTCACAACTGGTACTGGCGCTATAAGAACGTTGGTATGCTCATTGTCTTCACTTAAAAATAATCTGAATCTCTGAAAAGTTTAAATTCATTCACATATTCATTATATTATTTTATTTTATTAAACTTTTTTTTTAAATTTTCTTCTTTATTTATTTTTTGAGTAAAGTACGTTAGTTGCCGCTAATTTGATATGCAACATGACAAATTTTTTTAAAATTTTAATTTTAAGAAAATGAAATTTAAATTTCAAATTTAAATCTCTTGAAAAACATACAATGAATTTTTTTCAAACCAATTCTCAAAAATTCTTGTGTATTTTACCTGTTTGTACAAATTTTCAGATTGGGATCTCAATGGGATCATATTTTTTTTAGGGCATGCTTGGGACAAACTTTGTCGCTAGGTGGCGCAACATGTACAATTGGTATTCTTTACCTCCGGTTATTCGATTAACGTGCTAGAGCTTACGCGATGAGGAAGATATATTTTTTTTCAAAGCTAAATTCATCTTAAGGGAATATCTTTCAGATAAAAATTTTACTGTTTCAACATTGAAATATGAACTAAAACTTTTAAAAATTAAAACAGCTGTCTAAAATGGTATTTATTGCTTGGAAGTATCAATAGTATTTTAAATGATGATTAAAGCTATCAATTAAAAAAAAGTTTTGAGACTTCAAACATTCTGCAGCTAACATAAAATATGCTTACTTTCAAGTTAATCGTTTTCTCATTATAGCGAAAAACTATTTAGTAATTTAATTATTAACTTTTTTTTTACTATTTATTTATGATTTATTTATTTCAAGGTTCAAAATAATACTCAAATATTTTGTACTGAAATGCATGCGTATGTTGCAGTCTATTTCTTGCCAAATGTACGTTTCTCCCGTTGATGGTCAACATGTAACGTGTAATTATGTGCAAAACAAGGGCGTATTTAAGGGGGGGGGGCTCGAACTCCCCCCGAAATCGAGAAAGATTTTTTCAAAAGGTGTTCGGTTCGTGTTTGCTCAAAAAAAATAAATAAATAAATAAATAAGAAAATAAATAAATAAATAAGAAAAAAACCACTCTCTATTAACATTGTTTTCAAAGGTGTTTATAAGGGAGAGCCCTAGAGGATCTTTCCCTCCTATACCCCTCCCCAAATTTCCTCCTTTTTTTCTAGTCAGTCAGGAAATAAGAGTCTTTAAAATAATGCTACACTCAATAAATTTAAAATAAAGTGTAATCATTCCTCCCCGGCAAGAAATTTAAAATAAAGTATAAGTATTCCTCCCAGTAAGAAATTTAAAATAAAGTGCAATCATTTTCGGTTTTAGTTTTTCACAAATAATTTCCAAAAAAAAAAAAAAAATCGAAAAGAGGTAAAGTCCAAGCCGGTCGAGCTAGAAGGGGCATGTAATTTTCAATCTCTTTACCAGTGATGAAATTAAAGAATAGACTGCCTCTTAGTGGCGGGTTTAGGGTAGGAAGTCGAGGCCCGTATATCCGCCAAGCATGTTTTCAAAGAAGACTGAGGTCTTAAAATTTCGCTTTTACAACGTGTAATTTAATTGCAGTTTCAAGACTTCAATATCCAAAAATTTTCGGAAGAGTTTTTTTCCCGCTTCTTCTTCAATACTTTGGTCAAACATTGCCTCAAATGGCATTTTAGAGATTTAAAATTCAAATAGTTAACGGTAGTTGATATCCCCCCCTCTTACTTTTCTATAGTCTTTAGCTCTAAAATGTGTTTTTGGAAAAGAGAGAGCTCCCGAATTACAGTCTCTATGCCCAAAAATTTCCGGAAGAGTCCCTAAATCCTTTTATTATCCTAAATGTTGTCAGACAAAGCCTAAAAGCAGTTGTTCCTATCAAGAATCATGGCGTAAGCGGCGTTATTGAATTATTTTTAAGGGCTGTTTTTAAAAGTTTTAGTTTTCTTTTTCTTTCACGTGTGGCTCTCGTTTTTAGAGAGATCTTCGTGGAATTCTTGAATGATAAGTTTTTGCTCTTGAGGCTTTTGCACCTCTGCTAAAAGTAAAATTTTGAACCTTCAGTTTCAAAAAATAAAGCTTAAATTCTTGGAGCTTCAATGCCGCAAAATTTCGGGGCACAGCGCCCGAATCCTGCCTCTTCTTTTGACCGTGTATTAAAGATAACATAAATAAAAATGTTTTTAAAACATATTAATTTCGAAACATTTCGGGAGAGAGTCCTTGCTAACGTTACTACCAACGATGGTCTAAAGTAAAGATGGCTTAAGGTTTTAATTTTGAAAATTTTCAGAGAGAGATCCAACCACTTTTTGTCTCTTAACGTCTCTAAAAAGAACGCGAAATTGCGCATCTATACATCGAAAATCTTTCAGGGGAGGGTCTTTGAAATTTTACTTTCCAAATATGATTTAAACGAGACTTCAGTTCAAAAAAAACCCTCATATTTTCTTTCACTCTATCATGAAGAAATATATCCTGAGTTGTTCTTCAGTGTTGAAATATTTCAGGAGAGATGCCCTGAGTCATCAATTCCTTTAATATCACTAAAGATAGCCTGAAATTGCGTGTTTAGAAGTTAAGTTTCAGTAAGTTTCCCAGAGGAGTCTTGATCCTCCAACGTAAGTCATCGGTAGCATAAATAATTTCAATTTTGAAAAAAGTTTTGGTGGGAATCTTAAAACTTCGTAATTTTCTATCTTTTCCAAAAATTACAATATTTTAATTCAAATTGAAAATTTCTACTTGTCTTACCTTACAGTAATAGCGAAAAAAAAAAAAAAAAAAAAAAAAAAAAAAAAAAAAAAAAAAAAAAAAAGGAAACTGGGGGGGGGGGGGGGGGGGCGCTAAGCTTGATTATATGGGATTTCCAGGGCAAACGCCCTGGAAACTTCAATTTTGACAAACATTTCCAATTTTGAAATAATATCGTGTATAGCATATTATATATTATATTGTGGTATGGATGGTATATTATGTTTGACATTTTATTTTTAAAATTCAGTGTGGAATAGAACTTTCTGTCGGGTTAGCTTCTCTTATTTTTTAAAAATTAATGTGGGAAATATAAATGAGTTAAAATGCTACTCATTTATTAATTTTGTGTACATTCAACAAAGGCGCAAACATTTTGGGGGAATTTTTTTTAAATGTATTAAATTAAGTTTTTTTTATGCGCAGGGGGCAGGGAGGTTGCGAAGTTCATAACTATCCAGGAGGGGGGTCCACAGAGGTCTCGCAATGGCGTAGCGTAAGGGGGGGGGGCAAAGGGGGCACTTGCCCCGGGCGGCACTTTGCTAGGGGTGGCAAATTCTGCAACAATAACTTGAGGAGACCCTTTTTTAGCCTATTTTCCCGTTAAAAATAAAAGAAAGACGAAAAAATTATTAAAAGTAGCTTAATGCATCTAAAAAATATCGCCAAGTCCAAAAAATATCGCCAAGTTAAAAAAATAAAAAGGTAAAATGAATATCGAAAAATTAAAAATTTGAAAGTAGGGTATTGAGATGGGGAATTTGTGCGTCGGTCTGTCTGTCTGTCCCCCTAATAACTTTTGAATGAATATTCCAATTTGAACGATTTTTTTTTTGTTCGAAAGATCTCGGCGAGTACAGCTCATTCTCATATTTGATTTTTCAATTTGAACAATTTTTGGTTCAACTTTGAGCCTTTCAAACAACCTGTCCTGCGATATTAACTTTTTAGTTAACAGTCCGATTTGAACAAACTTTTTTTTGTTCGAAAGATCTTTTCAAGGATACTTCATTCCCGTATCTACATTTCCGATTTGAACAATTTTTCGTTCAACATTGAACCGCTCAAGCAAGCTGTCACCCCTAATAACTTTTGAGTGAACAGTCCGACTTAAATCAACTTTTTTTTGTTCGAAGGATCTCAGCAAGGATACTTCATTACCGTATTTAAATTTTCAATTTGAACATTTTTTCGTTCAACATTGAACCGTTCAAGCAACCTTTCCCCATCTAATAACTTCTGAGTGAACCATCCGAATGGAATAAACTTTTTTTTGTTGGAAAGATATCGGAGAGTACAGCTCATTCCCATATTTGATTTTTCGATTTGAACAATTTTTGGTTCAACTTTGAACCGTTCAAACAACCTGTCACGCGATACTAACTTTTTAGTGAACAGTCCGATTTGAACAAACTTTATTTTGTTCGAAAGATCTTATCAAGAATACTTCATTCTAGTTTTTAAATTTCCGATTTGAACAATTTTTCGTTCAATATTGAACCGTTCAAACAAGCTCCCACCCCTAATAACTTTTGAGTGAACGGTCCGATTTAAACAAACTTTTTTTTGTTCGAAAGATCTCGGCAAGGATACTTCATTACCGTATTTAAATTTTCAATTTGAACATTTTTTCGTTCAACATTGAACCGTTCAAACAACCTTTCCCCACCCGATAACTTTTAAGTGAACCGTCCGAATTGCATAAACTTTTCTTTGTTCGAATGATCTCGGAGAGACCATATTTCACTTTTTAATTTGAACCATTTTTTCGTTCAATGATGAAACGTTCAGAAAATTTTTTAACATGAGCGCCTACGGGAAATTTAAATTGAATGTTGATTCTGAACTTAAAGGCAGATTTCCTTCAAACTAACTTTGTAAGAAAATGGTTTTGATAAATAATGTATTGTAAAGTACTTTTCTGAATAATCTTCTGTGAGGACTCTGATTCCGACTCTGCAAACACGGCGGAAATGCAGGCTCAGAAAAAATGACTGACTGGGCAGACGATTTTTTGTTTATTTATTTATTTGTTTTGTTTAATTTATTATTATTATTATTTTTTTGGCAGACGATTTTTTTTGTTAACAAAACTTTTTCATTCACGAGAGCATTTTATTCTTTTTTTATATTTAACAACTGGCAACGGATTAAAAATGAAATTCGAGACATTTTATTAAAGAACGATTTTTTTTTCTTTCTTTGATAAAATGTGTTTTGATGTTCTTTGTTCTTTTTTTTTTCTTTTGAAACGATTGTGGAATTTTTCTACGGAAGAACTATGACAGTTACATTCTTTAAATGGTGCGACAAAACTTTATTTACTCGTTTATTTACTTTTTACGTATCTATTTCATCTGATGAGAGGGGTATATTTTGCTTTTCGAAATCAGCTTTAAGTGCTATAAAGGTATGTTTGACATAATTTTCAGTTTCAGATAATTAATAGAATATTGATCAGATGCTAGAATGCCGATGTCGATGTACGGGAAAGTAGGCTCGTCTACTTCTTGTTTTTTTTTAAAGAGGCAGCAGTTTTTTTTAAATTTTTGTTTAATAAAGAGGGGCAGCGTTTGTTTTTAAAGAACTCAGGATACACGATGGAGTGTTAGGGCCGAAGCAGTAGACATGGTGTGGGACAAATATCAGGAAATTTTGGAAGCGATAGAAAAACTGACAGAGAATGACAAAAGCTTGAACACTCGGACAAACGCAGGAGCTTTGCTGATTGCAATGCAATCATTTTCTTTTCTGTGTTTTTTAGGCCAATGGAAGTCTGTACTGCAGGAAGTCAATGATGCACAACCAGCGGGGCAGATTACAAACAGCGGGGCTCAGCTTGCATCAGTGTGCATATAAAATAAATGCATTGCAGATGTTACTTACAGGGAAGGGAGAAGAACTTATAGAGGGTGCTATAAGTTATGCAAAAACTTAGCGCGAAGATCTCGGGATTTCAATGGATCGTCCCAGAAAAATAACGAAGAAACATATGTTTGGGGATGGAAGCAAAGATGCTGCCCTGACATATGGAAACAAACTGAGAAGAAAGTTATTTTTTTCTTTAGACAAAATAATAGTAGAAATTCTGGATTGATTACAGCATTTACAGAATTCGGCAAACAAGTTTGCTTTTCTCGTTCCAGCCAAGCTACTAGACGTTGAAGATGGCAGCTTTGATTTAGAGCACTTTAATAGCGATGTTGATGAAAATGAATTCAAGCTGGAACGTATGAGGCTAAGGACTTTCGCTACTGCCACGGGTGATATTGATGAAGTCAAGCATACTTGATTTATTAAAATATATTGTGAAATTCAGACTAGAAGTCACCCTGCCTAATATAATCATACTTCTCAGAATCTTTGTCTCAATACCTATTAGCAATGCCAGTTGTGAAAGAAGTTTTCAAAACTGAAATTAATTAAAAATTACCTAAGATCAACTATGAGTACCCTCAGATTATCCAATCTGGCAATTTTGGCTATAGAGCATGAAACAACTGACTCAGTCGATATTGATAGCGTTGTGAAAGATTTTGCTGTGATGAAAAGTAGGAAAATAAAATTTTAGGTAAAGCAGTTTTTTCTCTTTTTTTTCCTTTCCTTTTTTTTTTTTTTAAATTTTAAGTATAAATCTATCTGGAAAAAATAATTATAGCTTTTTTTCCTTTTTCAATAAAAGATTTAAGAAATACTACCAGTGTATGCTGTTTAATATTATTCTGCTTAAAATGTTTTCATTTAAGGAAAATATTATCTCTCAAATTTCAGTAATTTTAGAAAAAGATTTATTAGAATTCTTCGATCAGCATTTTCTGTTGTAGGAAGAATACATTAAAATGTAAAACATAGTGTGGCTTAAAAAAAAAATAAATAAAAAAAAAAAAAAATAAAATAAAAAAAATCCTGTTTTTATTCAGTAAAAAATTAAAAATGTCATACTTTCTCGGGCGGGGGGGGGGGGGGTAGGAGAAAAGAGAAGGGGCGGCAAATATGGTGCATGCCCGGGCGGCAAAATACTACGCTACGCCGCTGAGGTCTCGACTTTGGGAACCATTGGAATCTTATCACAAGTTGTTTTAGACATCATGTATGGGTCTAGGCATTTAAATGTTAAAGTTGCATATAGTCCCTGAGCAATATTTAGTTATACACTGCCTTTTTTGCTTGCAACCAAAGTTGAAAAAAGTTATTTATTTTTTAAGGGGGGGGGGGGCAAATTAGTGTTATTTTTAAGCTGTTTCTTTCTATCAAGATATTTCTTCCAAGGCTTCACACCTAACTCATCTTTTTGTTCTGTGAATATTTCATGGCACATGGAGAGAGAATATGTGACACATAATTTATTTTACTTTTATGTTTCAAAACTGCATGCAATTTAAGTTTTATAATCTTGAAAGATCTCAGATTTCAAGGGAGATAATTTTTTACTAATTAAAAAATACATTATTAACAAACGTACAAAGAAACAATGTGCCATACACAGCACTTACACCACCATCCCTTTATTTTGAGTAAAAATACTAAATACAGGGATGAAAACAGCTCAAAGTCAAAAAAAGAGGAAAAATTATGCGGCTGAACACTTGGATAGATTTTTTTTTAAATTATGCAAAATTAGTCATGCGAGATTTCCTCTTAATTTGTACTGTGAAATCGAACGTGAAAACGGAAGAATAAAGGCTTTTTATTTATTTTTAAAATCTTTTTTTTTGCTCATTTCCTATTTTTAACCGACTTCAACAAAGGAGGAGGTTATCAATTCAAAGCGTATGTTTTTTTTTTGTTTGTTCGCACATAACAGCTGATCTACTAAACCGATTTGGATGATTTTTTTAAAAATCGATAGGAAATGGTGTAACTTAGGTACCATGTACTCATATGACGATATTTGTTCACTAAAAAAAAAGTTATTATGGAAAACAGTAAATTTCATGTCATTTCCCCATTAAATGATTAAATTTTCAATCCCATTGTTGCAAAAATTTTTTGCCTCGCAACAGCAATATTAATAGTAATCATGATGAAAAATTTGAACCAAGGCTTAACTAAATCTAACATGAAACTCATTAGCGGTAACGTACGTAGTATGTGTTAAAATCTTATGAACAACGAGAAACTAGAATTGCTTTGAAATATAAATTAGTTGACAAACCGTTGATATTTAAATGGCTTTGATTAAGCTAGTACACAAATAAATACCAGAGAATAACAAAGATTATTTTTTAGTGTCAATCGTTTATAATTTTAGACGCGTTGATAGTTTCTTCCTTTTTTTTTCAGTTTATTTTATGGAGCATTTACTTAAGAAAATTAGGTGAAGTTCCGTAATGGAAACATTACTTTATTTTATAAGTACACTTACACTAAAAAGAATAAAATAAAATAATTTTGGAAAAAAATAGAACCGACTTCAGTTGGAAATTGCTATAAAAAGTAAAAAATAATTTTTTTCTTTGAACACCATCGAAACAACTTTTAAACATAAGTTTTGAAGTCGGCACAAAAACGATAGGTAAAATCATATTTAACCATATTTTGCCAACATTTTTCAGAGAAACCATTGAAAATTAAAAGCAGAATATTTGTACCATTACACGAATGTGTGGTAATCAATGAAATGTGTGTATCCATTAAAATTTATGTAGTTGCGTATGATTTAAAGAAAAAAATTATTTTTTACTTTTTAGAGCAATTTCAAACTGAAGTCGGTTCTATTTTTTTCCAAAATTATTTTATTGAGTATCATAAATTATTTTAAAAAATAACAACAAAATAAATTTAAAAAATCTCACAATTTTTTTTACCAAAAGACGGGGAGGGCGGGTACAAGTATACCACCCCTTTCCGGCGCCAAGGTGGGCATTCCGTTGATTAAATATGATTATTTTTCTTATCGTGCGTCAAAAAATTCAAAGAGTTTTCAAATGCATTTAGCAAAACTTGCTAAAATCCTTGCGAGTGGAAAATGGTATTCAATTTGCCCCATTATTGTAAGCGATCTGGCTGGTAAGTTGGAACGGCGCAATTCTCTGCCCCCGTCCCTCGCTCTGCGGGGGTTCCTCTCTTGAGGAGAAATCAGATCCACGTGGGCCATGGTCAAACAAGAAAACTTTTTAAAAAAGTAACCCCCGATTGAAAATTTCACCCAACTTTCCTCGCCAACCCGTCCCGTCGATCAGAAGGCAGAACTTGTGTTTTCGCACTGTCTCAAAGAAAAGTGTCCGCAGTACTTAACAAAAGAAGGAACCACTAATCCTCCCTAGGGAGGTGCTCCGCCTCCGTGGGAGATGGAAATCGTGTGAGTTGGGATGTCACGGTTAATGAGGTGGCTGTAAATCTTTTCACCCCATAGTGTTTTCCCCTAGACGAAAGGAGGATCCGTGGAGAGGCGTGGCTAGTAGACAAATTCAGCTTTTTTTGGAAATATTTTCAACAATTGGCGTCCTGTTTTGATTTAAAAATTGGTCGCATTTTTACAAACGAAGTCTCGGAAGAAAGCTGGAAATGTTTTGAGTGTCTTCTAAAAGTTAAAATTTCGATAGCGTGATTTGCTAACTTTTTATTGAGCGAAATGTGCAACAGTACCTTGTTTTTGAGGAAATTCATTTTTTGACGATTTTTTAAAAATCGAGAAATGCAAATTTCTAAAAAGTAACAAGTAAAAGACTCAGAAATAGGCTTGAAAAATACTCGAAAAAAAAATCGGAGTCAAAAACTTAAAAGGAAGTTGTAAAACCGTTAGTCAATTTTTCCCGTAGGTTAACATTGGATCTGAAACTTTCAGACTCTGTGTGAAGAGGGGCCTTAATCCATCAAGTTAAGTTTGTAAGCTACATAGAGACCTAAGCGGCAAATTTAGCAAAATCTATACATATAAAAATGACGGTGTTTGTTTGTTTGTAACCGCTGGGCAGAAGCCCCCACATCACCTACAGACCTGAAACTTGACACAAAAATTCGTATGTATCGCCGTGTAATGCATCTCGAAAGCCAAATTTTTAATTTCGAATTAGTTATTTTTAAATTAATTAATTAGTCTCATTTTTGGTGTATCCGCTATAAATGAGGGGAAACCTTCCCCCTCCCCAAAACATTATATATCGCAGGTAAGGGTTTTTTTTTCTGAAAAAGAAAAATTTTAGCACGTTTCTCTCCGTTAATTAGAACAGGAGATATTAATTACTCAAATTTCGTCAATTTTCAAGGCTTAAACTCTATACGTAAAACTGAAACACTAGATCTATTTTCCAGACAAACTGCTTTTTCGTTCCTGAAGTTACATAGTGGTTTAAATTTTGCGTTTTGAGTTAAGTTTTGAAAATTGACTTAATTTGAGTAATTAATATATCCTGCAACTTAATGTCTTTTTGATTCATTTGGCTAATTGTTTTAAACTTTAACAGAACTTTTACTTTAATTTAAAAGGTTGTGAAGCATATTTTAATTAATGAATATAATAATTTTTCTTCAGAAGGCTGGAGAGAATTTAAATTTATTCAGTTTACTTTCATTTAATGCACGGGCATCGCCGTGCGGGTACTGCTAGTATAAGATATTTTTGAAACAATCGAAATTTAGTTCATTCTTATATTAGGACGACTTTTTCCTTGTAAACCAGAATCTTCAGCGGCACACAGTTTTTGAGTTATTCTACGTCTATCAGCATATACATACATGCATACATAAACTCATGTTTGTGAAAATTACAACACCATGAAGGAATCGTCATAATTGAATGAAATTTGATACACAGCTGAGTGATAGTGGTACAAATAAATGATTAAACTTAGAAAGTCAACAAACAGTAAAAAAATATTGAAATTTATATTTTGTGTAGACACCCCGCGCTGCAATAAGTGCTGCTACGCGACGTGGTATGGAGTGAAACAAATTTTTAATGCCTGTCTGATCAAGAACATTTCATACTGTTTGCTTGCGTACCCAAAGTTCGTCTGTAGAAGCAACAAGACGAGGATGACGAACGAGACGCCGACCAACGAAATCCCAGACATGTTCAATCGGCGACATATCCAGAAAATACGCTGGCCAGGGAAGAATCTACCTACTGCAATGCAAGAAGGACTGAGCAGTCCTAGCGACATGAGGGCGAGCATTTTCCTGCTGAAATACAGCGGCAGTCAAGCCTTGAAGGAAGGGGGCAGCTTGGGGCTGTGGAACTTCCCTGATGTTCCGGTCGCTGTTCAGGTTACCCACAATTCGTAGCAGTTGAGATCGTCCGTGATATGACATGGCACCCCAGACCATGGCTCCAGTTGATCGTCCACTGTGACGTCCGATAATGTACTCTGGAAGGTCGCGTTCACCGGCATAGCGTCGGACGCGAATGCGGCCATCATGGTACCACAAATTAACGCGGGATTCGTCAGAAAACACAACATACTGCCAATCAAAACGCCTGTCCTTATGCTGATTGGCCCATTGTAGCCGCAGGTGGCGATGGTTTAGCGTGAGGGGGATCCTGTATAAAGAAGTCATTTCGCCGCAGTTCACGCTGCAGCAGACGTCTACGAATTGATGAAGCACACAATGAAATACCTGTAGCTGTTGACCATTGGTCTGCCAGTTGTCTAGAAGAAGCTGTACGGTCAGTCAGCACCATGCGGATCAGGTGTCTATCATCGCGCGCTGACGTCACATTTCGGAGTCCACTCCCGGATTTCCGAGTTGTCCGACACTCATCCATTCACCGCTTCCAAACACGCATCACTGTGCTGATGTTACGCTGCACACGAGCGGCTACTTCACGAAAAGACAATCCATTTTCACGAAGGCTGATGATCCTCCCCGTTTAAACTCCTAAGTTGTTGAAACCATACTCTTTTTCCTCGAAGAGGCATAAGCAACGTCTGAGCTAACGTTTATCACAAGCAGATAACCACCTTTAACCATACACGCCTTGCTTCAGCCGTCTATTTATTCGGATAAATCCGGCGTTCAGAGGGCGAGTCTCAGCGTACGTATGCGCTACTAGTCTAAAATTCTAATCATTTGCATATCATACCCTACTTTGCATTTGCCGAAAATTTCAGCCCATTCGCGTAAGTCCTTCGTGGTGTTGCGATTTTCAAACATGAGTTTACATACATACATATATACATACGTATATATACATACATACGCACATACATACGTTCATCCAGACGTCACGAGATGGGGGTGGTCGAAAAGGATTTTTCGGCTGTTTATATGTTGGTAGGTTTATATGCAAGTGTTGACGGTTTGAAATATTTATTCCAAATTCATTGGGGAGTGAGAAAAATCAAAATTAAGACCTAAATTGAGTGATTTTTTTTTCGCGATCACAATACTTCCTTTACTATGTAAAAGGAAGTAACAACATGAAGAAATGAACTTTCCTTTTTAAGGCTCTCCCCCCCCCCCCCTTACGATTAAAAAAAATGTGACGTCTCGAATTCAAATTACGTTTTTCGCAATGACGAATTGTGAAAGGTGTGAGTGTGTGCTTCTTCGCCGCGTGTCGCAAGAGCAGGGGCCGGCGCTGGGACGCGAGGCATTGGCGGAGTGCCAATTTGAAAGAGGAACCACCCGGCGACTTATCAAACTCAACCAAAAAAAAAGTGAATAAAGACAGGTTTCAGATATTTCAGGTGCTACACAATTATCTCACCTTGTAATTCAGCAAGTGGTTTTGGTTAGCAACTTCATCCAAGCTCTCCTGCCAGCCGGTGTTCAATCGATACTCAGTAGATGAGCATGTTCGAGCTGCGATGTCGTTCAGTTTTTCAAAGATTTCAGCTACATCTGTTTCCAACAGCGCTTTAGAGCCAGCAGTGAAAATCGACACAAGCGAAGACCTTTCACTATCCATTACTTTGAAGTTGCCACCTTGCGTCCCATTCATCCTGGAGCCTTCTTTGTGAGTTAAGACGGATACCATGGACTCAAAACCGTCTGCTACCTTCTTCACAAAGTCGTACAATTTTTCCAGATTTCGCGCATACTGGAAAAAATTGTATAACTTATCGCTCGGTTTCTCAAAGATGGCGCATAGATTGTCCAGTTTTCCGGAGCAGTCACGCATAATCCTCGTCGCTTGAATGAGCAACAAATTCGATGGGACATCACAATCGTTGTTTGATTCTTTCGAAAGACAATAACATGAATTTTCTGCCAGAAAGAACTCAGCGTCATCTAATAATTCTTTTAGATTTTTTGCATTTCCAAAAAGATTTTCTACCTCCCCGATGGTGGCGTTCATTGTGTTACCAGCTTTCTCGGCATGCTGAGCTGCGTTTTTGAGTTTCCATGCATTCTCATTCCAAAGTGATTCGAAGTTTGCTGATACAGTGTCAAACTTATTGTAGTAGAAGTTTAAAATGTTGAAAATGGCATCCAATTGATGTTTTAGCCGGGTGAGAAACATAGAACAGTTTAAGATATTTTTTTCCAAATTTTCTACGGTTGCTACTAATTTGGAGTCGGTTCTACCGTCGTGATTTTCGTCCGCAGCTGCTTCTGAAAACAGCGAAAGTTCTTTCTTGATATCTTGTCGATTCTGCTCAAAAACTTGTAACATTTTTTGCCATGCTTGTTTCTTTTCTGAAGTGGCAGTAGAAACTGCTGCCTTTACGCATTCGTTGACCATGTTGGCAATATAATGAGCATCTTCAAGGGCCAGCATCTGAAGAAAGAAAAAAAGGAAAAAGATTAAAACAATTCAGCTATTTTTTAAAATTTAAACAAGAAAAAGTAATTAAATCTTTCCAACAATATTTCTTTTAAATTAAAGCAGAAGTTTGCTAAAGTGCCATCTTTCTGCTAGCAGACTAGTAATCTGTAATCTCGTAATTGTACATTTTACTTCCGTGTACGAAGTAAAGGAAATATCGAACTCATGAAAATTTTTCTACTCAGATTTCAACATAAATTTCCACTTTAACTACCCTTGTTGCTCTCAGCAGGACAGGTTTACACTCGGAATTTCTTCGCTAACCCAGGACGTGGTCGCGTGTGTGAGACTGGGGTCTGGTAATCGAGTGCTGAGTATTCAGGACTCTACTGTACCACCGAAAGTACATAGGCAGATCTTTATCATATCAAAAAAAAAAAAAAAAAACATAACTAATGATTCTTTTAAAAATGGATTAGAATTTTAAGCAGATCTTTAGTACCTCCTGATTAGTAGATTCTTCATCAGTTTGCTGATCTGAAGTAATCGTTTTTCCTGCTTCCTCCATCTGGTTGTTAAACATTTTGAGGTCGTTTCTCATCCTCTGAATCTCTTGGGAGAGTTCACAAAAGCTCTTCTCAGTTTCACAGCGCTGTTTTTCCATGACCCCTCTGTGGTGTTCCATGGTTGCTGAAAGTGTTGAGCGAAATTCGTTCTGAAGATCCTCTGCCAGCGAATTCGCGTGTGACTTGTGAAACTCCGTAAAACTTGACTTGTCGTAAGAAATCTGTTGGAGCAAAAAAAAAAAAAATATTTGCACTGTTTTCACACTTCATATGGGTAGTAGGGTCAGTGTGGGACAAAGTGAAATAGTTGATATGACGTACCTGTTTCAAAATGAACAAATTGAAAGATTTTTCTGAAAATCGGTGTACATGAAGAAGGGACATTTTATTTTGCAATACAACTATCGCTGAACTGTAATTTTTTTTATTTTTGGCAATTATTGTCTGATTATTTTTGGTAAAACCTTCCGCATATTTACGTATTCGTCAGGTCTTCTCTGATATTACCAAACTAGGAGTGATAGGTAAGGTAACAATAAGGGGAAGAATAATAAGAAGCATTTTTAGCCGTACCAAACAACGTAGAAAGATGCTAATTTCAAATACATAGTTTAGTTGAATATGTCAAAAGGATAGAAAATGTAAGATTCGAATTGAAAACTTCGGAAAGTTTCCCCTCACAACCCATCACCCCTTTTTTAAGTGGAATATGTTCGCGAGTGCTAGGCGCGGTTTTCACGGACGGACAGTATTTTGCATCTTGGAAAAAAAACGTGAAAATTTTTTACTTCAAAAAACCATGGAGAAAGTTAAAAAACGCAATACTTTTGTAACAAAACATTTTCTATTTGATGAGCTACAGTAATACTCATCCAATGAATGCTTAAATAAACGAATAAATGAGTTATTAATGAAAAAAAATAAATAAACAAACAAATAAAGGAATTAACAAATGTATGAAAAAACGAAACGAGTGAATAAAATACAGAAATAATCACAAAATAAGTGAATAAGTGAACGGATGACTTGACAAATTTCATTAAAAATTTAAAAGTAAAACATGCCTAATTTTAACTAAATAAGGGCTTCACTGGACATCAGTAGATCTGAATGAATAGATAAAATAATTACAGAAGTTTTATCATTTTATAATAACAAGAAATATTTTTGAAAAACCATGATTGCAATAAAATTATCAAATTTTAAAAATGAGTAAAACATTTTTTTCTTTGGTCTTTGAAACTATTTTTTTTTGACAGGAATTAACTATATGTCTAAAAACTTAGTTAAAATATTGCTGGATAGGTGGCGCTGCAAACAGTGAGAATATTTTTCAACTTCACTTTGACCCACATTCCCTTACATGATATTGTGAAATTTTTGCTGGAAAAACATAAAAAATTGAAAACGTTACCATTTCGTATAATTCACACCAGTATAATTCAGTGCACATAAAATTGTAAGCTTGCGAGCAAAAGACGCATGCGTACTCACTTTCCTGGAAATGTGGCATAAGGTCTTTAGTGTACTTCGGAAGTCCTGTTTAAGTGATTTGTTCGGGAAAGAATCTACGTCAGAATTGGCATCTTGATGACCATTACGGACAGTTTTCTGAAAGAAACACAGTTCATAACTAGTATGTTGTGTCCATCACAAGCTTTCTTCTATATCTGTCTTATAAATTATTGGATCTAACGCATACCATTAATGTAATCGCTGATGCAAAATGCTGACATTCCCGAAAGCGGGAAGATGTTGTTTATGATTTTAAATAGACGATCCTAATAAATTAAGGCCCCTCCCCTAGAGCCGCTATATAAACAGGCCGGCGCATCAAGCTTAAGTTTGGCCACTTTGGATCCAATTCATAACTTTTACTTTCAATTTTTCATTGTTGCGGAGCAGGGTTACCAGAACAAAGTTTCGGACATTGCCAAACTTTTCCAAATTTACCGGCCGCTAATAATTGCACACATTGAAAAATGACCAAAACGCGATATCTTGCCAGAAAAGACAACCACTCATCAACCGCCAGAAAGGACATAACACGAGCTGGATCCAAAGTGGGGAAACTTAATCTTGATGCGTCGGCTCGTCTATATAGGGGCCTTACCCTCCCCTAGAGCCGCTATATAGACAGGCCGACGCATCAAGATTAAGTTTCACCACTTTGGATCCAATTCCTTAACTTTTACTTTCAAATTTTCATTGTTGTGGAGTAGGGTTACCAGAAAAAATTTTTGGCACATTGCTAAGCTTTGCCAAATCCACGTGCCGCTAATAATTGCTCACAGTGAAAAATTACCAAAACGCGATTACTGGCCAGAAAAGACAACCACTCAAACACACAAACACGCGCTGGATCCAAAGTGGTGAAACTTAATCTTGATGCGCCGGCTCGTATATATAGGGGCCTTACCCTCCCCTATATAGACGAGCCGACGCGTCAAGATTAAGTTTGACCACTTTGGATCCAGCGTGTATTTGAGGGCTGTCTTTTCTGGTGAGTTCTCGCTTTTTAGTAACTTTTCACGTGACTTTAACCAAGGCTTCACCAGATAGCGTTTTATACAGGCTGTATCATTTACTCAAAACATCAATGGTGAAGATTTGCCCGCTAGAGAGCGCTGGACAATCACCACCCAAATGTTTGTTTACATTTATTAGCATATTGTTTCTTCTGTAAAAAGTGATGTTTATCCTATCTTGAAGGGTTAAAAAATATTGATATAGTTAACTGAAGTGGAGTACAGAGTGAATTGATGCCGAAGACCTTATTAGTACTGCTTTTTAGGGGAAATAAATTCCCTTTTCAAGTACAGTTGGTCACAACTCATGATTCAGTCATACAACATTCATTCATCTGTTTACTTTCTTCGAATACGCAACATATAGCAATGACGTTGAATTTCGACATCTCTGCATTAATAAAATGTACGCTTAAATTCACAGACAATAAATATAAAATGTAGCAATGAAATAATATTGTTCTATTTACTATTTTGTTTCATTATTGTTGCTCACACGATCTTAATTGCTACGCAAAAGCTCAGATGTTCATTTTGATAGCGTTGACGCATCAGAGCGATAAATGGCGAATCTATTCGTCGAGACATTTCATTTTGATGCCCCAGAATGAAATGTACTGTAATGAAGCGATGGTGTTCAACAGAAAGACGATTGAAAACAAAACATATTAATTTTTTTAGTAACAACGAAATGAGCATATATATATATGAGCATATTGGTACTAAAGAGCAATACAAGTACGAAAAAAATAAACAAAACTACAATATTGCCATGACCTACTGTATCATGGCGAACTGTGGACTGAATTTTAAAAAGTTCTATGGCAACCCGTTGGTAGTATTAGCTCGCTTAGCATGTAGATTCGCCATTTATCGCTCTGCGGTGCCAGTGTCGTTTCATAGTTAATTAATGATTAGAATCAATTAAACGAAAAATAATTCGCTAACTAATTAAAATAAGCCGTTAAAATGCAGAATAAACCAACAAATAAAACAAGCTATTAAATAACGTTAAAATATACTAAAATAGAATTGAATGCCAAATTGTAAAATTGTCGCTAACAAATTAACTTCTAATTTTGTCTTTTTTTATCTGATTTGTAGATAATGTTAGTTACCATAAAATTCGATAGATGTCGCTGGACAATTACCACCGTTTTTATCCCAAGGATTTTTATTAAATGAAACAGCCTGTATAAAACGCTATCTAGTGAAGCCTTGCTTTAACAAAGCTTGGCAATGTCCTGAAACTTTGCTTTTTGTAACCCTAACTCCGCAAGAATGAAAAATTAAAGTAAAAGTAAATGAGTTATATCCAAAGTGGAGAAACTTAAGATTGATGCGTCGGCCTGTCTATATAGCGGCTCTATAATTCACTGGCGGCAAATTTTTAGCGCCAATGTTTGCGCAAAGAATGTGTTTCCTTTGCATACGTAATCAAATTCTGGGGAAATATCTATTTAAATAGGATTAATGTAAAACAAGCCTTGCTTAAATTAATTACAATATAATTATTAACAAATAGAAGATGGCAACAGCTAAAAATTTCAAACCATTGAAAATTTTCAGAGTTTTTTCCAACAATGAAATAGCGCAAAACCGACATTTTTATGATTTAATGGGACTTATATTTCACATTGTTGCTTTAATTGAACTGAAAAATCTCTTTTGGGTTACGGAAAGCTCTCTTCCTGGAGCGATTGGTGGTAAAATTGAATCGAAGATTGTTTCCGTGTAGATTCACTGTTATTTCCAATTTCATTTAAAACGCAGCACTATTTCTTGAGATATGGTTGCAATGACAAAAAACGAACGTTCGATTGCACCACCCCCCTTTAAGCTACTAGCGCCAAAATTTAATCACTTTTTGTTATCTCTAAGGTCTACCTGCGGATCAATTTTTGTTTGATTCCGTTCATTACTTTTCGAGATATAGCAGAGTCACATTACATGAGAATAACGTTCGATTTCTCAACCTCCCTTTGGGATATTGGCATACAAATTGAATCAGCACCTGTACCCGATAGGAAAAGGATCCCCCGATAGGATCTTTGGGAAAATTTTCGTTTGGATATGCCAGTTATTTCCAGATATATAGCAATCACCCAAGCGCAGAAAAAGTACGATTTTTCCACCCCCTTGGAAGAATTCGCTAAACAAAGTCAGGTGCACCAGTTCACCACATGAGGGCACATACATGTAAACCTTTCGTTACTTTGTTACTATTCGAAAGTAATGAGTTTTTACTACGAGTAAAATACTAACTTGCTAATACTGACCTGCTTGATTTGTTTTAGGGTGAAGAATCCAATGAGAACTGCAATTGAAACAAAAATTATTGCTTTCCATTGCTAATCTATTTCACAATGAAAACACATTCGTCAAAAAATAAATAAATAAATAAATAAAAAAATAAATAAATAAATAAAATAAAATAAATAAATAAAAAGAGCAAATAAAAAAAGAAATTAATAAATAAATTGAAAAATAAATAAAACTAAAAAAATGATGCAAAGTGAATAAATAAATAAAAATAAGTAAGTAAATTGAAAAATAATACTTTGAATCAGTTTGAGTATGATTAAGCATTTTATAATTTAGGATTACTCTGCTTAACAGCATTATCTTTTAATAGCTCAAAAGAACAGATGCGTTTGTACTCATGTACGAGTGTATTTTTTTAATATTTTTAATTTAATGTATAGTTCTCCAATTCTTTCCTTCAGTTGGCTTGGTAACATGTTTACTTTTTATTTTGGTGAAAATTGAAAAAATTGGTTTTCTTCGTTTTTATAGTAGGTAATAATTTCTAATTTTACATTTCAATTAATTCTTTAATGCTTCTTTATGACTCGATACATTTATTTTAGCTTATTATTTATATGCTAATAGAGCATTTACAGTTGATTTGGCGAATTATTTTAATGAGATTTTTCATATTACTAATAGCTTGACTTTTTATTTGTAGGATTATTTTACTTTTAATGACTTAGATTCATTGTTATTTAGCGAGTTAACCATTTTAATGGGACTTTAAATTTTGTTAATTTTTGTTTAGTATTTACATTACATATTTCGAGTTCATGTACTTGGTCACACAGGACCCGTTTACTTTTAATCTTTTTTCAAGGCTTTTTGTTTAAAAATCGATTTCAAAAAAAAAAAAAAAAAGCTCAGTAATGTACTGTATCGCGAATCGATGCGATTCTGACCACACATGGTGATAATAAATAAAATGAAAAATAACCGCCAAGAATAAAAATTACGCCACGGAGTACCTGTTACGGAAAAGTACAGACGATTTCGATTACTGGAAATCTGGTGATCTCTCTCCAATGGCGTCAAGTCTTTGGGACCAATGCATGCGCGAGGGAAATCTTTTCTTCGCAAATGTGAACAGAGGGTTACCAAAAATAAAATAATTATTGCCAAAAATTTGACGACCACGCCAGATTCCCAATTGTTGAAATGTCCCCAAAAGGCATTTCATTTTTTAACCCCCGACAAAGGAAAGGGGGTTATGTGTTTGACGTGTATGTGTGTCTGTGTATCTGTCTGTGGCACTCTGCAGCCTAAACGGATGGACCGATTTTGAAAAAAAAAAAAAAATTTGTTTGAAAGAGGAGTTGATCGAGAGTGTTCTTAGCAAGGTTGCGTCTTCGGATGGTATTAATTAACGAAGATATTAATTAAAAACCTTTGAAAGGTTCTTCGGGATTTTAGCAGTGAAAAAATATTTCAAAACTTAAAAAATAGCACCAAATGAAAGAGAAAATTTTTCTGCGTCTGATACGATGTAATTGGATCTTCTATGTTCTATAGCAGTGGTTCTCAACCTTTTTACAGATATCGCCCCCTTTGGGATTGAAAATCGTTTCAACGCCCCCTATGAGAACGGGCGTAAAACTGGAAGGGGTTGGGAAGTAAAGCAGGTTTTCTGGGCCGGTTTAACTCTAATTTTGCCCTAACAGATTGTTGGAAAATGACTATAGAGCAGAACTTAGCTTAATGTTTTTTTTCTTTTGTGATATTTTTATTTTTAAATCGAGCATTTTTTTTCTCTGAAAAGCTGTGTCAGAGTGATAATCAAGAGCTAAGAATGGGACCATTAAATGAGTGAACACTTTTTAAGGCAAATGAGAACAACACGGTTTGAAATTAAAATGCTCCATTCTTTCAACATTTTTATTTGAAAAAGTACACTACGTTCAAATAGTTCCTTGAAAAGTCCGATACCAAACAATGCTGCACTGTGTTGTTCTTACTTACTTGCAACTATGCACATCCCCTATTTTTTACGTACGTATATAGGATTGAACTGTGGAAGGGCAATAACAAAGCCGGACTTCCTAATTTTCTCAGGAGTGACAAAAACTTGAAACTATGACCCATACCTGTCACCCTTAATTATAAATAAAGTTTCAATTAAAAAAAAACTGAAATAAGTTGAATTTACAAATTACAAGATAAGTTAATTTCAAAGAAATTCTTTTTGAGTAATTAATTGCTGTGAAGGTTAGATAAGATAACAAGAGTTATAAGTATACCTTTGGCGACATCAGAGTAAAGATGGCGGTGAGATTGGGAATATCCCCCGAAATTAGTTTTGAGTATGAAGTCTTAAAAATGCAGTTTATTTATCTTAGGTTTCGTGGTGTTGAGACTTGGGTTCAGATTCCACTCCAGATGAAACATAAAAACGCAAATTTACGCTATGTTTGTTGATGTTGACTGAATGGTAAAGGTTCCGGAGTCTTTTTTTTTTTTTTTTTTTTCGCATCAAACTCTGAAGAATGCAACAGTTCACGGGACGCGGGAGCGTCCCGTCCCGCCAAGAAAACCAAATACAAGCCGCCAAGAAATTTCCGTCGCCAATAAAAATGTAAAAGAGCGACTAGGACTGTTTACGCGAGTAACCAAACCGGGGTTTTCACCCCTCTGTATCTCAGCCCTATAAAGATCCTTAGAGTTCATTTTTGGTATACTCAATCTCCAGCGGCCCCTGGCGGCACATACTAAAGCAAAACATCCAGGACCCTCTGGGGGAGGGCTGATATATGTTATAAAATCGCTATTTTTCGCACTTTTTAAAAATTGTTTGACAGGGGTCCAGACTAAACGGTAACTCGGATTGAGCTCTGCTTTTGCACCCACATTTATTTTGTCCCAAAGCTCGGCATAGGGGTTTTTTCGACCCCCACCCCCTCCGCCCTCGTTTTTATTTTCCGTATCTTTTCTCCCTGGTTGTCTTTAGTGTTGATTTTTGGTATGAATATTCTCGATGAGACATTGAGGACATTTTCCCAAAATTTACCCCCCGGGGTCACCGCACCCCGGAGTTATTAATGCTTAAAATTGGTCCGATTTCTATCTACTAGCTCTGTTCAACATCTGAGCATTTATGTTTTCATTGTTGGGCCACGAGGAAAGAAAACTCAATGATTTATAATTTCATCTGTTGCCAGTTTCTATTTGTTAACAAATAAAATATTTGTAATTGATTTTATTGCATAAGGCTTTTAAAAGGGATCTTCAATTTAGTTCATTTTAATATGAGATCGGCAGTAAGGGTTGGGTTTTTTTTTTAAACTTTTAATTTAATCGTAGTATTGTTAGCAACTAGCTTTGTTTTGCGTCGGTTCGGGTGGTACATTGTGATTGATTTCAAATTTATCCTAGACTGAAGAAGATCCTTGAACTTTTGCACCAAATGCATGCCGCCAAGAAAACCACAGATGTCGGACCGCCAAGAAAAATGTTGAAGGGAAAAAAACATGCAAAGTAAATTTTGAAGAGAAAAAAAAAACAGGCAAAGAAATAATATTAACGCAAAAACATGTGATATCTCCCCAAAAACAACAGTGTTGTAAAAAAATTCCCCGCCAAGAAAACCTTAAATACTCAGCCTTAAAAAGTTATGATATCGAGTTTCCCCGCTAAGTTTGTGCCAAACTACAACTAACCTGTGTGTATAGTTCTTTTAAATTATTTTCAGTCCTGCCAGGCGGGAAGTTTTTACTCATTAAGCAACCACCTCACAAGACAAAGCTTCCCGCCTGGCAAAACTGAAAACAATTTAAAAGAACTATACATACAGGTTAGTTGTAGTTTGGCACAAACTTGGCGGGAAAACTCGATATCATAACTTTTTAAGGCTGAGTATTTAAGGTTTTCTTGGCGGGGAATTTTTTTACAACACTGTTGTTTTTGGGGAGATAGTTAGTTACCTTTGGTGTTGCTGGAGGGGAAGGGGGATGCTTTAATGGCACAAAGAGCCTGTCAAGTCAGGTGGCTCTCATCTAGACATTTTTAGAAACTGACCTCATAAAAAAGCAATTTTAGGCTCTGTTTGGTCATGATTGGAGAAGAGGCGAGTAATTCGAGATTTCCTCCCTTCATCGAAATAAAAGTTTAAGGAGCAAAAAGAGCAATAGCTATTTTAGCCGCCCCACCATCACGCTCCGGAAAAATCGAAGCCTTTCCTTGAGGAAAACCCTCAAAACCTCAAAATAAAGGCGTCTCCGCACGCTCCAGAAAATCCGAAGGCCGGCCTTGAGGATTTCTTCTAGTTCCAAGACGCTACGGGAATATACAAAGGTTAGTCGCTTGAGGAAAACCTCCTATCCAGCCACACAGTACGATCGGCCTTAAGGAAAACCTCAACCCCAGCAGCACCAGAACGTTCAAATTTGGTGCAAAAATGGTGTTATTGGTCAAATAACGGTGCTAAGTGTCCCTTGAACGTTATATTCGACGTACAAAAACAGTAGTATTATCACGGTGTCATTTCAGTGCTTAAAGAACGTGATATTTGACGTGCAAAAACAGTAATATTATCACGGTGTCATTTCAGTGCTTAAGGAACGTGATATTTGACGTGCAAAAACAGTAATATTATCACGGTGTCATTTCAGTGCTTAAGGAACGTGATATTTGACGTGCAAAAACAGTAATATTATCACGGTGTCATTTCAGTGCTTAAGGAACGTGATATTTGACGTGCAAAAACAGTAATATTCTCACGGTGTCATTTCAGTGCTTAAGGAGGTGCTTAATTTCTCAGAATTGAGGTCGTGAATTGCTGCTTTTTAGAAAGGGGGGAGGAATCATAACTGCAGAAACTTTAAGTTTTATCCTAAACAACTCTTTCTCCCAAGATCGTAATCAGATTTGCATGCATTTCAGTAAAAAAACATTATATTCACACTAAAAAAATGATATGATTTACGCCCTTCGTCTTTCATAGATGGCGCCTCCTGCAAAAAAATTTCCTTTTAAAGTATTATTTTTCTCCCTCGATAAGATCAAGTAGCGTCTAGTGGTTAGCGTGTCCTGCTGGAGTCGCAAGGGACCCGCGTTCGAATCCCGCGGAATGAATATATTAAATTCAAAGTAATTAAATAAATTAATAAATTAAATAATTAAAACCAAGATGGCGACGATCATGGATCAAAAATGGCGGATCAAAAATGACGTCACGGTTAAAACACATCACGGCCCCGGATAGTGGGGTATACGTAGTATACCTTTTTAGCTGAGGAGCACTGAAAACAAACGTATTTCCAGAACCTAAATATAACCTATCATTCCACGTTCAAAACTGGGACAAAAAAAAGTGGTTAACACCAGATTTCGACGTGTCATATTACCATCGATCGATGAGACACAACAGACGTTGACAACGCGTGCTGCGAGAACGTGTTTTGAACGTGCCGGCTGGTGCGCTCTGTACGTGTTGCAGAACGTATTTTGAACGCCTTTATGCTGCTTGGGAAAAGAGAGGGGTCCGGAGATCTGCGGGAATATCTCAACAGAATTCACGTACATACATGGAGGATTTCCTCGAGGAACTCCTTCGGGTTTTCCCGAAGGTGTGGGGGCCCTTAAGCAGTGGGAATTTTTTTCGCCAATTCAGCACGTCCCACGTTGTGCTAATTTCGCAGAAAACCTTCATAACTGAAAGCTCTGCAAAAAGAGGGATGATTTCGATAACTGAGAAACTTTGCCAATTGCCTTTTTTTCAAGCCAATTATTAAAAGCTATTGCACTTCTTCCTTTCTAAAGTGACGGAACAAAATGATTGTTGTCTAAATTTAGAGATCGTGTCAAATTTCCAATTATCGAAATATCTCCTTGTTACCGAGGAAAATTTGTCATGGAGTGATCGACAATTTTTAGACTGGCTAGGTGAATGGATGATTGCACTGACGAAGAAACGACATGCTTACCTGTGATGAGCACTACTTCAATAATCATCGTAAATATTATTTATTTAGATTATAATGTGAAATTGAATGGTGATGTAACTTGATTTCAAATTAAATTTTTGAAGTTATAATTCTCACTATTTAAAAACACTCTTGAGTCTCAAAAAAGAGCAATTGAGCAACGTCTTATTTGGAAAAATATCATTATAATTTCATAAAGGCTTACCTTAGTTTTCAGTAAATAAGTAGAGCTTACTAGTAACACTATCGATGTGTTCCAGTAATACTGCAACCATCGATAGTCTATATAGGAGCCTTAATCATGTGATATAAGTGGATTGCGCAATGGTATCCCTAAAAGGGGCCAAAACTTTTTTTTTTTCCATAGTTATATGATTCGCGGACTTTTCCTGTTGAACGGCGATTTTTCCCGAATTATTAATTTTCTGAGATTTGTCTTCCATATGCACAAGAACTGCTTAGAATTGTACAACAGAGCAGACACAGCAAAATACACTGCTAGTTTCTACGAATGCAAAGAAATATTTAACAAACAAAAGGGTCCTTTACTTGCGTATTAATTTCACCGCAGCTGCAGATTTAGCGTTTTTTCTTTTTTTGCGATTGTTATTTCTACTCGCACGCAATAATTTAAAACCCCCCAAAAAACGCCCAATAAGCCACCAAATCTTTTTTAGCCTACTTTCCGTTAAAAATAAAAGATAGACGAAAAAAGCATTAAAAGTGGCTTAATTAAAGTCAAAGAGAAATAAAAAAGTAAATTAAATATTGAAAAATTAGAAATTGGAAAGTAAGATATTGAGATGGGGAATTTGTGTGTCGGTCGGTCTGTCGGTCGGTCGGTCGATCTGTGTCCCCCCCCCCCCAATAAGTTTTGAAAGAATATTCCGATTTGAACAAACTTTTTTTTTTTGTTGGAAAGATCTCGGAGACTACAGCTCATTCCCATATTTGATTTTTCGATTTAAACAATTTTTGGTTCAACTTTGAACCGTTCAAATAAAATGTCCCGCGGTACTAAATTTTTAGTGAACAGTCCTATTTGAACAAACTTTTTTTGTTGGAAAGATCTTATCAAGAATACTTCATTCCCGTATTTATATTTCCGATTTGAACACTTTTTCGTTCAACATTGAACCGTTCAAACAAACTGTCACCCCTAATAACTTTTGAAGGAACAATCCGATTTAAACGAACTCTTTTTTTGTTCGAAGGATCTCGGCAAGGATACTTCATTACCGTATTTAAATTTTCAATTTGAAAATTTTTTCCTTCAACATTGAACCGTTTAAGCAACCTTTCCCCACCTAAAAACTTTTAAGTGAAACGTCCGAACTGAATAAACTTTTTTTGTTCGAAAGATCTCGGAGAGGCTCATTCCCATGTTTCGTTTTTGATTTGAACAATTTTTCTTTCAATGTTGAACCGTTCAGAAAAAAAAAAAAAAAAAACTTAACATTAGTGCCTACGGGGAAATTTAAGTTGAATGTTGATCCTGAACTTAAAGGCGGATTTCCTTCAAACTAACTTTGTATGAAAATGGTTTTGATAAATAATGTATGTAAAATACTTTTCTGTATAATCTTCTCTGAGGACTCTGATTCCGACTCCGACTCCGCAAACATGGCGGAAATGCAGGGTCAGAAAAAAATGACTGACTGTGCAGACGATTTTTTGTTTATTTATTTATTTGTTTTATTTTATTTATTTATTATTGTTATTATTATTTTTTTGGCAGACGATTTTTTTTGTAACAAAAATTTTTCATTCACGAGAGCATTTTATTCTTTATTTATATTTAACAACTGGCAATGGATTAAAAATTAAATTCGAGATATTTTATTAACGGACGAGTTATTTTAGTTTTTTTTCTTTCTTTGATAAAATGTGTTTTGATGTTCTGTTTTTTTATTTTTTTTTCTTTCTTTGACAAAATGTGTTTTGATGTTCTTTGTACTTTTATTTACTTTTTTTTTGAAAGCGATTGAGGAATTTTTCTACGGAAGAATTATAACAGTTACCTTTCTTAAAGGTGCGACTAAACTTTTATTCGTTTATTTACTTTTTACGTGTCTATTTTATCTGATGAGAGGGGTACATTTTGCTTTTAGAAATCAGCTTTAAGTGCTAAAAAGGTATGTTTGACATAATTTTCAGTCTCAGATAATTAAGAGAATATTGATCGATTGTTGATCTAGAATGCCGATGTCGATGTACGGGAAAGTAGACTCGTTTATTTCTTGATAGAACTTCTTGTTTAACTGCCAAATCTGTAGCTTCAGTGGAGTTAATACGTAAGTACCAAAGACCCTTTACGTTTCATAAATTTATTGATATTTAACTATAATATATTTCTTGTTTTGAATTGATTTCAGATTAATGTTTACAAACTTTCAGTGGTGAGCTTTCTGGCACTTCCCCAGAAATGTTATTTGATTACTTGCAGTATATAGGCACAGAAGCTATACATTATTTTTCAGGGATGTTTCTGCTTTTATTTCTTATTTTTTGTTAATCAAGTAAAAAATAAAACTTGAATTTATCATTTACCCTTAAAACCATTGAATTCAGGAAAGGGATTGCACTTTTAGTATCCCACTAGCTCATGGAATATCCAAATAAGTTTTTAAACTATTTCAATAAATATTTTCTGGAACGTTAAAATAAATTATAAACAATTCAGAGAGTTCCAAAAAATATTACATAAAAATAACAGCCTGTTTAGACCAGTAATCCCAAGGAAAACTGTAACGTCAATTGGTGGTGAGAATAAGCATAAATTATGTCATTATCTCGGATTACTTGCCTTTACGTTTTTAATCATACTTGTAAATATAATCATACTTAGTAAGAAATTGCTAGTACCGGCCATAATTTTCTGCTTCTTAAAACATTTTCACAATAACAACTCCAAACTGAGACATCCATTATTTCATTTCCAGTTCGCAAGTAACGGTGAAAATCCTGCACACTTCCCAGTTATTATGCTCTTTTTAAAAGGAAAAAAATCGCCTGCTTTTATTTAAAGTTGAGCAAGGGCCATCTCAAAAGTGACAAAGGACAAAACTCGTCGACTATTTTGCCTCTACTAAAGAGTAACCTATTCAATACTTCTAGTGCAATCTTGTTCTAGGTCCCACAAACGCAGACTTTCTGACAAAATTACCACACACAAATGTGCACTGAATACCAATGAGAGGTTACAAACAGAAGAAGAAGCGCTGCTTCTAATAGGTCGTGGTGTTTCACCTGGGCTTTTCCACTATGCTGCTTATAGTATGCTGCTAATAGGTTGCTTACTTGTAGATCAATTGTAATTTCCCATGGCACAAGTATGTTGAGACAAGTGTGCTAACGAGTTTGTTCTTTGAAATAACTTCCAGCGTTTGATACGACCTTTTAAAAGGACTTTCGTTTTAGTATGTATATGTAGTGTTATGTAATAGCAAAAAATAGCCATGAATATATTTCTGCCCTATTAGAGGTAAATGCACTCTGTATGATTAATCAGTTTGGATTGGGAAGATACGTTGCAATCGTTGAACTATGGAAGTCGTTCCAGTTAAATAACGAGAAGTTTTTGTTTTGAAGCATGCACCCCGCATGAAGTTACTACCAAAGACAAGCACTGAGCTTGAGTGTTTTCATGTAGGGGAGAGTGGTAATGAATGGGCCACTTTTTGGTTTTGAATTTTTGTAATTTTTTCTGACACTTTGTTTTAACTCTAAATTGGTGTTTTAGTTACTTTACTTATCTGGCTATCTAAAAAAGTCATAAAAGTTGGATTAGCACCTGTCTATAATGAATTATAATAGAAAATAAAAATTTTGAAATTTGGCCCATTCAACCCCACCTGTGGGGTTGAATGGGCCATCGAAGGTAATGAATGGGCCACTAAACGAATTCAATGAAAAGATGTGGATTTAATCTTTTATTTGCTGAATATGACAAAATAAATGTGGCACTTGACATGATGATGCAAAATCATATTGATTTAAAATTATATAAACATCAAAACTGATGCAATTAAAATAAAACTGATGCATACCAATTGTAGCAGAAAAATGACTAAATAATGAGATTGTAAGAAAGAAATAACATCAAATATATATAAAAAAAATAACAGATAATACATACTATGGTTTAACAAAATTTATATATTTCTAAAATAATATTAAAAATCACTTTCAAAAACTTCATCTTCATTTTCAAACTTGTCAAAATTCAAAATTTTTTTTTAATTTACTAGATATCGGGAATAAGAAATATCTAACTTAAATTATCAAGAAAGAAAATTAAATTGTACTGTGAGGAATATAATATGAAGGAGAGAGGGGGGCTTTTTCAAGGCACGCACTGCGACCAGAGGTCTATTGTACTATAGGAATATAATATAGATCTGCAAATTATATTTAGAAGTTACTACAAGCCTATTTTGATGACAGTAATCTTAATCTATCTATGACAGTCAGTTGTGTTTCATATTAATGCAAAAATCCAAAGAAAAGGAAGAAAAACAATATTTAGGTGGCCCATTCATTACCATGACATAGTGGCCCATTCAGCCCCACCTATACTTTTGGAATACATTTAGGTTTTTTGAGTACATTGAATTTAGATAACATCAAAATACATCGTAAGATTAGTTTATAGATATGGAAAGACTAGCTTATACATATGTATGCAGTGAAATACTTGGTACATTTTAGCTAGGAAATGTTTTACTAAGAAGGGAAAAACTTACTTTTCAGTCAGATTCTTGACCATGCCACTCTAGTTTGAAAATGGCTCAGTGCAAACAAATGTAAATTAGATGAGTTTAGTAGAACAAATAGCTACATCTATTGGTGGCATCAAAAAAAAATTCATGCAAATACTTTTTCATATTTTGTTAGTGGCCCATTCATCACCATGGCCCATTCATTACCACTCTCCCCTACTCAAGTAGTTGTGGGTATTTCCACTATTTAGGTTGCGTATTTAAAGATCTATCACAATTTCCTATGACAATTGTGTTGAATCAAGTGTGCAAATGAGCTTGGTCTTTCAAATAGCTTCTAGTATTTGGGATGCTTTCAAAAAAGACTTTCATTTTAGTACTTTTAGTATAAGGTAAAAATAAAAAAAGGAAAAAAAAACTTAACGCACACGATTAGAGGTACATGCCCTTTTCCCTTGTATGCCCATTATCGTGTCCTATTCGTAACCGTAACCGAGTTATGGCGATATAAGAAGAATGAGTGAAAAAAAAATCCGCGAAAAAGTTCAACTTTTGAAGTTTCTGTAAAAGCTACACAAAATATGAAGACATATTTGGAAAGAACAGATTAAATCCTACAAAATGACACCTTTTTCATTAAGATAGTGGCCTTTTACAGTGAGCTATAGGCTTTGAAACATCGGAAACACTCAGAATTAAAATGACACTCAAATTTTCAATTGATATTTTCAAAAACAACCGTGTGTGCTACAACCGGTCAAATCTATTAAAAACCGGCCCATTTCACTAGCTTTTAGATGATACAACAGAAAATCACATTGGGGTTTAAGTTCAGCAGATATTCTGGCTTTTGTTTGTAACAGTATGAAAATCGTCCTTCGTCAAAATAGGGAAACCAACGAAGAGTCATATACTTTTATGTCCTAAATTTTCTATTTCATGTAAGTACTGTTTCCTTTATTCAAGAAAAGGAAAGTTTTATAGCTAAATATTAAATTTTAATACTTTATTGAGTTAACAATCACAACAGAAGACAACAACACGTAGAAACAAAGGAAGCATTACTTTAACGAGTTTACAACACAAAGAAAAATGCAAAATTAAAAGAATTACACTTACATCTCTGAGTACAACACATGTAAGCAATCTTCAAAATTTCCCAAAGCTACTGAAATTATCATCCCCCACACCCCTTTGTCTTTTGTCGACGGTAACTACCGTCGCTCTCAATGAAATTTTATTTCTCACTTTTGCTACTGCTCTATCAAGCTAAATGCGCAAGTCCTACAAACTGGTTGCATCTGAGCAGTAAACTGCTTGATTCAAGAATCCCCAAACAAAGGAGTTCACTGGCGTCAGAGCTGGTGATCTTGGTGGCCAAGGAATGGGACCCAAATGACCAATCCATTGCTGATTGTTCTGTCAGAAAGTCTCGAACCGCATTTAAAAGAAGGTGCAGAAGCACCATTGTATTGGAAAATTATAATACTGATGCCACAGAAATGTAAATGTATCGTACAACTTCGAGTGAACATCGACTCACCTGTCCACAGCTTCCTTTTCAATAAATAATGTAGTTGAATATCTCAGCCCGGTACCCATCTGTGAAAATTTTTAACTGTTTTGGAGATCTGGGTTGCTTAATCCTTGTTCTAGTGTGAACTGGTAAGAAGAAATTTGAAAATTCAATGGAGTGCATATGTAGCATATGTTATTAACAAATTTGCTTATATTCCATGTATTGAAGGTTTACTTGTGTGAAGACTGTTTCCTTTGTTGATACACAGTTGCGATACTAATCCGAGACTCATGGTTCCAAATGTGATTTAACCTAATTGTTTGGCATGGCGTAGTCGGCGATCGTTTGATAGAGTTTCAATGTAACCTGACAGGAATAGTATATTCAGAGATTCCGAAATCATTACTTGCCTGATTTACTTTATGTTACTAATGTTCGAAGGAGAGCGGAAATAATTTTCGAACACAATGGTGCTTCTGCATATTTTTCAAATGCGTTTTTAGACTTTTTGACAAAACAATCAGCAAGGGATTGGTCATTTGGGTCACATTCCTTGGCCACTTAGATCACCAGATCTGACGCCAGTAGACAGGCGAGTCGATGTTCACTCGAAGTTGTACGATACTTTCATATTTCTGTGGCATCAGTATGCTGAACAAAATTCATTTTAAACCTATTTGAGCTCATCATTCGGGGGCCACGTGGGCCTAGAGGTAGAGTACTCTCTTCGTAAGCAAGTGGTCGCGGGTTCGAATCCAGCCTTGCCCATGGATGTTATTTCATCCTCTCTGTGCCGTAAATCTGTCCTGTGTTTGTCAGGAGGCAAAGCGCATAGTACGCAGTCCTCCTGTATGTCGAAGCCGGTGGCTTCTGGAAAAAAAGAAAAGCTTACATTCCAAAAGCGATTCAGCTTAAATGTTTGACTTTTACCTTATTTACTTTATGTTACTTCTGTTCGGGAGAGAGTGGAAATAATTTTCCAGAACAATGGTGCTTCTGCATATTCTTCAAATGCGGTTCGAGACTTTCTGACAGAACAATCAGCAATGGATTGGTCATTTGGGTCCCATTTCTTGGCCACCTAGATCACCAGATCTGATGCCAGTGAACTTCTTTGTTTGGGGATTCTTGAATCAAGCAGTTTACTGGTCAGATGCAACCAGTTTGTAGGACTTGCGCATTTGGCTTGATGGAGCAGTAGCAAAAGTGAGAAATAAAATTTCATTGAGAGCGACGGTAGTTACCGTTCGTAAAAGACAAAGGGTAACTATCAGGTGTGGGGGATGATAATTTCAGTAGCTTTGGGAAATTTTGAAGATTGCTTACATGTGTTGTACTCATAGATGTTAGTGTAATTCTTCTAATTTGCATTTTTCTTCGTGTTGTAAACGCGTTAAAGTAATGCTTCCTTTGTTTCTACGTGTTGTTGTCTTCTGTTGTGATTGTTAACTCAATAAAGTATTAAAATTTAATATTTAGCTATAAAACTTTCCTTTTCTTGAATAAAGGAAACAGTACACTTACATGAAATAGAAAATTTAGGACATAAAAGTATGACTCTTCGTTGGTTTCCCTATTTTGACGAAGGACGATTTTCATACTGTTACAAACAAAAGCCAGAATATCTGCTGAACCTAAAGCCCAATGTGAATTTCTGTTGTATCAAAAAAGGTAGTAAAATGGGCCAGTTTTTAATAGATTTGACTGGTTGTAGAACATACGGTTGTTTTTGAAAATATTAATTCAAAATTTGGGTGTTATTTTAATTCTGAGTGTTTCCGATGTTTCAAAGCTTGTAGCTCGCTGTAAAAAACCACTATCTTAATGAAAAGGTGTCATTTTGTAGAATTTAATCTATTCTTTCCAAATATGTCTTCATTTTTTGTGTAGTTCTTACAGAAACTTCAGAAATTGGTCTTTTTCGCGAAATTGTGGTTTTTTTACTCATTTTTCTTATATCCGCCATAACTCGGTTATAGTTACGAATAGGACACGATAATGGCTGGTTCTATGTTCCGCCTGGGCTATTCTAATACGGGCTCCCTTTCGTATGACAGATTCCGTCAAACCCCCTGTATATATATATATATATATATATGTATATACAGTGCGTCGCGAAAGTTTAAGCCAAAATATTTGTATAAAAAGAAAACTTCAGTGGAATGCTTTCAAATTTCTACTGTAAGTCAACAGTATGATCTCAAATAAGTGTCTGGAGTTTTGAAAAGTATAACCGAAAGGAAAATCAGAAATTTTGAAAGACATTTTTTGTGCTGTCGCAAAATTTTATGCACAAATCAAATTTTATGCAAATATCTCTTGAAACGTGACCGGTGGAGTAAAGGCGGGACTTTTATATTGGACTAGGAAGTGCAGAGATTGCTCAATAAATGCTCAAAATATGAAAATCCGTAGTTCTCTTCCAAAGAAGATGAGAAAGTTTGGAAGCTGCCATTTGAAAATGAGTCCACTTAGCTAATTTTTTGTCTTTAAAAATAGGCTCTAGTGTGGTGTAGTATAGTTTTTTACTTCGCGGAAAGCAAATTCTGTGCGTTGATCAAAAAGCCCGAGAAAAATTACATTTCTTAAGGATGAGGGAATTGAAAAAAAAAACGGTTCGAACTGACAATTTGTCTTTAAATCCCACAAAACTTCAACTTGGATCAAAAACAGCGGGTGAGAGCATAAGTAGATGAACAACTGAATCGGAGTGCATCAAAAAACAAAACAAATGTGCTTAAACATTTTCGGAAACAGCTTTCTAAACAGGGACGTCATTTCAAGTTTTTCCAGGGGGGGGGGGCAAAGGGTCCAAACACAATGCAATTTCATCGAAAAACATAAAAAACCGCGCCCACTTATATGCAAATATATTGATTTATCAAAGTCAGGGAGGGAGGGGGAGGGGCAATTGACCCCCCCTGCCCCCCCCCCTAAATGACGGGCCTGTTTCTAAATAAGGCAGATTTCAGTGGGAAGAGCAGCACAGCATACACTCCTCGGATCTTACCTCAAGTCACGTTAATAGATTAATAATGCATCTAGGCCGTACAAATTTTATGTTTCCATCAGAGAAAGTAACATTCAATTTTTAATCGTGATGATACACGTGCTGCTTTTTCCATTAAAATTTGGCTTATTTGGGACATAGCTATTTTCATTTCTTCTGAAATTGTGTTGAGAGTAAGTTTCATTATATTCATTTTTTCCGTTCTAATTAACAAAATGTATAATCACTGCACGAACTGAACATCTTTGTTTTGCTATTCAACCAGAAAATGTACGCAATGGTATTTTGCCAACCCTTTTCTGTAGTGTGGCTGTAGTTTCGCAAATCTATATTCCGTTGGTAGTTTTTTCAGCAATGCAAAAATCGCTAGTAAGGTTTCATAATACATGTAGAGATGATTGGTTATATATGCATATATATTGTATTTATTGGGAAAAGAGTCTCGATAATTCAAAAAAAAGAAAAAAAAAAGTTTTCAGAAATGGCAAAACCGAAAACTTTACCGTGCGATTTTATTCGACACCAGTAATTGTCTTTTTTCAACCAGTCAGGATGGCTTTAGTTTCAAACATAAAATAAAATATATGCATATGTCCTGTGTGGACTATGTACTGGGGTGTGTAAAACGATAATAATAAAAGGCAAACGTAATTCCTTCTAGTGACGAAATACTTTAATATTTCATCAAATTTATTAAAAGACGAGAAAGAAGAAAATAAAAAATAAATTAACACATTTTCCATTTTTGTATCAAAAGGGTAAAAATATTTAACAGAAATTCTAAATGAAACTATCCGTGGGCAATATATTTTTCTTAATCCGTCCCACTAATAATACATAAATGCTAGTTACAAACTACCTAGCTCAAAAAAAAAAAAAAAAAAAAAAAAAAAAATCAAAATGAACGAAATACGCACGAATAATTGTGCGAAGGATTTGCTAGGAAGCTATAGTCTGGCTCTGATGAGTTGACTTCCGAGGCTTAAATGATGACATTTGCCAAAATAGAGTTCGGGAAAATCAGTTTATGTTTCAGTAGCGATTATAGGCGTTGTGCCAATCTACGAATATCTACTCTTTTAACTCAAACATAAATGAGCTCATCTAATTCTATTAATCAAGTTACCAGAGCCACACTGCATATTTTACTACAAAATTTAGATATTAAAAAGTGTTGATTCTAATCATTGAGAAGAGATCAAGGTGGAGAGAGTGAAAATTTCAACTCTTGAAGCAAAGATCCCGATTCACGTGATATATGTTAAATAGATGAAATTAGGTTTCTTTCATTAGTTTCACGTAAAACGTGTCTGTCATTCACCGAAGTTGAACCATGTGACTTCTTATCTTTACCTCAGCTTTTCCTAAGTCAATGGTTTGGCTCGCTCTCTCCAGTTACTAAGTCCTGCTCTAAGATTACATTAATTGCTTTAACTCACGTTGAATTATTCCTTTCTCACTGAACTTAAATAATTATTGATTCAGTGAAAAAAGTTTTCTTTTTTACGTAAAATAACCACGGAGGATCCACTTTTCTTCCTTTTAAACAAAACTTCTACATAATTTAACATAATTCATTATACAGCTGAAACATAAAATGAACACAATAGTTAAAATAGTTACACAATGACTATAAATCAACTACAAAAAGAAAACTCAAGATGCTTGCTAATACAATAGCGCACCGTTCATCGACATAAATGTAGTAATTTGTTCTCAGACACACATGTCTCTTGAACTATGAATAATTTACAAAAAAATGGAGAAGACTTCAGTACATCGAGGTATAATGAAATGGAGAGCGTATTAAATTACTCAGACTTGTTTCTTTAACCCATGAATGTCTGACATTTTTTTTCCAAACATATTTTGTATACTGGTTACAGAACACACTTTACAGTGGTTATGTGCTGCAATCTGTTAATAATGAATTGAAACAATACCACAGTAATAATTGAACACTATTATTTGGTTGAAATGTTCATTTTTGGTCAATTCAGACACTTTTTGGACCGTCCCTAAAAAGGGACGCTAGGCATTAATGGGTTAATAGAAGTGTTCATTGCATAGTACGCGAGTCAGTGCTTTTTGGTTCACTAAAGGCTGTACGTTAGGCTGCTTTTTGCTTTCTACCTTGATATAATATGGACATAGTGAAGGGCTGGAAATGTAATTGGGAAAGATCACCACCAATGAGTAGGAAGACAAAATCACATCACTGCCTAGTCAATTAATTATATTCTTTGGGATTAAAGTAATTTTTAATCATGGAATATGTGACAGCCTTGTTTGGGAAAACGATAACGTGGTAATTAATTATCTAGAACCAATGGTCTGCGTTGCAGCATGTAATTTGTTTTTACTGCCTCTTAGGAAAAGAACACTTCTTGTTGGTATCGTTGATCCACGTAATTCATAGCAATTGACAATTCTGAGGTTGCTGTTGCCCAATCCATCACTATTATAGATCGATGCTTAGTGCAGAACACATTGATACATTCGACAGATAATTTTTATCGAGAATGTTTTTAACCTTTTGAAGAAATCACATTCTTCAAAGAATATATTTAAAAGAATTCTGAGAGTTGCAAACAAGTAACAGCACGTTTGCCGTCTCTTAGCTAGATCAGCGTCCCTTTTACATTTTAAAGCTGTTTTTAATGTAACCGCCATTGATGATCTAAATCATATAAACCATCTTCGTGTCACCAGCTTTCTAATGTGTCTGGTACAGACTGTTATTCTGTCTGCAATGGAGCACGTGCAATATAATGCAAATGATCAGAGTGCGGCATGGTGTCATTTAGAGAGACTGTAACGCTCTCATAAAATTTAACCCGTTATAAAAAGCTTTTTGAGATTCTACACAAATTGTGTGACGAAAACCCGTGACAAGTTTTTAGCCTTTGCTATGAAATCTTTAGAAGCACTTTATTATTGCTTCTGAGAAGCTTAGAGGATTATTTTTAGCTTGAAAATGCTTTGTGAGCTTATGTTTTGTGACTAATAATACACTGCAGCGGATGGGGAAATAATATTTACAAAAGGTGTTAGCTGCTAGCGTTAAAATGTCTTGACTAATCTATTCCAAATTAAATGTATTTCTAAAGAGATATATATGGCGTTGAAAAATACCTATACCTAGAGTAACGAGCATTACTGACGTGATTCAATTTCTTAAAAAGCATTGAATCCACGAGATCTTCAAAAAAAAAAAAAACAAAACAAATATGTAGTCAATTCTAAAGTACCGAGATATCAATTAAAAAAAGTAGAAAAGCCAAAATGAATGTAGAGCAAATGTGAATGCACAAAAACAGAAATACAGTCGACGCTCGTTATAACGACCACACGTTATAAAGACCATCTTAATATAACGACCGGTGAGAAAACCCCCAACTGTATCCCAATATACTCTATGTTCTACTTCTTATGATGACCACTCGTTATAAACATGGGCGGAGTTAAGGGGGGGCTTAGGGGGGCTAAGCCCCCCTGTCCAGGTTATTAGCCCCCCCCTGAAGGAAAAAATACCTTTTTTTTTTAAATTAATAAATACGTACGCCATTCAGGACAAATAACACCGAGAAGATCATGCAATCATTCGGAAACCTGGGTGATGGCGCTTATTAGCCCCCCCCCCCTGAAGAAAAAAGAATATAAACGAGACAAAGTTTTCTTTCAACATTAGCAGTTGCCATCGCTCTTCCAAAAAAAACCCTCCTAAGAACTAAAAGATAGTTTTGCTCAGCATTGAACATTCTACGAGACTTTTCTCTTTAGCTTATGCTCTGCTCTACTAATTTTTGTTCATAGTACATCCGTTAACGATATCAAACGGTGAATCTTCCTACTGAACTATTTTGCTGGGAAACTAAGTGATGTATGTGTTTTTATCTCGTGCTTCCGGTCCATGGGCGCCCATATGCGGAATTTTAAGAGAGGGCTCAAATATTTCTCCCATGGTTTAGCAGGATATTTTTCTCATGCAAAGCAATTTCAGCACAGATTAAAGTTATTTAAATTTGGTATTTTTAATAACTTATTCATTAATGGCTGAAAAAGAAATGTTTTTATATTTTTGCCGAAAAAATAGTACTGAAAGGGTGGAAATTCTAATTTCTACCTGGGGGGGGGGGGGCTGGAGCCCTCCTTTATGGGCGCCCATACTCCGGTCTGCAAATATCATTTGAGACCCCATGCACGCAATTTGTTATTCCTCCCCCGCATAGTTACTGCTTTCATAGCGCTGCTGACATGATTATAGTTCGTCAAAGTGACAAGGGAAAGGGACTCAACGCTTCTAATATCATTTTATCGTTTGTACAAAATGTAAATGTTGACGAAATTTTCGAAGAATTCTCTTTGCGCAAAAATCGGAAAATTTAAAAACATTAATTATGCAAGTGGGAAAACCGACGTTAAAAGCAAATTAAAATATAAATAAAACGGATAGCATGACAAAATATCTGGAACTTAAATTATGAGATTATCTGAATTTATCAATTTCAACTCTGTGAACCCAGATTGTTATTTTCAAGTTGCATTCAAAATTATATATATATATATATATATATATATATATATATATATATATATATATATATATATATATATATATATATATATATATATATATATATATATATATATATATATATATATATATATATATATATATATATATATATAATAAATATATATGTATATATATATATATACATATATATATGTTATTTTTTGGTGACATTTTTAAAATGGGGGCTTAGCCCCCCCAGACAGAAAAGTCTAACTCCGCCCATGGTTATAAAGACCGTTTTCTGTAGGACGGAGACGGTCGTTATATCGAGCGTCGACTGTAATGCTTTTTAAGTTGAATACATCCTAGTCCTTGCACGACTGTTCTTTAGATCATCTCAATTGCAAGGATTTAGTATACAGTTTTGGTTTTGGAAACTCTGCAACGATGCGTTCTGGGCACAGATGAGGTCTTCTCCGCTTCGAACTCTTCCGCGTAAACTGTACAGCGACTTCGGAACTATATCACAGGTAATAGGAATTCTGATTATCAGACTACTGTTAGTTTCTCTGACGCCGGTATGAACGATTGCATTTCCTCAGACTTGATGCTCGCTATCTTCTCCACCACCGGAATAGGCACTGAAATTGAAAGACATTTTAATATTATTTCTTTTGCCCTTCTACGTATATAAGTCGTATCTACGTGTTATCACAAACTGTTATATACGGTATCGGAAATCAAAAAAATATATGGTATTAATTATCATGAATTTAGTACTTATTTGTAAAATTCTGCCTCAAATGTTGTAAAAATTTATTTCATTTGTAGAGATATTTTTTCCATTGGAGCGTTACTTAAATATACAATAGCAGAAAAGATATTAACATTTTGCAAAGTTTTTTTGGTTTTGTAGAATCTCCCAAACTGCGGCTTTGGAAATATTGAACTAATTTTAAAGGTAAATGTTAGACTGTTCCCATCATATTAGATTTAAGAATAAAATAAATTGTTGAGGTAGTCAGAAAGAAAGTTTCGTTTCAGTTTGATTGAGTTATAGTAAGCGCTTCAGAGTTTAGCTTGATCATCTCTACTAATAATAAAGCTGAAGGTGGGTCTGTCTTTCTTTCTTTCTTTCTGTCTGTCTGTCTGTTACGCGCGTAGCGCCAAAACCGTTCGGTCGATTTTCATGCCACTTGGCACAAAATTAGTTTGTAGCATGTAGTTTTGCACCTCGAAGCGATTTTTCGAAAATTCCATTTCGTTCTTTTTCTATTCGAATTCTTAGCGGAAATTCGATAAAATAGGGAAGAAATATTTCACACACATTTTCAAGTCTTATGTCATTCGAAAGCTTGAAATTTTCTGCACAAAATGAAGTTTTTTTGAAGTTTCTACGATCCTCAGGAGAGCTGTAGCAATTGTTTTCAGAATCCCGGAATTCAAGGCTTACCTTCAGTAAAGCAAGCCAAACGATTCTAAAATGGTTGAGCTCTAGAATAAAATTTGTTTGAAAAGAGAGATAAAATGAATTATTTTATCAACGGAAATCAACTTTTCATGCTGTTACTATGGTTACGTGTTCATACTTATTTTTGTTTCGTTCTTTTTCCAGCGTTGCCAGACGTAGTATTTTTGATTCTACGGTAGTATTTTTTCGGCCCAAATAAGGAGCGTAGTATTTTTCTGGCAACCCTGTTTCCAATATACTAATGACTAATTAAAAGATTTGGCGGATTTTTTTTTTTTCATTTTCGTAGATTTCGCATTTCAGCAACATTGATTTTGGCAACGTTTGGAAACAGTAGTATTTGTAAAATTTTTTTTATAGGAGGCGTAGTATTTTTTTGTTCCAATTCTCTGGCAACCCTGTCTTTTTCCCGGAGAAGATGCTTTGGGTCCCTGCTTGGCGCGTTTTCAAACGCAAAATAGCTAGGGTTACCACGCTTGGCGCGCCTATCGCCCATTTAGCGAGAAAAGGGTACCTAAAGCATAGATTAACCAAATATCGTATCAATTGCGATATTGCATCGTTCTTTTTAAAGTGTTTCATTTCGGAAAATGTATTGTTTTGTTTTTTAAGCTAGGAAAAAAAAAACTTTCTTCTTTTAAACTTTGGTAAGATTTCTGTTGGTTTCTGTTATCAACAAAATTGTTCTTATTTTCTCTTTTGGCTTATTTTTGTGCATCTCCCTTGGAGTTGCATCCGAATGTTCCAAGGGGGTGTTTTACCCCATTTATCGGGTAAATCAGTGTTTTCAATGCAAAGTGATATGAATTGGTTAACAAAAGTGATATGAATTGGCGCGACCACTTGGCGATATATCGCCAAGCTTTTGATCGCCAAGTATTTGACTCCAATTTGGCGTTTTTTTTTTTTTTTTTTGATTTAGGTTCAATTTGGCACTGTTGGCGATATTTTGCGAAAAATCCACTGAATGATGTTAAAATCGACGATATTTAGGAGATTAATCATCGTAAAACATTTTTTTGCATTGTTTCGTAGCAAACTAGGGATACAAATGTTTGAATTGTTATCTTGCTCACTCCAAGCACTATTTTAGCACTTAAGGCATCTACTAAGAAATTTACACGTAAAATTAAGTAGTGTGGGGTCCATATCAGATCTTTATATCACTTTGAAGGAATTACAGTTGAATAAAACTAAAATAGAGCATTTTTTCTGCTATATCAATAGTTTTACAAATGAACTTTTAATTTTATACCACGGGTAAAGCCGTGCGGGTACCGCTAGTGTTAAATAAAGGAAAAATAGCAAATGATGTTTTATGAAATAACAGACAGCAAATTATTTTGTGAGCTTCGTTTACAACTTACCCAAACTATTTAATTTCTTTTCGCAGGAACCCATATTGTTTTTGACGCAGGTACGTTTGTATAGCTGGTAGCACACACAACTTATCGTTACAGTGGCAATAAGAGGCAAGGAATACAACCAAGGGAAGGCTAGAACTTTCTTTTGTATCTGCAATTAAAGAAGAAAAAATATAGTAACTATAGAATGCAAAAGGGGTTAGAAAATTTTATCTACGAATTAATTATTTGCGTCTGAACAGCTCTGATTTGAAATATTAAATAATAATACATTAAGATACAGCACATAAGAATAATTTTGAAACATTACAATGTTGAATCCATAATTTTTTGAAACAAAATTCATTGTTGCATTTCTGCAACAATAAGTTTCCAATATTCAAAATTTTCAATTTACAAAGAACTTCTTTTGAACTTGTTATTTTTCTTGCAACTAAGTCCCCACATCACATTTCTCACTCACGATTTGTCGAAATCTTTTGAATTTTGGGCATTTACATTGAATTCTTTTGTATTCGGTATTGTTATAAGAAGTTATGAAAAAACAAATGAATTTGCTTTTTTGTTTCTCAGATGAATAATTATAGAGCTTCATATTAGAGAAGATAATGTAACGAGCATGAAATCAAAAATTTTGTATTGACTAAACTTTTCTACAACAAAAGTATTTTAACATAAAGACTTAGATCTCACATTCATGGGAAAATATATTTTGTATCTCCAGCCTTTAACATGCTTCAAAAGTTGAAAAAAATGCCTGCGATAAACACGTGCAACTTCATTAGCGACAAATTGTACTTTTGTTCATGAAATCATCTCAATATTTCCATCCATTAGCGAGAAGTTGAACGATATGTGTTAATTGAAATGATGCGAGGTAGAAACAGTCACCGAAATCATTTTTCAAAACTAGATGGATGAAAGACATACAGTTTTTGTTTTTGTAAGTAACCTTGACATAAAGAGTTAGATAAAAGTCATGAAGAGTTCGGTAAAATTTTTCAAACTTTTCGCTCAAGTATTAGGTGGAGGACTTATACACGAGTCTAGCTGTACACATGTATGCGGGATAATTTTATGCTTGACTTCTTCTATAGTTTTCATATTTAGATCAAAGAATTGCTAATGAGCAGAGGGAAGCTTTTATTGTTAACATGTTTTATACAGAAAGTATTATGATCTATTATTAGCACATGTTATTTAAGGGAAATGTCACGGGAGGGAAAATAATGTAATTCTTTGATTCGAAATTATTTAGAAGAAAGAAATATCAACTGAGAAATGTTATTTTTGTCCAAATTTGTTAATTTTTCTCTGAAATTCATTTCCACTATGTTTTACTGCTAAACCCAGATAGCAGATATAAGGCTTTAAAAGCCGCTAAAAAGATGGACCGTTTTAAAGGACATTGTATTATGAAGCAATGGCATGGGATAATAAGGGATAATTTTTAAAGCTTTTCTTAATCAGTGTCAGTTTTTTGTTTCTTCTTTCATCGTGTCTGTCAAGTTTCGTAAACAGAATTGCTCCCTCCCCAGTGAGTTATAGTTCAGAAAATTTTGGATTCTCTCGAGTATCAACGGAGTGGAAATCAACTTTATATGTAACTACACGCTTGCACATACGGTTTTGATATCAGTTCTTCGTCGCTTCTTGACATTATTAATAGGTCATCAAGATGTGAGTGCAATTTATCTTTTGTAGTTTTTACAGAAAAAAATGACCAATGGGAATCTTCAAAGATCTTTATTGGTTTTACTGAAATTTGTTGAAATTAATTAGTCGCACCTCATATTTTGTGCTCGTCATTTTTTACCATAATTAAAAATCAGGGCCTGATTTACCACTGGACCCACGAAGCTCAGACTAGAATTTCCCTAGCTCCAGAGACCCCCCAAAAGTACACACAATGTTCTAGAATAGTAGAAAATATGGCTTCGTTTTATTTGTCACCATTTCATTTTACGAGAAAGACATAACGAGTATAAAAGTTATGTGACTTTTATCACCAAAACAGCCACTTTTCTCTATCTGGTACGTCGCTTAGGTTGTTTATGCATTCAGTGTACAGAAGCTTGTTGCATATATACAATAACAAAACGTACGCGGTTGCAACTCTGCAGCCTTTTCATCTGTTGTACTCTCCCAGCAGATGCATCTGTCCTAAAATTTCTAAATTAGGTCCTGTTGAAAAGTGTGTTTTCAAAACTGTATCCTAGAGGGCTATATTAATAGAACAGTGACGGGGGGGGGGGAGTCATTGCAGTGGTTGGTGCGAAGGACATAGCTGCAATTTATTAAGCAACAATAATGGCCACAACGCAATTTGCTGTAAGTTAAAAAGTGTCACCTGATATAACCGTACACGTGCAAGTTTTTAAGCGTCTTCAATCATATTAAACACTAAATGATCAAATGTCCTTAGATGAAATTCGCAGTGCATTATCTTCATCTTTTTTTTTTTTTTTTTTTACTGTGCCTTGCATTTTTGTTTCGAAACAAGTTTTCTGTTTTTATTAGTATGATTCCATGCGTTGTAATTTGCTTCGCAGTTGACGAATGCTTAATAATTAATTCAAATGGCGCAATTAATTGAGGAAATTGAATTCAAAATAAGCGTCAGCACGCATCTAATAATTAATATTTATTTTAAATAAATATTATTATTTTTCGATAGATGATCATTTGCACCTTAGGATAATTCCAGAAATTAATTGATCGTTCTATTAGGTCTGTTTTGGATTCAAGGGTATTTTACTTTCAATCTACGTATTTTAAAAATAATTTCTTGAGTTGACAGTTTCTGGTAAGTATTAAATAAGAATAAAGCATAGTTAAAAGTAAACGAAAATAAATAAATTAATAAAATGAAGGAAGAGTTGATGTAGTGAGTCGCAGTGAAAACTGAGAGTGATTAAGTTGCAAAATACTGAGATAAATTGAGTAGCAAAATCCAAGTGCAGAGCCTATGATAAAGAAATATCTGAAAGTAGGGCTCAAAAGCAAGGGTTCTGGGAAGTGATAAGCCTACTCCGCTCTTCTTACTGCGAGTCTGATCAGTATTCATTAACCAGACTATCATTTACTTTTATTCTCTCAATTAAAAACTGATATCTTTCTTTGAAATGTTACAATCCAACTTCCTTTCTATGACGTATTTTTCACAAGAAAAAAAGGACTTCTCTCTCTCTTGTACGGGGATTCTCTCCTTTGAAAGAAGATTTTAAAAGCTTTTTGTTTTAATCTAATATTATAAGGATTTACAACATTTAAGATGATAAATAAACTCTTATATTATTATTGAAAATCTTGCTTAGCTATTTATTTTAAGTGATTTCTAACTGTTTTTGGAATAAAAAATTGGTTTTTAAAATAAATTGCAACTTTAAAACTTATGTTTAAGCATCAATTTTTGAGATTAGGAAAATTTGAGAAAGCTCGTCAGTTTCGAGGCAAGAGGCTCCCATAACAGAAGTGGAGGCCATAACTATATTCATGCAAAATATGTGATCTAAAACCAAAGACGCATTAATATGCAATGACTTTAGAGTACATTTTTTTCCAAATATTATACTTGATTGAAAGAAAAAACCATTGTGCAAGTTTAAGTTCAGCAACTTTTACCGAGCTATTAAACTGACAAAAGTTTATTTTAAACACATTGCAATGTTTTAAGAATGGTCTTTACGTACTTAGGAAAGCTGCTGTTGTGAAAAATTTGCTTTGTTTTAGCTTTGAACCTTTTTTGAATCTTTTCGGTACTTTCCGATAGTTAATTTTAAAATTAGGGAAAATTGTTCAAATTCAAAGTCAAGGTTACTTTCAAATCATATATAGACATTTTGCTAACTTTAATACAAAATAAATATGTATATGATACATAAATAACCTAAATAAATGAATTAAAAAGGTTATTAATGTTGAGTGTTTTCTCATACCGATTAATTATTTTAAAAATAACAGTTCTAAGGAAAAAACATGATTAAAAAAAAAAAAAACAGTAAAAATGATGCATGCTTATCAAGTCAGATTCTAGCTGCGAGATTGTTCTAAAATGTAGTTTCGCTGCAGTTTAGAAATTAAAAAATAAAAGTTTTGTTCCGTATCGGAACACCAATGAGAAATAATAGAATCTAGAGTGATTATTAATTATACGTGAAAGAAGAATTTATCTTTCCATAAAAACAGTATACGAACTGAATTCCGGTAACCAAATCAACTCTGATGCAGGTACACTTCTTTTGAAAATAAATCATCCGGCAGAGGCGTATCACCCACAAGAACTGTTTTTACAATTTCCAAAATTATTATACCTGTTATTTTACACACTTGAAAAATATTTATGATAAGTATAGCACGCGAAGAAAAGTTTTGGTCGAAAATCCTGAATGATCATTGATAACTATAGGCAGACAATTTAATTTCCAAAACCGCGAAAAAGATTTCAAAAATAATATTGTGTGCTTTGTCGAAAGATAAAATTTTGATCCTTACCGAAACTGGGAAGGATATTGATATGACAGTTAGTGCAGTCCCGATGTTCTGTATGGAACATTCTATAGCTATTGTCTTGCGAACAGGTGGGGCTTGACGGAAGAGGAATGCCAGTCCATAGCCTAGCGCCAGTCCGATGAAAGGCAAAATGACTAGAGCTGTGTAGAACTCCCAAGTGATGCCATCAAAGATGTCAGGAAAGATCACCAACTCCATTGTCTGGCAGACGAAGATGATGGCAAATCCTGCATAACTGCCCACCTAGAAAGCAGAAAAGCATGTTTCAGAAACTGAAAACGTTGATTGTAGTTGACTTTTGTCCGCTAGCTGTCTTTTTATACATACACTTACTTTTTAGCCTACTTTCCCGTTAAAAATAAAAGAAAGACGAAAAAAGTATTAAAAGTAGCTTAATGCATCTAAAAAATATCGCCAAGTCCAAAAAATTTCGCCAAGTTAAAATAATAAAAAGGTAATATGAATATCGAAATATTAAAAATTTGAAAGTAGGGTATTGAGATGGGGAATTTGTGTGTCGGTCGGTCGGTCGGTCTGTCGGTCTGTCTGTCTGTCCACCCCTAATAACTTTTGAATGAACATTCCGATTTGGACATACTTTTTTTTGTTGGAAAGATCTCGGCGAGTACAGCTCATTCCCATATTTGATTTTTCGATTTGAACAATTTTTGGTTCAACTTTGAACCGTTCAAATAACCTGTCCCGCGATGCTAACTTTTGAGTGAACAGTCCGATTTGAACAAACTTTTTTTTGTTCGAAAGATCTTTTCAAGGATACTTCATTCCCGTATCTACATTTCCGATTTGAACAATTTTTCGTTCAACATTGAACCGCTCAATCAAGCTGTCACCCCTAATAACTTTTGAATGAACAGTCCAATTTAAACAAACTTTTTTTGTTCGAAGCATCTCGGCAAGGATACTTTATTACCGTATTTAAATTTTCAATTTGAACATTTTTGGTTCAACATTGAACCGTTCAAGCAACCTTTCCCCAACTAATAACTTTTGAGTGAACCGTCCGAATGGAATAAACTTTTTTTGTTCGAAAGATCTCGGCGAGTACAGCTCATTCCCATATTTGATTTTTCTATTTGAACAATTTTTGGTTCAACTTTGAACCGTTCAAACAACCTGTCCCGCGATGCTAACTTTTGAATGAACTGTCCGATTTGAACAAACTTTTTTTTGTTCGAAATATCTTATCAAGGATACTTCATTCCCGTATCTACATTTCCGATTTGAACAATTTTTCGTTCAACATTGAACCGCTCAATCAAGCTGTCACCCCTAATAACTTTTGAGTGAACAGTCCGATTTCAATAAACTTTTTTTTTTGTTCGAAGGATAGCAAGGATACTTCATTACAGTATTTAAATTTTCCATTTGAGCATTTTTTCGTTCAACATTGAACCGTTCAAGCAACCTTTCTCCACTTAATAACTTTCGAGTGAATCGTCCGAATAGAATAAACTTTTTTTTTGTTTGAAAGATCTCGGAGAGGCTTTCCATATTTCGCTTTTTGATTTGAACCATTTTTCGTTCAATATTGAACCGTTCAGAAAAAAAAATTAACATTAGCGTCTACGGGGAATTTAAGTTGAATGTTGATCCTGATTTTAAAGTCGGATTTCCTTCAAACTAACTTTGTAAGAAAATGGTTTTGATAAATAATGTTGGTAAAGTACTTTTCTGAGTAATCTTCTGTGAGGACTCTGATTCCGACTCCGCGAACATGGCGGAAATGCAGGCTCAGAAAAAAAAATGACTGAACGTGCAGACGATTTTTTGTTTATTTGTTCATTTGTTTTAGTTTATTTATTATTATTATTATTATTATTATTATTATTATTTTTTGCAGACGATTTTTTTTGTAACAAAACAAAACGAGAACATTTTATTCTTTATTTATATTTAACAACTGGCAACGGATTAAAAGTGAAATTCGAGACATTTTATTAACGGACGAGTTTTTTTTTCTTTTTTTTTCTTTCTTTGATAAAGTGTGTTTTGATGCTCTTTGTACTTTTATTTATTTATTTATTTATTTTATTATTATTATTTTTTTTCTTTTTTGAAAACGATGGAAGATTTTTTCTACGGAGGAACTGTAACAGTTACACTCTTTAAAAGGTGCGACAAAACTTTATTTATTCGTGAATTACTTTTTACGTGTCTATTTCATCTGATGAGAGGGGTATATTTTGCTTTTCGAAATCAGCTCTAAGTGCTAAAAAGGTATGTTTGACATAATTTTCAGTCTCAGATAATCAAGAAAATAATGATTAGATGCGAGAATGCCGATGTAGATGTACGGGAAAGTAGGCTCGTTTAGTTCTTAACAGAACTTCTTGTTTTGAATTGAAAAAGATGTGTATTGTAACGTCAAAACACGTATGTGCGGTAAACTTCCAGTCTTAGGTATTAAAACGTTGTTATTTTTAATTTTACTTTTCTGTAAAATGGCAGGGTCGACGAGAGGCCATGTCAGTCAAACCGTAAACTAGGGGCTTGCCTCTCCGGAGACAGTTACATTTAAATTGCAAGTAATATATATTTTATAAGTTTTATGGAAGGAGTGGTACCCGGCAACCAAACTGACAGGGGGCCCTTGATTCTTGGTGGCCTTGCACAAAGGTATTGAATCATTCCTCATTAATAGCTTTACTTTCGATTAAATTCACAGTTAATCGCTTTAAGAAATTTTTTTTTCAAACCAAGAGCCTAACACACCAATTGAAATTTAACCATCATAATTTCATGAAAAATGATGAACTTTTGCTTTTTCATTTCATAATTTTTAATTTTTACGTTGTTCCGTGAGCTATAATTTCGTTTACATAGCCATATCATAAACTTAGTTGGCAACAGAGCTGATTGATATTCTCAGTTTTTGTAAATAAGAAGAAAAGTAACACCTTTTTGAATTTTAGCAAAACATATTGTTATTAATTCATTACCGGCTAAAGTGATAAAATGCTGATTCAGTGTAAATTGCTGAGACATTCATTCCTTCAAAGCAGGCAATTTTATTTTACGACAAGGTCGTTCATCTTATTCAATCAAGAAATATGGAAACATTATTGGTGTTATATAGCGCATCGAAAATATTTTCTGCTACTTTTCACTTTGGAACATAATATTCCTCTGGCGTTTGGATACAATTTTTGTCAATAGTTAATATTTTTGTACCCTTCTTCAAAGGCATAGCTCCCCCTCCCCCCAAATGTGCAGGCGACCGATAATTTTGGCAAAACTTCTCAATGTTATCTTGTCATCTGCAAAAAAGGACAAAATGCTGATTCAGTTCAAATTGCAGTAAAATGTATATTTCCTCAAAACAGTAAATCTACATGTTTAGAACTAATTCGTGCCTCTTATTTAATAAAAAAATGTTATGCAAATGTAATTTCGTGTTTTATCAAAGATCATAAATTCATCATTTTACATTTTCTGCTACTTTTTACTTTGGAACCATTGGTGGATTTACCATGTCGCAATTGCGAAGGGTCCCAGGATTGCAGGGCTCCGTATGATTCAAAAACTCGCATGATAAATGTTTCACGCAATTCGGTGATACCCAAAATGCATTGCTACGGAACTCCAAATCAGAATCTGCCGCTGTTTGGAAGATGATATTCTCAAGGCGTTTGAAGGCAATTTTCGTTAACATTTGGTATTTTTTCGAGCCCATGTCAAAAGACACGGCTATCCCCTGAAGATTATGACTTACCAGAAAGTCATTAAACACGTTATTATGCTCATTGCATATTTAAAAATATGCGTGCAGTTCAAGTTTAATTTTTAGGCAACATATCAATACATTTTCCGTTGAAATAAAAAATAAAGCTTCTTTTACGATACCTGAATAGAATACTTAAGATGGACACAGCACGTGTTATTCGAATCTTGCGTGAGATTTACGTGATCTTATAGTCACGGACATAATGTAGTTTTTCTTCGTCCTATTTGTTTTTAACCTTGAAATGAGCTCTTGATAAACCTTGACCGTAAACTTGATTTCGAAAATTCCTTAGACAGCGAATTTTTTAAATATCCATGTAGTAATCTAAACCTCAAATGCGTATTTTTAAATCCAAAGCATATTAATCGAAGTAACAGCCATAATTCTTCCTTAAGAATGCTCAGATATCCTAAAAGTGGTAAACAGGATTACTATTATAATCCTAAATATATCGCACTAAGAGACTTTGACATTGAAAATAATTTACTCAGAAGAACACTTTGAAAGGTTGATTTATACTGTTTAGGTTAACTTCTTTCCAACAAACGTTTCAGCAAGACTCAAAACACAATAAATCAGTATTTCAGGGATTTTAGACAAAACGAAAATTAACGAATCAAGTTTAATGGTCATGGTGCCGATTCATAAAATTTCTCGTCGCCAGGTTTCTTAGCCACTAAGCTCAAATTTCACGTACCGTAAAGTCGGGTTACTTGGACCCACAAGGAGGTTACTTGAGCCCACAATAAAATGATAAAATCTGGGTTTGGTACTAGCGTTAGATATTGCAGAGTGCTTCTACCTTGCGGAGAAACGAGGAACTACGTGCAAGTCTTCAACTAATAAGTACCAAACCTAGATTTTATCATTTTACTGTAATGGGCTCAAGTAACCCCCTAGGGTCCAAGTAACCCGACTTTACGGGAAAAATTCGTGGTTGGTAATTAGGAACTTGACTTTAAATGAGGCACTGAGAAACAAAAGGGTTTTAAGCGCCATAATTAAGAAATTGGAGATAACTAATACAAATGGTAGAAAGCATTCTCTGTTTTGGGCAAGAGTTGGTACTAGTATCCTGCGTCTGATTTACCATTAAACCCATGAAACCTTCTAGGTCCTCACAGTTTCTAGCAGATCCTCCACACTTTCGATGAACTATAATACGTAATGCAGATTGAATTTTTTTTTAAAAAGATTTCTATTACTTAATTCTTGATTTCGTATTCTAAATATTCTTCAAAAAAAAAAAAAAAAAATCTGAGAATCATTTGAAAACAAATATACTTCTATTTTAAAAGATTAGGTATGTAATAGCTATAATTTGAAATTTAAATAAAGGGTTTATAAATGTACAAAACATAAACAACGTTTACAAAGCAACACCATCAGTATACTTAAGGACAGCTCGGTAACAACATCGTGATGTGATGGTTGGTAAGTCATGCCCAACGAAGCATTTAAAACCTTTTTTAAGCTGGTGTGTCAAGGTTATTAGCAAATCTCAGCTAAAAGAAGATATTTTGAAGTATTTTTTTTTACATGGTCAGCAAGTTTAATAAATCTGCTATCACACGGTAATTATAAAAGTTACAAACTTGTAAAAACTTAAAATGACTCGAAAGCTGTATTGAAATTATAATTTTCAGATTTGTATATTTATATTCTATGAAACATTAGTAACTGATTTTTTGGAACGAGAGAGGAGAAATGGTGAATACGGCCTATAAGAAATAGGCAAAATTCATTCACAGTTAACAGTGAAAGAAAAAAAAGAAAGTCACTTAAAAAAGCATAGTAGGTAGTATTATGTAAAATTCAGTGCAAATGTATGGCTATAAAAAATATAAAACTTCATTTATTGTAATGGAATGTAGATAGGGTAGTCTAATATAAAAAGGCGCATTTTTTTCCAGCACATGGCACTTCATTAAAAAGCTATAATTTCGAAAGGCAATAAACAAAATGTTTTGCTTAAGAATTCCACACACGTTTTCGAATTCTTAAGAACAAAATTTTCTTCGTTACTCTTTTAAATTATTATTTTGAATAAATTAAATATTAGTTTGTCCCAAAACTTCGTAAACAGTCCATAAAGTGTGTCAAGATTTTTTTTTTTTTGATTTGTAGCCGGCTGAGTGGTGTTTTGACCAGATCCGAAAGCTTGCAGATCGATGACAGAAAGTCTCAGAAAACGATGGTCTTTATTTTGAGGAATAATTTTTGTTGTTTTCTTTATTATTTGGCAAGTAAAATTTCAATTTTTTCCGAGTGTTTGCGAACTTTTGGAAGAACCTAGTATATGAGGTGCCCCTTGCGATACAAAGTGCTCCTCTCTTTGTGGCCTATAAGATACAGAATAAAATCCCAGGCCTTTCTTCATACATCAGAAGGCGATCGCTAAAACAGCGTAGTTATGATTTAAATATTACCCTCACACTGCAGAAAATAGAATGTTGTTTTTACAATATAATACTGGCAGCCTAGGTTCTAGTTTAAAACTGCAAAATGCGCAGAAATAAACTGTAAAATTAACAATTTATTGGTTTATTACTGTAAAGCAGCAATTTTAGTTTCTTGCCACAATTTTACAGTTTATTACCACGAAATTAGCTGTATTATACAATAAAAACAACCGTATAATACTGGCAGCAGATATTCCAGTTTAAAACTGTAAAATGCACAGTAATAAACTGTAAAATTAGAAATTTTACAGTTTATGAAGCAGCAATTTTACAGTTTATTACCACAATTTTACAGTTTATTGCCACAAAATTAGTTGCATTATGCTGTAAAAACAACAGTGTAATATTGGCAGCAGAGGTTCCAGTTTAAAACTGTAAAATGCACAGTAATAAAGAGCAAAATACACAGTCCAGTCCATTAATGTGACCACCTGTCAAGAGCCAGAATAACCACCTTTCGCAGAGCGGACTGCTGTTAGACGTGCAGGAAGGGACTCAGTTAGGGTCCTGAAGGTGTTCATTGGTAGTTTGAGCCATGTCATCTCCAATGTCGTGGGCAGCTGCACTAAATTAGGCGGGTGAGGATCCATGGCGCGAATAACCCGATCGAGATGGTTCCACATATTCTCAATTGGGCCCGAGTCAGGAGAATTTGCTAGTCAGGGGAGAAGTGTAAACTCATCCTGGTGCTCTTCGAGTCACGCGCGTATGGCACTTCGCATTGTCCTGCTGATGAATGCCATCATCCTGAGGGGAAACAATGCTCATATAGGGGTGATACCCTTAACTGCACTGTGCTACCAAGTGCCTTCTGTGATTGATTATTTAACGTCGAAGTCGAAAGTACGTGGTGGTCACATTAATGTGACTGAACTGTGTAATTAGTCTTAGTTTAGTACTGTAAAGCAGCAATTTTACAGTTTATTTGTGTAAAATTAGCCATTTTACTTTTTATTACTGTAAAATAAGCGATTTTTAGTTTGTTACTATAAAATTAGTTGTATTATATTGTAAAAAGCACAACTATTTTTTAGTAAATGATTTAAATACTACTCATAACGAATCTCCCTGAAAACTTCCTAAAACTCTTAATGTCTCTATAATACTTATTGTATTTAGTAAATCAGAAACGTTACCTTTGTGATGTAAGGAGCAGCACTCGGGTATTTCCATCTAACCAGCATGCCGGCCACCACTGGAGCTGTCACGGATGCCAATGATGTGGCCATTTTAGCGTAAGGAATGGTCATCGCGCCCGTCTCCAGCCACTGGCCGTAGATCCACATGTTGAGGGGCATCATGCCTAAAGCAGCTATTGTCGAGCAGCTTGTCATCGTCACGCTGGAAGGAAACATGCCAAAATGAGTAATGTTTTTGAATGATTTTTCATGCTTTAATTGAGTAAAAACGTTTTTTCCTCCTTCATGTGTTACTCCTACATTTAAAAAATGTTTAAAAAAGTGAAGCATGGATTGAAAAAGTACACTTCAAAAAATGAACTATTGTTTTTACAATGTAATACCGGCAGCCGAGGTTCCAATTTAAAACTGTAAAATGCACAGTAATATACTGTAAAACCAGCAATTTTACTGTTTCTTACTGAAAAGTTAGAAATTTTAGTTTATTGCGGTAAAATTTAGCTGTATTATACTGTAAAAACAACAGTATAATACTGGCAGCAGAAGTTCTAGTTTAAGACTGTAAAATTCACGGTAATAAATTGTAAAATTAGCAATTTTAGTTATTACTGTAAAGTTAGAAAATTGGACAGTTTATTACTGGAAAATTAAGAATTTTTAGTTTATTACTGTAAAATTAGCTGTTTCATAGTAGTAAACTGTAAAAAACAACATTCATTTTTTACAGTGTATGAACCTCATCTGCTTTACAGTTTAACTCAAGGATGATTGGAAAGAACTTTATGTTCATGGAATTCAAGCAGGAAATTGTTTGAAACTAATGCAAAATTTGTAAGTAATCAATTAAATTTTTTCTAGGAAATGAAAGAGGAACATACGGGAGGTAGCGTAGTGGAGTACTTAAAAGTTGGCACAAGAAGGACTTGGAAACGCATATAACGATGCAGTCATACTTTGTGCTGCCTTCATCAACAACGAATTAAGTTTTAGAAGAATTTGCGAAGCTTGCGCATGGATGATGAAAATCTGCATTGTGTTTTGACTGCCGTTCTATTAAAGATTTCTTTTTGTGGACATTCTTATGTCTTGGAGAGTATTTTAAACTGTAGCCCAAACTTAATATTGGCCAAATTTTGTAGCATTATGTACAATAATTTCTTTTTAAAATAATAGATTAAAAAGTGGCATCGTGCTTAGCAGAATTAATTTCAAATAATTAAAATAAGAATACGAGTATTTGTCAAGCTCCATTTATCTTCAGAAAAAATGAACTATATATTTTTAAAATTATTGAGCCATTCTGTGACATTTAACATTAGTCACTTAATGGTGCAATAAGGATTATTCGTTTTCAACTCGTAATGTTACTCATGATTTGGGAATTTTTTCTTTAGGTTCTCATCCAGTTGTTTTGACTATGAAGCGATAAAGGAATGTAAAATGTTCAACATGTTGGAGTGGTGTGCGATCTTCCGTGGAATTTCTATGCAAGCAGAATGAAAAATAAAACGTGACTTTCTTAATGCTTTATACAGAAAACATTAAAAAAGAGAGAGATTTACATACGTTGAGAAATAGTTTTGAGAAATTTTTGAAGAAAACCTACGGAACTAATTAACAATTCTTTCTAACATATCTTTAAATATGTTTTACTATGAATAACTCAAGCTTTACTGTGTCAAATATTAAGGTTTTTCAATCTTCGCCAAATACATTGAAAAGTCTCCTAGACATATCTACCTCAAATACAGATTTTCACAAGCCTTATTGCAGGAAAAGAAAATAAAAACCTCTTTCTGGTGCAGATGAAATTTGAGACTTCCACACTTTAAAAAAAGGAAATAAAAATAAAGCCTTTTTTGTAGATAATATAGAGCTCTATGTAATACAATTGAGTTTTGAAAATTTCAGAAAATAATATTTAAATTTGTTTTTGTCCAGCAACAACGTATCTGATAAATATACGTCTGAGATGCTTGTATCATTCCATAACACATTTGGAGTCTTTCTAGCTTCATTTTTTTTTCAACAATTATTACATGTTTTACTTTGAATCGCTCAGAAATACTTTCATTTCACAAATGTTAGACATTCGCTTTCAAAATGCTTCAAAATAAATAACTGAATAAATTGATTAATTCAAAAAAATCTCGTTTTTAAATTTTTTAATAGTTCCCTTTTACTGAGATAAAACTTTTTCGTTTTTCTCCCATTAAATACTTTTATTTAAATACATTTCTTAACTTACAAGCTTTCCATTACGTCCTCATTGACACATATTAGGCTTTCTAGAACTGCTCAGCATTGAACAAATATCAACACTGTTTAATAGTTTAATAAGTTAGTGTTTTTATTGAGAGTACGCATAGGTAATGCTACAAAAAAAAAAAAATAATAATAATAAAAAAAAAAGTTAGTAGATTGAAAAAGTTGAGAACACTTATTCTGAATCAGTGATTCTCTCAACCAGTGGTCCGGCATACCGGCAGCGGTTCGCGGAAAATGTTTACCGGTTCTCTGAAATTTTGCACATCCCCGTTAAAAAAAAAAAAAAAAAAAAAAAAAAAAAAAAAAAAAAGGAACAAATTTCCTAACTTAGAAAACAAAAGGGTATGAGAAGAAAAAGAAAGAAAAACTATTATAACATTAGTATACTACACGATTTCTTTTAAATGAATTTTGGGATTAATTTTCAAAATCTTATGTGATATTTCATCCATGATAATTTCTTATGTTGAAAAAACTACATCAGTTACTTTTTTAAATTTTGAGATAGTTTTGTGACAGTATCAAGTAAAGTTTCACTACATGTTTATTTATGCTTTTTTTATCTATTATAATTCGTAAAAAAAAAAGAAAAAAAATAATCCCGCCGGTCCGCAGAACTTTTTTTTTCTCAAACAAAAATAAAAGAGGAGAAAGAAGAGAGGGGGGTGGGGTCACTGGGCAGCAATATTTTTTTCCCAAAGCCTTTGCCGGCGCACGAGTAAAAAAGGTTGAATAACGCTGTTCTAGACTGGTGCTTCTTAACTTTTTTTGACCAGCAGACCGACAAGAGTTTTTGGGAAAAAAATCGGAGACCGGTAATGTTCTTTGTTCTCTTCTTCTTCTCTGCCTTTTTTAGGGGGAAAAAACGTGAGCTCTTGGACTGTTAAAAAATATGCAATTTTTTTTTATACGGACCGGTGAAGCTCTTTTTTTTATATGCAAAAAAAAAAAAAGGGAAGTGCATAGATTGCCTAGGGGACCGTTAAGAACTCGAGAAAAACTTTTGCGAACATCTGAGAATCCCCCGCCCCCTTCTTTACACAAAATAATAATATTAATAACTGAATTGAAAAATATATTAATAAAACTTGGAGGTAAGGAACTGTTTCAAAATATGTCTAATTGTGAAGAATAATATTATTAATTATTGTAATTATTACACCTAGGTAATTAACATTGTTGAAATACCATAAAAACCGAAAATTAGTCACCAAAATAAACTAAAATTTGTAACATATAGATATTATTATTATTAATATGGAATTTTCTTTTCTTTTCGCTTAGGCTGGGAGATTTTTCTTGGTAAACGATCAGAAATCTCTGAAGGCCCGTTCAAATTTTTCTGCGGACCGGTGCCGATCCGCCGGACCACCGATTGAAAGTTACAAATCTAGAGGATATGTGATAACGAATGCTGTGAGTGAATCTAGTAGATTTCTCATTATAAAGATTGGGCTTGCGTATGATTTGTTATGATTTCTTGGTTCACACTCATATCAAACGACGACGTCGCATATTTCATTAGAACAAGACGGGTAATTCAAACGTCCTTGCACGGTCCGTTAGTGTGCTTGTCACATGAGAACACGAGTAATTCTGATCGAATAGTTTTCTTACTGGCCCCCAGTAGTCATCTGACGAGTGGGCTTGGTGAAAACGAGGTCATTAATGTGATTAATTGAATTCTTCCCTCGAAACTTCGGCGGAAAAGCAGAAACCAGTGATGCAGAGAATTCGGCTTTGACAGACTCGCTCTTAATTGCATGCTACAATAAGCGCGTTATGGACTAAACGCGAAACAAGAAAAGAATCTCCTTGAAATGTTGACTATATTGTTTTAATGTTTTCCGCATAATTCTTGATGTTTGGAACTTGAATTTCATTCCACCTTGAGAGTTTTGCCGCGCAGATGCGTTGTGTTGCAATTGTTCTTACGTAGCGCGTTTCGTTGTTGGTAGTTCGATGTTTGCGTAAGCCGTGTTGCATTTCAGCCCTAATCAGCTATAAAACATATCATTTGTGAAAGATGGGGAAGCGATATTTAACTTGTATAGTTAGTCATTAGTAGTCTTTCAAAGTCGGTGAGATTTCTTATTTGAAGAATTTTCATTGTTTGTTCTTCAGAAAATAAACGCCCCCAAATTATCTAAACTTTTGTAATAGCCAACTTATTACATTACGTTTTCTCTGTGATAATAGTTAAAATGATTGTTTACTTTATCTTGGCTAGGTTTACATTCTGGCCATTATGTGCTTCTGTTATTAGTCTTGTTAAAACAATTGTGCGAAAAGAAATTTGCCATTTTCACTAACTAGTTAATGCTTCTGCGTTGTACATATTCTTCGACCGCAGATGAGATGCAAAATTGAAGATCCAAATCATAGGGGAAACAGAAGTATCTGTTAGTTTACAGGGATGCCTGTAATGCGTAGTTCTGAATTAGATTACATGTTAGCATATTAAAGCAGTTATGTGATTTGCTTTACACTGAAGTGACAAAAGTCATGGGATACCTCTTAATATCGTGTCGGCCCTCCTTTTGCCCGGCGAAGTGCAACAACTCGACGTGGCATGGACTCAACAAGTCGTTGGAAGTCTTCTGCAGGAATATTGAGCCATGCTGTCTCGATAGACGTCCATAATTGTGAAAGCGTTGATGGGGCATGGATTTTGGGCACGAACAGACCTCTCGATGGTGTCCATAAATGCTCAATGGGATTCATGTCGGGCGATCTAGGTGGCCCAAATCATTCGTTGGAATTGTCCAAATTTTCTTCAACCAATTGCGAAACAGTTGTGGCCCGGTGACATGGCGCATTGTCATCCATAAAAATCCCATCGTTGTTTGGGTACATGAAGTTCATGAATGGCTGCAAGTGATCTCCAAGTAGCTGCACATAAGCATTTCCAGTCAATGTTCGGTCCAGTCGCACTAGAGGACCAAGTCCATGCCATGAAAAAACAGCCCACACCATTACGGAGCCACCACCAGCTTGAACAGTGCCTTGCTGACAGTTTGGGTCCAGGGCTTCGTGGGGTCTGCGCCACACTCGAACCCTACCATCGGCTCTTACCAGCTGAAATCGTGACTCATCGGACCAGGCCACGGTTTTCCATTCATATTCATCTAGGGACCAACCGATATGCTCACGTGCCCACGAGAGTCGCTGCAAGCGATGTAGTTCTGTCAGTAAAGGCACTCGAGTCGGTCTTCTGCTGGAATAGCCCAAGAAATCCGAATTTCTCCGCACAGTTCTAGCAGACACGTCCATTGTACGTCCCACATTGATTTCTACGGTGATTTGACGCAGTGTTGCTTGTCTGTTAGAATTTACGACTCTTTGCAGACGTCGCCGGTCTCGATCTTTAAGTGCAGGCGGTCGACCACTGCGCTGTCCATGGTGGGATGTTATGCCTGAAATTTCATACTCTCGGCACACTCTTGACACAGTGGATCTGGGAATGTTGAATTCTCTAACGATTTCCGAAATGGCATGACCCATGCGTCTAGCTCCAACTAACATTCCGCGTTCAAAGTCTGTTAATTCACGTCGTGCGGTCATAATCACGTTAAAACCTCTTCACATGAATAACTTGAACAGAAATGAAAGCTCTGTAAAAGCACTGCGCATTTATACCTGTTCTATGCGATGCTACTGCCATCTGAAAATTTGCATATTGCTATCCCATGACTTTTGTCACTTCAGTGTACAGTTACCGTGATATTTGGGTGAAAGAAAATAATCAGGAATCAACGAACACATGGTTGATAAACATGCTATTTTTCAGCTCACCAATACAAATATTCTATTTTAACTCCTGGGAAAACCCAAGCATTATTTGAACACAAATGTGTCATACCGAAGTAGCAGGAGTTTAATTCTGAAATTCATGATTAGGATATAATTAATATATATATTTCTCAGGGCTATAACCAGGCCTTTTTTCGGAGAGGGTTTTACTAAACATCTTTCTAGTAAAATCTATATCAGCAATAAAATTTGATTCATTATCTATATTCTATAGCTTTTTATTAAAATAAATGCTTAAAGGACATTTACATGAAAAAAGCAAAAACGTAACGTATCTTTTCAATGAAGGAAAAATCAGATTTGTACACTGCATAGCTTCTCCCTGTTAAATATTCAATGTCCTCAAAAAGACAGATGCATCAACTCATTCGCAGTAACACTTCTGAAATTTCTATCTTATGATAACTATAAAATGTGTTAAATATAGAGTTTGGCACTTTTGAATTTAAAAAATGTTAGTATTTTTGTTAGTGGTATTCAAAATTCGAAAAAAAAGGTGTATTGTTCTGCAAGAAATGACTTTTGAAATAACTACATTACATTTTGGAGATAAAACACTTTAATTCGTACAACTAGTCAATACTGATAATTTTATTTTTTAAATGAAGTAAAAAAAAAACATTTAAAATTGAAAAGTAATTATAATTGTTTTTGCAAAAAAGTGGATAAAAAACATTTTTTGGAATAATTTTGAAAAATTTTCGGAGGGGGTTTAAACCCCAAAAACATACCCCTTAAATACGTCCCTGACATTTCTTATGTATGAAAAATCTATGTAACGCACCACAACCAATGGTTTTAAATTTTCTTTAAGAAGTGAGAGAAACTTCCTTGAGAAGTATCTCTCTCTAATGCAATGCTTGAAGCAAAATAAGGTTCAATAGACAATACTGCCGATTTAAATTGTTTCATGGATGAAGAATGTCATGTCTTTAGTTTTTTTCCAAGTATGCTGAATGCTCTTTCTTTCCGTTGTAGCAATGATTACAGGAATAGTGCAAAAAATTTTCAGAGTCATGAAACACATTCATAACATTGGTTGTTATTTCTTTTCAGCAATAATGGGCGTGAAATTAGCTTTAGATGTAAAGCATCTTCTATGAAATTTGCAGATAAATAAGGGATACCCCCCCCCCTCAAGGGCCATGGAGTACCTGTCAAAGCGAGAGTCCCCTCCCCCAAAAAAGATAAAAATACCCATGAAACCAAACCCTCCTAAAAATTTTAACTGTGCAGGCTGCGCCATACCATTCCCTCTAGCTGTACTATCTTTTGTACTGTCTCCAAAACAGCCGGTTGCAAAGCTCCAGTCGTAGCTGCTATGGCTTTATGGTGGCCCTGACAAAACATGCACATCCTTGGCACACACATTACATTTTGTTTGAGTGTTTCTGCAATTTTCCTCAAGCTGCTTATTCAAGCATCATACTTGTGCTAAACAATATCCCATACACGCGTTCGTGCATGCTTCTGCAACCTAAATATTTCCTGACTTAATCCAAGCTTGTACAAATTGAAATCTCGCTTTATATAACGATGTTTATTTTTTCTTAGCTTTACTTCTGTCGATACTGATAGGCAGTTTTAATATTTTTCAAAGTTAAGTTTCTGTCCCTAATGTTTCTAAGGTAAATTCGATTTTCTCATCCTGTCTAGAACATAGTGTATTGAATGAATGAATTTAATCACATTTCAGGTTTAAAATGCACTAAGGGAGGAGTTTCTAGAGTAGGTGCCGCTGCTTCCTAGGGTGCCACAGGGACAGGTAAAGGTGCCGCAAAGTGTTCATGGCTTTAAACCTTTGTTGCTGATAAAACAGAGATTAAAGGTTTCTCATGAAACCTTGCCCAGTTTCAGATATTTTACTTCAATAAAATAAAAAATAACAATAAGAGTGTCCCTGTTTCTTTATTATAAGAACATAAAAGATCTTCCATCAACAAGCAAATAATAAGTGAGTTCTTTGTACCAACATACTTTCTGATTTGTTCTGCAAGATTATAGAAATGCGCAAGCATGATGCTCATCTACCTTTATATCACATAAGCGCATACACAGTAACGGACAATTCCAACTCTTCAAAGAGTGCCACAATTTGGAGAAGTTTGGTATTCCTGCGCTAAGGAGTTTGATAAATTGTAAACTTTGAACAGAATTTTTTTTAAACGATTGCGAATTGACCTCCAGAGAAGTACTATAGGGTTCACCATTTCAAATTCGTATATGAAAGCTCGTTTACTATTAAGATGGTTGTGAGGGACTTGATGAAATTTATTTAATATACTTTTTGAAAAAAATACTTTATTTGATTAAGGTTCTATAAGATTTTGGACGATTGAACGGTTTATGTAGATAGGAAATGGAAAATGTTCCGTTATCTCAGCAAATTGAAACGAAATAAATAGGTTTCCTTTTCCTCTGTCATGTAAGATATTTCAACTGCAATAAATGTTCATTTACACGGTAATGAGTAATATTGCAAATTTCTTTGAATGATTCAACTCAATGTTCCGAGCAGCGAATAATATTCATAGCGAATATTGATTTCTAATACAAGTAAAAAACTAAAATCTAACTTCCTGCAGCAAATACTTTTATTTTTTTTGTTTTTGCTGAAGTGGTTTTAGTGATTTAATTTTTAAAGGTATCGTCAATGTATCGTCAAACAAAAAGCTCCCTCAAAAAAAAAAAAAAAGAAAAGTTTAGTTATCTACATTTTAGTGGGTTTGGTAACATTAGGCATTTTCATTTGTTTTAAATATTAACAACTTGAAAAATTCGTCTTTACACTCACTGCCTATAAATGATGGACATAGCATAAAAAAATTCTATAAATGCTAATACTTCCTAAAGTATTGGTTATTTTTACATTTCAGACTTTTTTCCAATAAAATCTAATCAATTTATTAAAGGAAGCATGTAACTGAAAAAAGAATAACTTAATAAATCAACAGATTTCATTCGTCAATTTATGTTTTACCTTTCAACGCTCTTTTGAAAAATGAGGAATGACATGATAAAATACTTCAATTTCGTTAGTTTTCAAAAAAAAAAAAAAGTGTTACTGGTTTTGCATTACCCATACGAGTTGCAAAAGGGCAGTTGTAAACAAGGGAAGCAAAATTGAATTGCGTGTGAAAGGAAATTTAAACAGTGATGTTTCAGTACTCATCCACCAATGTACGTTAAGTTCTTCAAAATCAAAACCGAAAATCACATAATTTTGTTGCGTTAAACATTGAACTTTCTCATGTTAATCTGGTTTTTTCCCCAGAAATTTCACAATAGAATATACTGCATTTGAGGTAATTATACCAAAGATCTTTATACCATCGAATTCAAAAGTTTCGTAACCCAAAGTTGTTGACGTAAAAAGTTACGGCTAGCGTCATAAACATATGTCAAAGAAAAACATTGGAAAAATAATTTCGTGTTTTTGAAAATAAAAATAACAAGAAGCACTGTTTCCAAGCAGAACCAGGTCCGTCGTTTCATGTTTTACCAGTAGGGGGCAAAGCGTTCAAACACAATGCAATTTCTCCAAAAAAACAACATAAACCACGCTCCCTTTTATGTGAATACATTAATTTCTAAAAGTCAGGGGGGGGGCAATTGGCCCCTCTGCCCCCCTAAATGACGGGCCTGAGTAGAACCACCTCAGACAACGATATAAATAAATTATCATCAACAACATATAACAAAATATTCTCGATAAAGCAACACAATAAACTACATGATAAAAGAATGTCAATAAAATAACGATGTAAACACTTTTCAAGTGTCTAAACTGCAACCCGCCAATCTAATTTGATTTTCATTCACATTTCCATTTGCCGCCTCATTATAGTTTTTCTTTATTCCAATGTTTGTTTCAAAGTATCTTAAATCAATGTTATCTTTTCTCTTTCGATACCTTCCCTTTTCCTTATGGAGACCTTCAAACTGTTATTTTATTTTTTAATAGTGTATCTGTTTTACTTTCTTCAGTCATTTAAAAGGCTATTGTAACAGATGTTTTTCATCTTAATTTACAATGAATTACTAAGTAGTATGACAGATGTCTTCAATAGGTTTCAGAAGTTAATTTCAATGGTCACGATGATGAATAAAAAATTTGCATGGAATGAGCATGAAATAAATAACTGATAAAATAGCTTACAGAATCATGATTTTCATTAAATTGGAATTGAAGGGCAACGGGTGGGAGAGGAGAGTCAAGATTAAAATTGGATAATTAAAACTGCTGGTATTGGAGTCCATACGCCCAGGCGCATTATTCATGTTTTGACAAGATTTAAGGTTATGTTAAGTGGTAATGAGATAGCCTCGATTTAAAATTTCAGCTTTTGAAATGAGAACAGGGTCTTAGCTCTTGAAGTTAAGTGTTTAAATAAAAAAAAAAAAAAAAAAGATTCCAGTAAAATTGCAATGTTTCAGAATTGGTCTAAAAGAAAAACAAAAAGGGCTAACAAAAAGGAAAATTTTTCCATAAGAAATACATTATTTATAAAATAATGCATGAAAAACATTGCTATAAAACTATGTTTGAAGGAAAAAAAAAGCACTTGTATAGAAAGAGAAATAAGTTGTTCATTCTGCGTCCAGGATTTTATGACTTCATTCCGCTATCACAAATGGAATAATTTCGACAGAGACATAATTTTCTACTTGTTGTACACGAAATTCAGTGGAAAAAAAAAAAACAGGACGTTCCGATAACTCTCAACTTATAATTTCCCTTTGAAAAGCGTGGATCTCCCTTAGGTGAGATTTTTCATCTGTTGAAGACCTTGTGCATATAAATGCTTGTACTTATGTCTGATTCTAATGTGTACATGAAAAAAATTAATAACTAAATACTATTTAATACGAGATAAAAGTTAAGGAACAAAAATATTTTCTCACCCTGAAAATGTTGATGCAACAAAAGCAGGAACACTTGTAAATAATTTAGGACACAAGAAAATAGTTCGATAAAGTATTCTAACACTAGAAGTTGTTCATTTTTTGCTGTGTGTCTCTATTAAATTCAGATGTCAATTAGTTCAGTGTTTATCAGTAATAAAAATATTTTGTGTCATTTTTTATTGTTCAAACTTAAAAGAATGACTTGGCACTACTGAATTAGCAAAATTGCGACAAAAATCAGTCACGTATTCACACACGAAGAGAAGTAGACGGAAAAAGAAACCGCTAAGCTTTTGCTCCGTCTGCAGTATGTTTCCTCGAGAAAAAATACAAAATTAATAACGGGCAAATCATGAAGTAAAATTACACAATAATTTCTAACAATTAACACTGAACGAATATTTACTCATAACTATCTCGTAAATAAAATTAAAGAATTAAAAAATAAGGTAAACAGTATGTAATTTGTTGAATACATACTGAGCTTGATCTCTTCCTTCCATTTGATAAATAGAAGAATATATCAATACTTTTATAATATCAAACGAAATACAGCTAAATTGTTTTGATCAGATTGAATACTTTTTGAAAAGAAAATACTACATTTGAGATTTAAAATTTCATTCTAAGAGTCTTTGTTATAATTGTTTCATTTGGCATATGTTTTGTACAAAGATTTTTGTAATTATTAAGGAAATAAATCTAGGTTTAAATTTTGAAATGCAAGAAAAATAAATACACAATATAAGCAGGTCCGTCATTTCGAATTTGTTCCAGGGGGGAGGGGGCAAAGGATGCGAACACAATGTAAATTTGCCAAAAAATGGCAAAAACCACGCCTGCTTACATGTAAATACATTGATTTCATTAAGTCAGGGGGGGGGGGACAATTGACCCCCCCCCAGGACCCCAAAATGACGGGCCTGATTATAACTTAGAGTACTCATTGAAAGAAATTATAAAATGTTCCCCGCTAAAAATAATAAATAGAAAATGCGACATTTTTTTTTTTTTTAAAGTTTTTAAAAATATTTCTGCAAACTTTTAGGTGACAAAAAAAAAAGTTTCATTTGTCTTCAATATAGTCTGCAGAAAATCCACATTTTTTTCCTTTTAGTTTTCTCTAAATATTCTTCAGATTCTTTGAAGCATGTTCCAAATATACTTAAATTTTCTGCAGATTTTTAGAAGCTTTTCAGCAATTTTGTTTGTTAAGCTAAAGAGGTATTTTTCTTCAATTAAATTTTGAAGAAAACTAAGGGTCGATTTTGAAAAAAAAAAAAAAAAGATCGAAATCTCGAGTTGAGGAAATCAGCGCTTGTCCAGCTTATTTAATTATAGCTTTCATAATCGCAAATTTTTGAAAAAAAAAAAAAAAAAAACCGTAATATAATTTTCTTTTTCACTGAAGCTGTAATACACTCACTGCCTTTTCTGTAATGAATGGCCTGCTTTTCTTCTCTTACGGTACTTGTATTAAATAATGTGCGCACGATTTTGTGCAGCTGGTAGTTGATATTAATTGGCAACTATCCCAGAGAATAGTTACATAATTATGTCCTTATAACTTATGCAAATTCTTTATAAATACGCACCATTAATGTAGTTCTAATAATTATGTGTTACCTTTTTCCGCATTCTGCTTTCATATCTTTTTGTTAAACATTAAGCTTCTCCAACTCAGTACGCAAAAAATGGAAAAAAATAAATAAAATAAAATAATAATAAATATCAATGTTAGTATAAAAGCAAAGTCAAGGAGACTATTAATTTCGACCTTGGTGAATTTCTACTTGTTAAGAATAGGAGTTTTTTCTCGAAGTAATACAACTCTTTGACTAATTTTCATTCAGCAGAAACCTCTGTTAGGTATTTTAAGACTCAAAGGCAAAAATAAGTAAATAAAATACAACACATCAAGTAAATCTGTCATAATTATACAAGGAAGTTTGTTTATGTAACGACATACAGACAAACCTGCAGCACATACTGTCATGAAATTTGACACTCAACCAGTCTGAGAATATGCACCTTGAAGCAGAACGCTTAAAGTTCGTGACAGCAATTTTGTATTAGTTTAAGAAACATTGGTGCTTTAAGTTATTCCACTCTTTTATGAAGAACTTACTCTCAGTAGATCTTTAAAAAATGGTTTGTTTTTTTCCCCGTGAAAAATAACTCAACTTAACATTTGGATAAACACAAATTATATATTATTCAAACAAATGTTATAGGTCCTAAACATACTTCATAATATTTTACATGTGTAATCAATAATAGGAAGAAGTACACTCTGAGTTATACAATGTGATGAATGCGGGGTTGCCTTTCCACCCTAAGAGCTCGCCCCTTCTGAAATGCTACGAAGCACTGAATATATCGTACAGAAATACCTAAAATGCTGTCGACAATTTAAAACGATTAGTTTTAAAACTCTTTCTGGTACGAGTCATTACATTTTTTGAAAGAAAATTAAAAAAAAAAAACCTTGAGTTCTTTTATTTGATCATGTAGACATTGTTCAGTCAAAAAAAAAAAAAAAAAAAAAAAAATTCCCCATTATATAAATACTTTGCAAAAATATGATTGAATACCTGAAGGAAAATGAAGAAAAATGGTTCCCTGTTTTGGCTCAAATTAAAAAAAAAAACCTCATATTTTTGAGTTCTAAAATTGGTGTGGTTTTAATAAGAAATTGAGACAGCAGAAAAAGCCATTTTTGTTGAGCTGACAACTGTGATAGTTAAAGAGAACAAAACACTACCTTTTTCCTTGCAACTTCTGTTTTTTTAAACGATTTTTTTTTATTTTAAAATTTTTTTAAAAACTGGTGCCCTCTTTTTCGATTACCGCTCTGGAGGAAAAGAAACTCGTAAACAATCACATTGTGATATAGGACATTATTCGGAAGAAAGAAAAAAAAAACTGTATATACCTAGAAAGAAAAAGTTGTGATTATCACAGCTGAATTTCATAGTTTATGAAACTTTATTAAAATGCTGATGTCTGATTAACAGTAGCTATTTCTGGTGATGATTCTATCGCACCACAATTGCATCTTTTATGCAGCACATGAACACGTCCTAAGAGTCGTCCACTTGTCAAATGATAGTTAAAAGCAGGGTCGCAACAAGGTTATCTTTCGTGCCTTAGAAATTTGAGAGGTAGTTCTTCTTCCCTCCATTCCAAATAAAATCAATGAAACCTATAACTTTAGCAGTACATTTCAAAAATAAAGTAGTGCACGACTTTGAAATCAAGACAGAGTAGTTTTTAGTCCTAATTACGATAGAAGAAAATGTGATTTAATTTTGAACAGAATTCGCTCATTTAAAACACCAAGAAAGTCGGGGAGGGAATCCGGAGTGAGCCTCTGTATAGTATAAAATTGAGAACCTGAATGATATATTGACTCCTTTGCAAATAAACACATGTCTGATAGGAACCGTACGTGATTACTAGATAATTTAAAAAACATTTTGAGTTTTGTATTTTTAAGTTTGAGTATACTTCGATTACTATCCATGTTTAAATCAAAAACCGTGTGATTAATCAAAGAAACAGGGATACATTTTCACGATTTACCCGCTCCATTCTCCTCTGTCGTGGTGTCCTTGAATACAGGGTTCTTGACATAGTTTATACCGGCTTCTCATTCATACTCGGAAAAGGTACGTCTTTGTACGCTACCGATAATAGTATTTTCAATTTTTTCTTACAAATCAGGCCAAGGATATGCATTTTAAACTATTCAAGATTAATTTATATTTCCATTGTATGCTATAGCATAACGTAGTTATAAAGAATTATTTCATTGAGTTCGAATATAAGTAATAAATATAGGGCTATTCATTCCGCGAAAAAGCCGCCATCTTGTCCCACACGTGACGCTAATGTATTTCATTAAAAAGTAGTGATTTTAAGGGGTAATGAAGGAAATTTTGATGGTTAAGAAATAATAAATCGGTGCGGGATTTCTTTAAATCTTCAGATGATAATAATAAAGTAGGAATAAATGGAAAATGAAAAAATAAGCTTTGTCCTAAAATGTGATTGAAGTTTTAAAGCAACATAAACAAAGCACAAAAATATGAAGAAATTACTGCAAATAGCTATTTCAAGGCTTCAGTGGAGTCTCTTCATCACTGCAAAAAACTCAACACGCAGCATGAAAGCGAGTGAGAGAGCTTGTTCTCTCACGGTGTGCATTTCCTGCAGTTTAATATTGCATTTAGGACTTTTAGGAATAATGCTGGCTTTAGAAGAGTTTTGGGAAAAGTTCAGTTTTTTAGTGTCTTTTAAAAGTTTTTTTCACTACATACCGTACAACGGAGTATATAGGAACAGCGGGGGGATTCGGAACAAAACTTCTTGATCATACAAAGAAATTCTTCATAAATATACTGTCGGGTATTTTTAGCAGTTTTTTTTTTATTTTTAGAAAGGAATTATTATAAGAAGTAGGAAAAAAATATTTTTGTCATTCTGGCAACACTATTGGCTTCTGTGCAAGCCTGCAAGCGGGACGCTAAAAAACATCAAGTTTCCATGGTCTGCAAAACTTTGTATGTAAGTATCTTTTAAATTTCAAATCCAAGAAGAGTATCTTTTAATTATGCATATATCTGAGCAACAGAGTACCACATTAGAAGATACAACACATTTTAATTGTAGCACAAAAATGAAAAATTCTCCATAATGTCATAGGGGAATGGTTTGAGGGGTAAATCGGAACACTTTGTTCTGTCGTTCCAATTCAAACTTATTTAAAAGAAGCTGTTTGAAAAATCAAGATTCTAATCCTAATTCTTCTAGTCAAGAAAAGGACAATTATATATTACTGTTCATAACTTCTCTTGAGCAACTGTTCTTAGAAAGACAGAGAGTTGCAGATCAAAAAAGATTTTTGCTCCAGGAGACTTCTTTTTACATAAAATACATGGGGAAAGTCATACAGACTTTATGTAGCAAAAGTCCAGCACACAGACAGTGATGAATAAGTGGAAAAATCTTACAGGACAATAACAAAATTCAAGAAACTAAAGAATAGGAAGTGTTCATCCCAGAAGATGTTATGAAAAAATTTAAGCCAAGCCACAACTACTAGTTTTAAGGACAAGTACATATTTGTGGACGACATGAGTGACTTCAATTTATGTTAAATCTTGTATTTCAATTCAAAAGCATTTCTTAAAATTAATTTGAATTTTTCATAAGCTCAAAGTTATTTTGAATTTTGACAAATCATAAACGCTTACTGGTATAGAAAATAAATTTTTATTTGACAGTAACTATCTGTCCCTATTCTCCCCCATCAATATTACTCATGTTTGTGAGATCTATTACAGGTTAAATTGAAAAAAATAAAAATTTAACATGTGTTCCGATCGACCCCTATCAGTGGGGTGATTCAGAACACCCATAATTTCATATATAAATAAATAATAACTGTTCAAAATGTTTTGTCTTTGCTTGGAATATCAAAAGCAAAGTAAGACAGAAGTTTTCATCCAAAAAATCAAATTAAAAAAAATCTTTTAATTACTTTTTTTACAATCAAAGCTGAAAAGTGTACCGATTCACCCCATTTTACCGTACTTATACAAAACTACTTTTAAATCCGAGCAAAAAAACTTGAAATTGGAGCAGATTAACGGTAAACATGCGCTGTTCTCTCTTTATGCTCAAAGCATTTACCTTAAAACATAAGTCAATACTTTTTTTGTCCCTTTTTTTTGTTTAAATAATGATAGGTAACAGTTAAACCCTTTAATGATTTTTTCTTGACTCTCCCGTATGAAGCCTTTTACTTTTCTCCAGTTAGGGAATGTTTAGCAAAGAAAGAGCGGGGCAAAATGTTTTTATCACCACCAATTTGGTTATATTAAAATGATGTAGTATTTCATGTAGTCTATTCCAGTCAGGAAAAAATATCTCGTGAGATCGATCCTTACAATAATACAAGCAATTTTAAAAACTTGATACTCATATCCTAATATTTTCTTATCAGTCAAAAACTATTTTTTTTAAGCAAAAAATCCTTGTTTTGACATTTGAAATATTAATTGAGACCTACTAATATTCTTTGCAGTATTTATTTATTTAAATTATTTTGAATGTTATGTGGAATTAATCAAGTGCATGGGAGGCAAAATGGACGGGGCTATATGAAATAATTCGTTTCATTTACTTATTCAATTATTTGTTAAAAAACTTACGTGTGCATTTTCGAGTATTAAATAATTCATTTGCATTTCTTCACGCAGTAATTCACTAATTTATGCATTCAACACTTATTTTCTTATTGATTCACATTTTTACTTACTCATTTATTTTTTCTCATAACGCTGACTTATTTTGTTTTATTGTTTCATCATTCATTCATTGCTTTACTAATCATTCATTTCATCAAAAACATTCTTTCCAGTCAAATAGAAAATACATAACGATAAAAAACCTTTTTTTTTCACTTTTCCCCATAAAAGCAAAAAGAGATTCTTTTTCACTTTTTTTGAAGAAACAAAACTACTGCTAAAAATGAAAAACAATGTTTCAAAGCAAATTTTACTGTAAAAAACATTGTTCTTTCTCTATATACTTTAATTTGCAGAAAAATGTCTAAGTTACTCATTTCAAAAAACGTAAATTCTCCTTATTTCACTTTGACCCACATACGAATATATGCTCCAAAGTAAGCAACAAAAAACTGATATGAAATAAACAAAAAACATAAATAAATAAATACCTAACGATAATGCAACATTTCAAAATGTTTTTCAAATTTGTAATGAAAGCTGTGAAATGCAAAGTTAAGATTAAAGCTAAATCGGACGCGTTTAGAAATCGAACTTGACATAGACTGAAAGAGAGATCTTTCTAATTTGGGAAATGTTACGCTCTATATATCACGCAGGAAGTTTAATGATTGTTTCTTTTCACACTTCGTCTATTCGTTTCTTCTTGAAATCTGACTGATTACAAAACGCATCTGTGTGTGATTATGAAATGATCTGAACTCCAGTCCTCATGGCGAGATTTAGGCTCGGGCGCATAGAACACGTGCCCAGGACATTAAAGTTTGAGAAGATTTGTGGCTAAAATTTTAAAACATGAGTAGTTGCATACTGCACTACATCAAAAATGTAAACACTAAATCTGCAAGTAATAAACAAGTATGTAAAACAAAATTAAATAAAAAAAAGCCTTCTAAAATTAATAATCGTTTTCTCACATCCCAAGTCATTCCAGGCTTTAATATCATATTTGCACTACGATAACATTCAAACGTTATAGTTATTACTTTTAATATTTATGTTTTATTGCAATCACACAAAATTTGACAACATCTTAAACTATGAAATTTTTTTTATCTTTTAGATCTCTACTACTTGTGTTATATCGCTACTTATGATAAAGATATGTATTAATGCGATAGTATATATATTTTGATATTAAGACATTGCCCAATTTGTTCTGGTTGCGGTAATACGGATATATCCTCCTATTTTATCACATATTCCGGGGGGGGGGGGGCAGATAATGTTCAAACCAAAAGTCCTCAAAAGTTAGAGTTGGATCCTGACTCTCGATATATTTCTGTCAAACATTTTATCAGTTAATAGATGCATTTTCAGAAATCTTTTGATTTTAAATTTATAGCATAATGAAATCTCTCTTATCTGGACTTCAGTTACTCGGAACCTTCCAAATATGAATGCAATAGCTGGTAGTTTGAAACGAACCGATCACTTTATACACTTCTTAGAGTTTTGAGAAAACTAAGAGAACATTTATATGTTTCATGCATGGTAAAGATTATAGTAGATTAAGTAGTAATTAATAGGATTTAGTGTTGAATGAGATACTTCTAATTTCTGTAAAAGTATTTTGAAAAACTATTTATTTTTTGGGCCAATCAATAGACATAGTGGTGCATGTCATCTGATAACATTGTTGTTTTTCTGAGTTGGGTCATTTTTTTTTCTGAGAGCTTATTTAATGTTGTTGAAAATTTGAAGAAAGGACTATGTAGAGAGGAATAGGGCTTCCTTTAAAAAAACGACGTTCACATATGAGAAAGAAGGCTCATCTAATTCTAGAAGAACTTTGCGAAATCATCGATCTAGTGAAAACATCTAAGTGTCATTTTGAATCATTAATAGCTACTTTCGACGTAACAACATTCTTAAAAGCAACATTTGCTGACACATTCTTAAAATGTTAAAAGACATTTCATATTTCTCCTTCAAATCAGCTTTCAAAAAATTTCTAATGAGTTTAAATCCTCTTTGAAGACCGTTAAGCATAGTAATTACAAGCGTATCAGATGAGCCGCTGTATTGCAATAAGTACAGCAAGGTCTCTTTAACATGACATTGGTTTACTAATCCCGAACTCGCACGCATGGCTTTTGAGACACGAATGGAGACGCAAAACATGAAAATTTTTAGAATTAGGATCAATTTTCACTTTTGTTGCTAACTTACACCAATGCTACACTAAAAAATACATGTTGTTTTTACGGTATAATACAGCTATTTTTACAGTAATTTTACAGTAATAAACTGTAAAATTGCCAATTTTACAGTAGTACACTGCAAAATTGCTAGTTTACAGTGGCAAACGGCAAAATTGCTAGTTTACAGTAATAAACTAAAATTGCTAGTTGCACAGTTTATTACAGTGCATTTTACAGTTTTAAACTTTAACCTCTGCTGCCAGTATAATACTGTTGTTTTTACAATATAATACAGCTAATTTTATGGTAAAATTGCTAATTTGATAGTAATAAGCTAAAATTGCTAGTTTTACAGTAATAAACTGTAAAATAGCTAGTTTTAGAGTTTATTATTGTGCTTTACCTGTTTTAAACTGGAACCTCTGCTGCCAGTATTATACTGTAAAAGCAACAGCTTTTTTTTGCAGTGTAGCTTATTATTTTTCTTTTAAAAAAGTTTTTAATTGATGAAACTGCAAGTTTTATTGCTTTTCAGTCTGCACCACTCGCTGCCGTGGTGCAGAATTTATGTTACCGGTATGTAAAGTATGGGAATGAGGGGTTTTTTGAAGTGGTACAATATTTTCACAGCTTTCAGCGCCAATTTTCTAACAATATTGAAACTGAGTTCCTAAACATATATTTAGTTCCAGACAAGAAATAAATAGCTCAGAAAAACATAATACAAGTTATTTTTAAAATTTCATACGCACATTGTAATATTTCATGGTTTCTCAAAAATAGTTTTTGTTAGTATAAAATGATAAAGTTCGTGTAATTATCATTTCAAGTATTAATTGAATTGATACTACTGATGTATGAATGTACTCACATAACTATTTTCTAAGATTAGTTACGTGTATCTCTGTCAAATGGCTTAAGAAATCAAATGTTTCAAATATGTTGTTTTGAGGGAAGACAATTTTCTGAAAACTAAGTAGGTTTGGCATGAAATTATAAAAGGTAAGCACAACGTAATAAAGCACAAAACTTTCAATGGAGAGAAAAGTGAAAGTATTTTTAAGGCGTTTCAGTTTTAGTAAATTTAACATGAACTTTCTTTCTCTCTCTCTCTCTCATATAGCTTTTTTTCATGAAAATAAGTTCAATTTTGAAAAATAAATAAAGTAAAAAGTAATAAATGAGAGCTGTTCAATTATATAAACTACATTTAGAGCTAAGTACTTGGAAGAAAGAAAATTGTATATATGAACTATCTCTCTAGATTCAAATTTCATGCACATTTTTAAGCTTAAAAATACTCCTATATTTTGTTTTATTTTTAGTTAACATTTTTCTCCGTTATCCTCAGCGGGTTGGATAAACGTCTAGTCTGGGTAGCATGCTTCCCACGAGCTTTAGGGTGTCGATCCACGATAAATATTTTTTATTCAATAAAAACTCAATTAATATAGATTAGGTTTTGATCAGAAGACTAAGTGCAGAGCAATAATTATTTTATGAGGAACCATTGTAATCCACCTTTGTTGGATCCACTATGAAAAATATTTCAATTTATTTTCTTTTAAATTTTAAACTTTATTTTAACCTTTTTTAATTATTATTATTATTTTTTTAATCTTATTTTCTAACCATATGGTAAAAAATCCATAATCACTGAAAATGAGTAAAAGAACCAAGAAAGAGAATGAGGACTCATAGAAGCTTGCTTCCATGCATACAAAATCCGAAATTGACTCAGAAAACTCTAATTTTTAAAGGAAGTTTGATTTCCGCAATTATTTAGTACTAGCGGTACCCGCACGGCTTTGCCCGTGGTATAAAATTAAAAGTTCATTTGTAAAATAATTGATATATCAGAAAAAATGCTCTATTTTAGTTTTATTCAACTATAATTCCTTCAAAGTGATATAAAGATCTGATATGGACCCCACACTACTTAATTTTACGTGTAAATTTCTTAGTAGATGCCTTAAGTGCTAAAATAGTGCTTGGAATGAGCAAGATAACAATTCAAACATTTGTAGCCCTAGTTTGCTACGAAACAATGCAAAAAAATATTTTACAATGATTAATCTCCTAAAAATCGTCGTTTTTAACATCATTCAGTGGATTTTTCGCAAAATATCGCCAACAGCGCCAAATTGAACCTAAATCAAAAAAAAAAAAAAAAAATTTCGCCAATTTGGCGTCAAATATTTGGCGATCAAAAGCTTGGCGATATATCTCCAAGTGGTCGCGCCAATTCATATCACTTTTGTTAACCAATTCATATCACCTTGCATTGAAAACACTGATTTACCCGATAAATGGGGTAAAACACCCCCTTAGAACATTCGAATGCAACCCCAAGGGAGATGGACAAAAATAAGCCAAAAGAGAAAATAAGAACAGTTTTGTTGATAACAGAAACCAACAGAAATCTTACCAAAGTTTAAAAGAAGAAGAAAGTATTCTTTCCCAGCTTAAAAAACAAAACAATACATTTTCCGAAACGAAACACTTTAAAAAAACGATGCAATATCGAAATTGATACGATATTTCGTTAATCTGTGCTTTAGGTACCCTTTTCTCGCTAAATGAACGATAGGCGCGCCAAGCGTGGTAACCCTAGCTATTTTGCGTAGTTGACTTTTTGAAAACGCGCCAAGCAGGGTCCCAAAGCATCTTCACCGGGAAAAAGACAGGGTTGCCAGAGAATTGGAACAAAAAATACCATACCTTCTCTAAAAAAAATATTACAAAATACTACTGTTTCCAAACGTTGCCAAAATCAATGTTGCTGAAATGCGAAATCTATGAAAATGGAAAAAAAAAATCCGCCAAATCTTTTAATTAAGTCATTATTATATTGGAAACAGGGTTGCCAGAAAAATACTACGCTCCTTATTTGGGCCGAAAAAATACTACCGTAGAATCAAAAATACTACGTCTGGCAACCCTGGAAAAAGAACGAAACAAAAATAAGTATGAACACGTAACCATAGTAACAACATGAAAAGTTGATTTCCGTTGATAAAATAATTCTTTTCATCTCTCTTTTCAAACAAATTTTATTATCGAGCTGAACCATTTTAGAATCGTTTGGCTTGCTTTACTGAAGGTAAGCCTTGAATTTCGGGATTCTAAAAACAATTGTTACAGCTCTCCTGATGATCGTAGAAACTTCGAAAAAACTTCATTTTGTGCAGAAAATTCCAAGCTCTCGAATGACATAAGACTTGAAAATGTGTGTGAAATATTTCTTCCCTATTTTATCGAATTTCCGCTAAGAATTCGAATAGAAAAAGAACGAAATGGAATTTTCGAAAAATCGCTTCGAGGTGCAAAACTACATGCTACAAACTAATTTTGTGACAAGTGGCATGAAAATCGACCGAACGGTTTTGGCGCTACGCGCGTAACAGACAGACAGAAGGACAGACAGAACCACCTTCAGCTTTATTATTAGTAGAGAAGAGACAAAACTTATTTTTCAATAAGTTTTTTTTATAAGAACTGTCTAAACATTATTCACACATGTCTCAGTTTACTGGTCTCTATATACTTATTATTCTTCTCATAATTTCTTATTTAAGCTCTTTTACAGCAGATCTCAGTTCAAGCTGGTTTATTTATTATCTTGTTATAAAAATATGAATTATATTATTATATATTTTATGTGATTTTTCAAATATTTCTTTCATCCTCTCTCTGAGCTCTGTTCTGAATACTGATGACTTGAGGTGCTTAGATTCAGAAGAAACGCGTTGAGATTTTTTTTTCTTTTTTCTTTCTTTGTTATTATTTTTTTAAAGCTGCATATAGGAACTGGCTCTCTGGAGTTCCGAGTGGTGAAGTTGGTTCTTGAACAACGTTTAATTTCTCGATCAAATAAAAAATTAGCTTCGATTTTGTTAATGTAAATTACTTTAACTGAAACCACACCCAGTTTTATCGTAAAACAAACTCAAGGGAATTGCGCATTTTACGTGTAACGTTGGAAGTTCCACAAGGAAATGATATTAAAATAAATTTCGAAATTTATTCAAATGATAGTTTTCGAGGGCAAATGACTTTTTTAAAGTTTAACTTAGAAAAAAAAAGACAAAAACAAATAAATCAACGCTTTTGTTTTCTTTGCAATATTTTAGTACGTAGTTCAAAACTAACGTACGTTAGCTTGGTGCAGTACTCATTACGTTAATACTTGTAAACAGTATGAAAACAGTTGGGAAATAGATGGAAACACGTTTTTTATCTCAAATATCTAGTTTTCAATGCACGTGAGCCACATTTCCCAATTAAATAAACAAAAATAAAGAAATGAAATACATAAATAAATAAATGAAAGACCGAATTAAGCAAAAGTTGAAATGGTTGAACTAACTCTTAAGCTGAACAAACGCACATATTATTTTTTGTAGTTATAAATAAATGTTTTCAAATTATATTTTGAGGTGGAAATATTTTATTATTAACAATGACCTTAAAATTTATAGATGAATAGCTAACGAATAGTGGTGCAGGTCATCTGATAACATTGTTGTTTTTCTGAGTTGGGTCATTTTTTTCTGAGAGCTTATTTAATGTTGTTGAAAATTTGAAGAAAGGACTATCTAGAGAGGAATAGGGCTTCCTTTAAAACACGACGTTAACATATGAGAAAGAAGGCTCATTTAATTCTAGAAGAATTTTGTGAAATCATTGATCTAGTGAAAATATCTAAGTGTCATTTGAATCATTAATAGCTACTTTCGACGTAACAACATTCTTAAAAGCAACATTTGCTGACACCTGTTAGCCTATTCGGCCAAAAAGACCTTATACGCAGGTGGCCAAAAGTATCCGGACACCCCCTGAAACGTTGGTTTTGAACGATGGCGCAATAACCTTTAATTTAAAAATAGCTTGTGGACAGTCCATCCCTATTTATGCATTGTCTGCGAATGAATGAAATACAGCTCACTAGATCACTGATATCTTTTTCAATTTTCATGATATTCAACTGGAACTTTTTCTATAAGATGCAGTATAAAACAGGCTACAATATTTTTGTAGTTATAAATTTCTGTCTTTCGCGCATGCGCCGTGAAAAATTATTTTCTTTTAACGTTCATATATCATCGGATTTTAATATTTTTATTTACCGTTTTAGTATGTTCTTTCTCTTGTATTTTGTCATCTTTCCTGAAGTTCTGATAAGGTTTGATCAAAAACTCTGCGTGTTATGAGCAAAAACCCTTCTAATAAAATTGCCGTTTTTTAAAAAATGTTTCATATCTTCGGAAGAAAGAGTGGTACGTTCATAAAAATTTGTACAGTAATTATGCATAGTATGTTAATTAACTACTGAAATTTATAGCTTATTCCGAGCTATTTTCGAAGAGTTATGGTTAAAAAGCGGTTTTTCTCCCGACCACCCTTTTTGTCGTCCCCCAAATGCATGGGTGATTTAATTTCAATGTGGAAATGTCCGGTGAAGTCTATATTTTGTATAACTAAAGTTTAAGAACAATTGATCGCTTATTTTACGATGAACGGTAGATTTTTCTTATTAATCTCAAGTGTTTCCATTATTTTGAGAGCTACCTGTATGTAGTATACAAACCCTTACAGTACAGTTTTACCTTATAGTAAAACTTTTGATTCTACACTTTTTAAACTTTCACACCATTGGTAATGCTCACACTTGTCAACAATTTTTAGCAGTGCAACAGTTTCAAACACTTATTGACATTCATTTCGAATAATTCAAGGAAATGAGAATTGCTGCAAATCAGTTACTCAGACTCTTACATCTGATTTATTTTTACTCTGCAATAATTTGTAGTTTTCCCACACGAGTTGCAAGCTTTCCAAAATCAATGAAAGAGTATTTAAATGCAAGAATTACTACCGAATTTGAAATCAAGATTACGCTTAATTTCCTTCATCTTTCATTCAGTAAAACATCTCTGTTCCAATTTCTAGTTATTTTGTAGGAGGGGATTTGTTCAGGAGTTGAAAACGTGCTATAAAACATGAAGTACGGTATTTTCTAGAATGTATGAAACTTCATTTTCAAGCAACTTTTCTAACGGAATCGAAGGCTAGATTTGACGTAATTTGCGTCGCATAAGAGCAGTCGATAATGATCAGTAAAACTTTTAATCTTCACGGATGAAGAATTGCGTGCGTTGACTTTTGATTTCCTTTCACAAGGAAGTATATGTTCAATGCAATTTAGATTGAATTACTTAGAGACTTGTGTCAGCAATTTTAGGCAGATTTGATTGACAATTTATTGACGCAAGAGCTACATTATATCACTGGGTCTCGTAGTTGTTGAAGTTACGGTATACCTTGTTCCGTGATATCCATTATCCTCTGCAGACAGCTACACCGGGCCCCTAGTCAGTTTGGACAATGGCCCCCTCTCCTCCCATAAAACTTGTGAGATTGACACTACTCCGGGCCCCCAAAGGGCCGAGCCCCTAGTTTCTGTCTGGCTGACATGACTTCTCGTCGGCCCTGACCCTCTGGGATACCCCGGTGGAAGGTCATAGGAGGTCACGATGACCTCCGAAAAATTTGCTTCTGTAAGTTTTGTCTGATGATTCAGTGAATTTCGTGACGTAATTGTAATTTTGCAATTCTCACTATGTCAATGGTAATTGAACTTATTTTATTTGAAAAAAAAAAAAAAAAAATCTGTACCTTTTGAAGAAAGTTGCGATTTGTCATGAACCTGATGCACTATTTGTGCATGCTTCAAACAGAGGTGCCTAGCTGTTAGAAAAAAACCAAAAATTTTTAGACGAAGTTGGAGTTACTACAATTATTCTTTTTCAATTCATCTCTCTCTCTCAATCTCAACTAAGTGGATTATTTCTCTTTAAAGCGAAATGCAAATCTCCTTTCTATCAAGCATGCTGAATATTTCAGCAGTTGAATTATTTCTTCTAGCTTTAGGACCAGCAGGACCACATAAACTACAATTAGCAAATGAATATTTTATTCGTGAACGGGCATGCTTTTTGTCTTTTTACTAGCAATTATGCTAGAATGAATCTTCGTGCCATCTTTCTGTGTAAACAAATTTGTACTGCCTTTATATTATTTTCTTTTCTTAGATCTCATAAAAAAGAAGAATAAATTATTAAAAGAAAAAAATAATAAAGCATTAGCATAAACCAACGCGTCTAATGAAAGAATCCCGAATGAAGAAAAGAAAAAAAAAATCCTTGCATTAATTATCTCTCTTTTGACAACCACTCCTATTTTGATAAAATAAGAAGGGAGCTGACGCATGCGCGAATTCGAGAAAGGTAGCGCGTTAAAATGCGAAACAAAACTCAATTCCACTTTTTAATTTATCTTTCTCATGCACGTTTTGAAAGTGAAACAACAGTGGAGAAGCGTGAAAATTACTGTTTCGCCTCAGAAGCTATTACAGCATGATGAAAAGTCGAATTCGAAATACTTTGCAGCCAGAAATAAAAACTTAGCTTTCCCTCCATTACACACTCTGAAAAGCATAAACCAACAAAGACATTCACCAGAAACTAATTAGTTTAAATCAGTAAACAATCGTTCAATAAAACCTATTGAATAGCTTCTTGACTTTTCCAGTCACTATTATTCGTGAGAAAACATCGCAAAATGTTGAGAGATCTCGTCAACATTCAGAAGTTGACGCGAAAGTGCTTCATCATTAACGTCTTATCTACTTAAGTAAGCGCTCACAGGTGTGATAACCTCGAATTTTTTCACCCTGAAACTAGATTTTACATTTATTTGACGTTAATTCGACAGCAATCGAAAGATCGTTTAGATGGTCTACATACATTAATTAAAATGAAAAAATGAAGTTTGACGTGGAAGAGACGCTATCTCTGCATTTATTGAATATTAGAAAGTCCCCCGTGACGGGTGAAAATTGTCTCATTATTCGATCCGCTATTTTTTGCGACGAGTTATTAATCAGTATTTTTCGTAATAAATATAGTAAAATCTTCGTAATCGTTAAGTAAAATAAAGAGAAAAATAATTTAGGGAAAAAAATAAACTAAATTTACCAACCATTCTGTATACATGATTGAAGGGGCAAGTGGATAAAGGTGATATGTGACAATTTTTTTTAATTTCTAGAAAAAGCGTCCAAAAAATGTTGTGCTATTATTTTTAATGGATTTTACTTAACGGGTAAAACGGGGTCATATTCTTAGTTACCAACCATTTCTGTGCTAAGGGGACATGGTACTGATGGACTTATCACTTTCATCTATAGTAAAAAGTAAGTATCAAAAATTGTCACATATCACCTTTATCCACTTGCCCCTTCAATTCAATAAGCATTCTTAAAATATGTGCACAATAGTTCAGTAACATTCAAGAATTTCTTTTCTTTTTTTTTTTTTTTTTGTCTATCAAAATTAAAAGTTTGAAAGCAACCTTTTTGGAAATTATAATCAAAGCAAGACATTTCTCTGCCTGTAAAACGTTGCAAAAGATATTATCAAATTATATCATCATGATTGCAATAAATGATCCCAAGCAAAACTTGATCGTAATCGTTTCCGTACCATTAAATAGTAACAGTCAATCACAACTTTGATTCCATTTATAGTTTAATTGGTGGTTATCTCTTGGGATAAAGCTGAATAAATCTCGTACATTGTTGTATAGCTATTTTTGGATGCCGCAAGGTTCTGTTTGGTATTTGATAGTCGTTCTGCCTTGCGTACTAAATATGCAGCAACTTAGCTTTTTAGGAACTGCTCTGTTTTTTGAACTTTCTTTTAAAGAAATGAACATCTTTCTCATAATTCTCTTTTCTTCTTTGTACAATCTGTTATGCGATCAATATGTGTTAGAATAGGGTCACTTCACCCCATCGTATTTTACGAAACTTAAAAACATTTGCTAATAATAAACTATTTCTTAGATAATTTGAATGAAATTGCAATTAATTAAAGTTAGCTGAATTTAATAAAAGTTAATTGAGTTTAATAAAAGTACACTGATTTAGTAGCACGAACTGTGTGTTAACTGCATTATACCCTATGAGTGATGACTGTGTCTAAAATAGAAGTACTCAATATACCATTTCTTTCGCAGTCGTATTAGAAACATTTCACAAATGAATATTAGTAACATCTAAACATGGATTTACTTTACGAAATGAACCACTAACGGAAAGTAAAAACCTTATTTTATTTTGTTTCACTCTTTGGATAATATGTGAGCAGTGATAACCTAATGTTATTTACATTAATGCTACTAAAATGATTATGGTGCCTGAATTGATCATTTAATGAAGTATGAAGTTTTGGACATAAAAATGTCTATCAGAAATGTAAGAAAATTGCTAAGTTTCAATTTCTTTCCAATAATTGTAAAATTCCATTTTATATGCTTTTTGTTGATTTCAAATAATTTTAGGCTTTGACAATGTTCCTCACAAAAGTGCATTTTCGCATAGAGAACTTAAATAAAAGTAGCTAATACGATTCGAAATTTACCTTAAAGATATGTCGCCGTCACAGAAATAGGAAAAGATGTTAGATGTTACGCCTCCAGGACAGCAGGCCAGAACTAACATACCGGTTGCATACAATGGATCCAACTTCAAGCTCACGATGATGGTAAATGCAGCTAATGGAAGGAGACAAAATTGGCTGAGCATACCTATTAGCACACCAATAGGTCTGCTGAGATGGTTCCATACCTAGAATTAAACATCATATTTTTAGATAGTTAAATTATTAATTATATTATAATAATTAGTTAATTGACAGAGAAACAGTTTATAAAAAATTTTTAAGAGAAATACTTTTTTTTTTGGAGAGATTCAATTAAACAGATAAATGAACAGAATTTTTAACTTGATTGACTTGATGTTAGGTAAAACCATGCTGGGTACAGCTAGTTCTAGTGTTTAAATGCGCATTAGAAATTATAGAAAACTTCGTATCGGTATTTGTAGTAAAAAAAGGTAAGTTTTGAGATTCAGCGTTACGTTAGGAGACGTTTCACAGCCAAATACTGAATAATGATTTTTAACGCCGTCATTACAAATACATTTTTGATAAAAAAATTCAGTTTCATTAAAAAATTCTTTTCATACCAATTTACGAGAAAAAAGAGGTCTGTTTTCCCAGACTTTTCACTATTACTGTATTACGTGAACGCAGAAGAGGAAGAAATTCATTTTTTTTAAACTCCAGCTTAAGTTTTACTATGGATAGAAGAGAAATAATAAAATTTTCACAAAATAAATTGAGGAAGGCAATATTTACTGGCAATTCCAACTGTGACAGCAATGGTGGACTGAGGTGTAGTATCTTAAGTAATTGCAGTAAAGCTACCTTCATTAAAACATACATTTTTTTCCTTATTATTTTATTGTTAAAAGTTCAAAAGGAAAGAAAAAGTCAATTTTGAGCCACCATTTCTCCGTTTTACGATGACTCACTTATGTTTAATTAGTATTATTTTATTTGTTAGTTTACGGAAGTAACGTTACTAAAAGTTTGTATAGTTATCAAAAATTAAAAATGATGATTATCAAATCCGTTTAAAATGAATTACTAGCCTGGACCAAGGTTATCCTATCTCACATTAGGGTAAATGTAAGCCAAATTGGAGATAGAATGAAAATAAAATATTTTAATAAAATTAGTGCAATTTTAATACAGCAAAATAAATTTCTAAATGTTTGAAAACTCCCCCCCCCCTATTCACTTGTACCTCACAGCGTCACAAGGTTGGTTTGTTGTATTAAATTTTATGGTGCAAGAGCTTTTATAGGCTGTACTGCATCAAACGATTGCTTTCCATAACGAAAAATGGTACACAAAGAGTTTTTTTGAATGGACATAAAGCTTAGAATTTTGAAATGAACTGCCACAAAGAAAACATAATAAATGAAGTTTTAAATATAGAAAAACAGGTTGAACAAATGAATTACCAGATATTTTTCAATTTTCTAAAACAATGCTGCAATGCACTGTGTACAATATTTCAAGTCTTTCTTTTTGTTGGAAAGTAACGAGCAAAAAAACAAAAGCGGAGCGAAAAGAGACAATGAAACAAACCCGTAATTAAAGTATTTATCTCCTAATTCATTAAATACTTGAAGGAACAATGCCACAATTTTTCTATAATTTTACAACATTATATAGAATACTAACAAGTCGGAACAGCACTTTCAACAACTTCAAAAATAGCTTCTATAAAATATTTTTGGAAAAAAAGAATAAAACCGACTTCAGTTGAAAATTGCTCTAAAAAGTAAAAAATAATTTTTTTCTTTGAACACCATCGAAACTACTTTTAAACATAAGTTTTAAAGTCGGCGCAAAAACGATCGGTAAAATGATATTTAACCATATTTTGCCAACATTTTTTCAAAAAAACCATTGAAAATTAAAAGCAGAATATTTGTACCATTACACGAATGTGTGGTAATCAATGAAATGAATCCATTAAAATTTATATTTATAGTTGAATTGTAGTTGCATATGATTCTATACATTGTTTTTGCGCCGACTTCAAAACTTATGTTTAAAAGTAGTTTCGATGGTGTTCAAAGAAAAAAATTATTTTTTACTTTTTAGAACAATTTTCAACTGAAGTCGGTTCTATTCTTTTTTTCCAAAAATATTTTATTTCATTCTTTTTAGTGTAAATGCACTTAAAACAATCAAAATATAGTTAAAAAACCATGCAGCTGTTCCAAAAACTTGCAGACCTGGACTCAATCTCATTCCATCAGGAACTTCAACCCGACGCTTTTAACCACTTGACCATCGGGTTGCTCATTGAAGTAAAGATTTATGCACATTGTTTTTAAATGACATGAAATTTTAGTTTTTCGATCATAACTTTTTTTCTAGTGAACAAATATCGTCATATGAATACATGGTACCTAAGTTAACCATCTCCTATCGATTTAAAAAAAATCGTCCAAATCGGTTCAGTAGATCAGATGTTATGTGCGAACAAACAGACAAAAAAACATACGCTTTGAATTGAGAACCTCCTCCTTTTTGAAGTCGGTTAAAAATTGAAAGTAAAAGTAAGTAATTTGAATTGTGGGAGAAGGAGTTAGAGTAAGACTTGGAAAATCGGTGCAAGTTTTTGCTTTTCATGGAAAATAATTTTCAACTAAAGTGGACTCTAGCTTTTTTCAAACATCACAAATCAAAATCTTATTTTTTAAAAATGTGTGTCACTTTAATGATCGTTCATACCCCCCCCCCTCGTAGTGCAAAAAAACATTACACAGCAGATTTTTCCCAATAACTCAACACTCATGGTGTTTGATACATTTTATTTGTATGTAATGATGTTTTTTAGTCACAACCCCAATATGAAAATCACAAAAAATAGTTACATTAATTTTTAACATTTATTTATCATCTTCAGAATTTTTGACTTTTAATTTTACCTTGAATTTGACGTAAATGCAAGGTATAAAATACAGAATTTTATAAAGGTACACAAATTAACATAATATAATTGATTGTGTATATAATTTTTGAAAAAATAATATAGGTGCCGCAAATCAAAAACCATTTATTGCCACAATCGATTCAAAGCCCCCAAAAATGGCGCAAACGTCTATGAGAAAATTCTACAGCATCGAAGGACCCCATTGCCAACTTTAACAAAGATCCGACCAAAACTGTCATTTTGTACCATAAAAAAATATGGGGCACATTCCCATGGGAGGATGTACCTGCATAAGGACGTTACAATCATTAAAATCATTAAAAAAAAAAAAAACATGCAGCTATTCGAAAAAATCCTTGCAGACCTGGACTCAATCTCATTCCATCAGGAAGTTCAACCTGACGCGCAGAACCACCCCATTGCCAATTTTAACAAAGATCCGGCCAAAACTGTCATTTTGTACTATAAAAAAATATGGGGTAGATCCCCATGGTGGGATGTACCTGCATAAGGGCATTACAATCATTCGAAAAAATCCTTGCAGACCTGGACTCGATCTCATTCCATCAGGAACTTCCACCTGACGCGCATAACCACTTGACCATCGGGTCGCTCATTGAAGTAAGGATTTACGATAGCACATATTGTTTTAAATAACATGAAATGTTAGTTTTTCGATCATAACTTTTTTTTTCTAGTGAACAAATATCGTCATATGAGTACATGGTACCTAAGTTACACCATCTTCTATCGATTAAAAAAAAATTGTCCAAATCGGTTCAGTAGATCAGATGTTATGTTCGAACAAACAAAAAAAAAAGTATACGCTTTGAATTGAGAACCTCCTCCTTTTTTGAAGTCGGTTAAAAACCCTAACTGCAGAATGTTTGAATGCTGCAACGCACCGTGCACAATATTTACAGCTTTCTTTTCGTTGGAAAATAACGAGTACAAAAGAAGAAGAAAAAAAAAAACAATTTGAGACAAATCTTAAACTAAGTAATTAACGTCTATCTCTTGAAGGAGCAACGACACAAAATTTCTATTATTTATAACATTGGATAGAATACTAACGTGTAGGAAGAGCACTTTCAACAGCTTAAAAAATAGCTTCCAAACAATAACTTCGAACTTATTAATAAAAAATTCGAAAAGGTACCCCAGAGTTAACCGGCAGGGCACACCCGAATGAGTGAACTGGAAAAAAAACTACATCACATATTTTTATGCAGTGTTTGCTGTGAAAATATGCATTGTATAAGAATAAGAAAAATATATTGCCCTATGTATAAGCTGTCAATCCATTTTTCTTTCGTTTACTTTGCTCTTAATTACAAGGCCATAAAAGTTAGAAAAAACACAAATAAAGACGGTACTTTGCAAGGACACACGAAAGCTCGAGAGAAAATGTCAGTAATCTGCTATCATTTATATAACACATCCTTTGCAGAGAACGGCAAAAAATCAAGGCTGTTATTTTTCTACAAGCCGTCATTCTACACACACAGCAAAAGCACGATTTGAAAAAAAAATTAAAAAGGTATAATTATGCAAGATTGAGACTGCTTTATATAAACCTTATCTTTTGCTTTCTGAAGCATAAATCTGAAGTTAGTAATTTGAATTCTATTTTGAAGCTAACACTCAGTAATGATCATGATGTCGTTAATGCACGTCACGATTTGTAATACTAAAAGAAAATCAATTTGGCTATCTAACCTTTGTATGTCGGTTGAAATAATGCATAAATAAATCCCTCTAGGTTGAAGAAAAGGACGATGAATGATTAATGATTTTTAAATTGTTTCAGATAACATAGTAAAGTAACGTTCAAAACGTTTTGAAACAAAACATGCAAATGATGAAAATGTAAGTTCAAGTGTAGAAAATGCCACAAATCGCTTGGCTTCAGGCTTTAAAAAACTCTATTGAGAACTCAGACTGTAAACTAGCTGACTGTGCATACCGTCAAAAAGAAGTTATTTTCTTTTATTATTTCAAGCTGCATCAGTAGAAAAAAAAAGAAAAAAAGGATGATGCCAAATGTTGAAAGCAAATAGGGAAATTTGTTGTACTAAAATTGATAACAACAGAGCGTGCTATTATGACCTTAACTGTTTTAGTTACCGATGTGCAACTTTAAGATACGAATTTCGTCATTTTACATATCTGATATATTTTTAGAATCACTGCTATTTGCACAGATTGCTTCCGTTTTGCTGTAAAACAGAAGACTAAATTTCGAAAGGAAGGGTGAGGAGGGCTGAGAATGTAACGTAAGAAATTAGTATGACGTATATTTTATATAAGCATTTGCTGGGGCTTTCAAGAAGTTCTCCCAATCAGGTATTACGCCAAAATGATTTTCTAAAACTATATAATCATTAGAAAATCACATTGTGTGCATTGTGGCACATATCCCTGTCTTATAGTGTAAAAGGGATAAGTGTAGAAGGGTTCATCTCACCTATGAACATATATTATACTATTTTTCGAAACGTTCTTTTTATCTTATTGGATATAATTTTAAGACATAACGTACTAAACAATAGGATGCAAATATGGCTCCCGCTCTTACTTCAGGTGTATTTTCCTTTTCTTTGTGGTGTAAATATTTCCTGTGTTGTTACGGTGCAAAGGCGTTTAGTCTGCAATCCACCAGAAACTGAGTAGTTTCTGTTTCGTCAACAGTTTTTTTTTTTAAACTTATTGCTACTTTGTTTAAGTCACTTCAATAAGCATTTTTTTTTTTTTTTTGAGTTCTTTAAAATTCTTAATAATTTTTCACCATTCCTGTTTCTGTAGGAATAGTTTCTGTTTTAATTTCGCCCTCCAAAAATTTGTTTCTAAAATTTCTAATTCTATTCAATATTTTATTTATAATTTTTCCCTAGCGTTTCTCTCTCAAATCATGTAATATAAATAAAGCAAGCGAAAGTTTTTTTAACAAAAAAAAAAAAAAAAGCATGTTCACAGGATAATATATTTCTAACACAAATGCATCCTTTCTTGTTCTGCCATCTTTTGCTACAAGCGTTGTCACCTATAAACGCAAGAGTAAACACTGCGGACCTTGAGAGCAGCAAACAAGTGGCAGAATAATCCTCGGCGGTAATCCATGCCAGTGAACTCGAACACTTTCACCCTCTAAAAGCGGTAACGTTATGAGACTGTGCACAAGTTTACAAATAACTGAAGAAGTGTTGCGTAAAGACTTCTTCAACCTTGCCACAATTTCTCGGAGAATTTCCTCCGCTGTGAGGAAATTGCCATTGTAGGTGAATAAAGAAAAAAAAAAAAGACTTGTTTTGGTATTAGTGTCTAGGTTACTTTCATTTACTAACAGTTTTGTTGATCTTACGAGCAAATTGTGTTTGATTTTATGAATGCTTTTTTCTCCTCTTTATTGGAGTACAAATTCGCCATGAATTTGGAGGCATTGGCCTGTGATGTCATATCAGTGCTATGGAATCGGATACCAAATATCAGATGATGAACTCCCGATCAGTATCATCTCTTTTGCTTGATTACGTTTTTTTTTCTAACCAATTATTACCTCTGTTAATGAAATTTTTTTAAATGAGTTGGTTACATAACTTATTCACTTTATCTACATTTTCCAGGATTAGCAAACATCGTTGTCATTCGGGAAATTTTCCTGGAAATTCAATAATTCGGAGAGTGCATAGAAATAGATTTTTTAAAATTGATGATAAGTATTTCTCATTAAATGTAGATTATATGTGCCTGCTCGTATTTTATCATTCAGCAACAATTGTAATTTCATTCGGTAATTGAGAATTTTTTCCCTCGCAAAAACTTTAGTTCGGATCACCGTTTCCTATAGTACTTGATATATCTTGCTGGCGGTAATACTGAAATGGGTATTTTGAGTCGGTTTTATACATTGAAAAAAATACCCGAAAGGTTTTCACATTTGCCTCATCAAAGGATATGATTAATTATTCTTGCTTTGACATTTGTATTTACATTCTATACCTGCAGCCATATTACCGAAAAATTTTGCTTTTCAGATTTTTGACTTCTTTGTACAAAGCAAAGGAATAAATTTCCGAATTTTTGACATTCTAATGCATTATTCTCAACCGCTAGATCTTCAAGCCGCACCGGTCAGTGAAAGAATTTAAACCATGTTTACGTGATAAATATCCTTATTTAAAAAAAAAGAACTTTCTTCTTTTTACGTTGATTAGTATATTTATTCGTTAATTTTTTGATTACAAATTACCACTTATATGTACGCTTTAAGTCCACTGTAAGTGAATCGCAATAAAATCTAGCAATTTAGAAAGTACGAAAGAAATATTACATAAGGTAACAGCTCTTCAACATATTCTTATGTAACAGTTCTTCATTATATGAGGCATTTTTTTTTTTTTTTTTTTGAGGGGAGAAAAGCCGGTCCTCAGTGGTATGGGAAATTTTTTCGTGAATTTTTGCACGTCTGCGGGTCAAAAGACGTTGAGAAAGCCTACTCCAAAGTGCATAGCGACAACGTTTCATGGACTTGGTTTATGAGTAAAAGAAAAAATTGGACAGGTAATATTCTCAAGCGAGTGACTGCCGTACTGACTCAGATTAAAACTTCAACCAAAGAAAAAAAAAGATGAAGAAAAGAAAACATTTGATATGCATTCAGAATAGTTGTTATTTAGTTGATTTCGATCAGTTTTTAGCTATCTGTCTTTGCACTTTGTTTAATATATCACGAATAAAAAGGATAAAATTAAGAGAATCGTCCTTTAGGAAAAAATAATAATAACAATAAAATAATCAATCTTTTAGTGCATGCTTTGCGTTAAAAAGATCTTTGTAGAGGCTTTGCATATAAAATTTCAGTTTTAAATTCATTATTTTTGGTGGATTTTATTCTCAAATTTTAAACAAGAATCTCGTGAACAAAAATTAAAGATCCTTATCTGACAAACAACCATTTGGAAAAAAGAGTAAACAAATATAGTTTAACTCAAGGCATATAAGTTATGCAAGAAACACATTGAGACCTTTGAGATCCATGAACTTTTCCGAAATATTTCGTAAATTTTTATTTTTTGAATACTTTTATTGAAAAAAAGAAATAAAGAAAAAAAAGGACTACTTTTTGGCATGTTGCTCTTTCTCGAGCTTCATTTTTTTAGATGAAAATTTTAAATTCAAATATAGGGTCATTCCATGAAAATGTCAACCTCAACCGAGGAAAAAAAAAAAACAAAATGAAAAAAGTATAAAAAAATAAATAAATAAACAAATAAAAATCAGACAACATAAGGAGTTAAAAAAAATTGAAATAGTATTGTAATTATCACTGAGATTAGCCATAATAAATAGTTTGTAGTATGTTTACTGCTTGTTATTCGACGGTTACGTTAGTCACGTTACGTTAGTCACACTCCATCTTGAGTAAAAGTGACACTTAAGACTTAAAAAAAAATAAGATTTAATAAATGTGTTTTATGTTTTTAAAAGCCAACTTTACACATTTTTTAAACATGTCATTAAATTTTTAACACTTGCTTAACTTTGAGAAATGTTCGCCTCACAACATGAGCATTAATTTTCAGGGTTGCAAAAATGTTACGTTAGTCACGCTGCTATTTTGGTTGAAAAAATATCTACTGTCAGTAATTTCGTTTTAAATTCTTAGCAGAAATGATACATGGGTACCATGTACATTGTAAATTCACCAGCATAACTAAAAAATATTTTTTATCTTTTAAGTTACAAGTAAAAACAGTTTCAAAATTAGCTCTGAATGTTACGTTAGTCACTATGGAATGACCCTACACTATAACAGTGCTACGATCTAGCCATAAAAATCTTCAGAGAAAAAATAACAAGCATTAAACAAACACTTTTTTTTTAAGTTTCAAATATATTCCTTTAAATCCTTAGTTTATATCACTGACAAAAAATCATTTTTTTTTTTTTGCATTTTCTAAAAAACTTTTTTTAGTTTAAATAAAAAAACGATTTAAAATTTATTTTGGGTAAATAACTTTCCCATATAAGAATTCAAAAACTTCCCTTTCCATCCCCGTAATGGGGGGGCACCCATAGAAAAACATAAAGTTTGAAAGGAGAAACGAAAAATTAAGGGAAAAATCAGGGCCAAACCTTTAATGGGGGGGACCCGGCTTTCACCTCCACACCCTTTTCCTTTAATTTTTTTCAAAGCCCAAAAATTTCCAAAATTTCCCGATGCTTTTTTCCGATTTTCCAAATCTGCTAGGGGGAAGCGCTTGTAAAAATTCATTTTGGGAATTATTTAAAAAGGAATTTGGCGATGAGCGAGGGGAAATTTGCGGGAAGGGGGAAAATTATTAATCAAAAAAGATTTCTCCCGGGCTTTCAAGCGGGGGAAATTTCTCTTTCCCGCTTCCAGGGGGGATGGAATCA